>LPNX010533859.1:1018884-1199464 GCA_001517045.1 Pseudotsuga menziesii | reverse complement strand
CCCAACCTTGTATCAAGTCACTAACTCGTGGCTCATAAAAAAAAATCATTGTGGCATATCACTAGTAGGTATGGATTTGGATGCACCTTTGGTTGTGACATAGCTATGTATTGCCTCCAAATTGTTAACATTGCCTCTACTTCCAAGGTGTAAATGGATAAGATTCAATTCTATAGACATAGCCAAAGTGAGCCACTAGCATGGTTGAATGACATGGTATGGTCCTAGTTGCGACTAGGGAAAGTGTTTAAATTGTTTAAATTATTGGGCCTTCTAAAGGCATTGTGTGAAGTTATGGTTCAATGGAACACAAAGAAGGTAAATACATAGATTACTAATCTCATGATGTTGCCAATGCAATTTTAGATATGAACAAAGGTCCTTTTTACAACACATGTCTACTACTCCTCTTGTTGGGTCCATCTATTTCAATATTTTAAAAGCTTAAAAATATCGTGTGACACTTGATCTCTAGTCCAACTCCAATCATAGTAAAAGATTTCAAAAAGTTTGGTAGATCCTATGTGTGTAGCGTGCACCCATGGACTTGTGGGGAATTGACATCATTGGAAAGTAAATGTGGGCTCAAGCACTATGTGTAAAATGAGTTATTGGTGTTATTGAGGGCATAAAATATTGCAAAGCTCTTCTTGAAATTGTATCTCTCGAGTTGACTCCAATGGCAAGAAGTGCATGTGTAACTTTAATTTACCAACCGTCTCCTCACACCTACTCAAGTAAAGGTTAAGTGTACTTTTGATTCTCAAAGCATATAAATATTGGGAGGATGTCAAGGAAAAACTTAACTAGAAAGGAAATTATTTGAGGATAGGGATATCATTTGATGAATATTTTGTTTGGTGTTCACTTATTACGAAACATGAAGGGAAGTATTAGGAAGAAACCTCCCAGTTTTAGAACAAGTGCTTACAAAAGTAAGTTACCACCATGGTTATTAACCCTTTTCATTTACAGACCAAGGAGTGGAACATATGTCCTCAATTGAAAAATGGAATTAATATAGCCATTATTGATGGGTTGGTTATAGAGCACATCAAGAGTCTTATTAATACAAGAGCATCCTTGGCATTGTATTTGTCCTACACATTTTCTTATATTTTCTTAGTTTTGGCTCTATTTTGTTAATTTAAAAAATTGTAATGTAGTGAAATATTTATTATTTGTAGTGAATTTTTCTCAACCATTGGAATAGAAAACATTATATTTGGAATTTGAATATTTAAGGTAAGTTTAAGGCCAAAATTCAAGGGGCACAACTATAAATATGATTTTTGTGAATGAGTAAAGGACCTGTGACTCTCATTTGATTTAGTTTGTGTAGTGTGGATGGTTGTGTGATCCAGAGACTCGTGCATAGGATTTATGAATGTAAAGAGGTTTGATAGCGTTGGAAATTAATTCAATAAAGAGGTTGCAAAATTATGTGGCTATTTATGCCAAATATTTTGTTATTGTGGTGTATTTATGCATGTTTTCAATTGATCTCTAGACTATGGTGGTTGTCTATTTAATATTTGAATTAAATTTTTGTATAGCAATTATGGATAAATTGTAAAGAGTGTGTATGGTATTATAGAGGGTCATAGCCTCGTTGTTGTTAAAATATGTGTTGGGAATCGAGACAATAGGGTAAAATTCATGTAGAATTATGCCTAAGTATGGAGAAGAGGAAGGAGCTACGACAGAGGAAGCAACATCAAGGAAAAGGGAATAATGCTGCAACCGAAGAAGGAAAGGGAAGAGGAATACAAAAATAAGGCACGGGATGAGGAATATGCGCCAGATGAGTAAGCCACGACAGAAGGACAAAATGAGATATGAGATGACATGGTAGAATATCAGCAGAAGCAAGCGTGAAAATAGTGTAATAGCTGGAAAATGACAGTAAGGCATAACATTGAGAAAGTGACAGTCCTTAACAATCATCGGTATGAGCTCAGCTGGAGCCGGTGGAAACCACACATGTGAAGGCATCTTTGTAAGTCATACCAATAGTGCCTTGCATTATGTGTTACTAGAATAAGAAAGACAACCTGTTGGTTGAAGATAGTAAGTCGGTTGGGATAACAACTGAAAAGGAGTCTGTAATGAGTCTGTTAGAGTCTATATCGATTCGGTATTGAGTCTATAACAAGCATGTATGGGATCTGTATCGAGTCTATAATGGGGCTATAAAAGAAGGAACCCAAGATGTAGATGGGTTACTCGGTTAACTGATTAGCTGATGTAGAATAATCTGAGTAAGCTCTAGACTCTTGGAAAGACACTCAAGCTAGACTAGACATAGGAATTTTTGGTTAATGACTATTTTTGGTTAATGACTATGTATCATTGAGTGCATCAGAGTAGAGGTTCTACAGCTGAGTGCACAGACGAGTAGAGAAGGTTGAGTCGATCCAGGATGTGTGTGGGTCCCTAGTAGGAGTAGAGTAGGAAAATATAGTGAGAATATCAGAGAGCATGAGAGGGAGGAAAATTATGTAAATATGGAAGAGAAGATCTTGAACAGAGTATGCAGCTTTGTGCACAGACAAAAGGTGCATATATTTCCTCATGCAAGATGAAGAGCACCTTGTGGTTTTTGCTCGGATGGGTTTCCACATTACATGATGTGTATATGTGTGAACGTTCAAGTAGCTTAGATATATGTGTGAATTTTGTGTTGAATTCCTGGTTGATTATTGTGTTACAAATGGATAAATGCATGATTGCCGCATTATATTAATGAATATTATTATGTTGTATGTTCACTGTTTATTTACTTAAGTCACATAAATAAGGGTTGGATAACAACTTGGTGTTGATGTACTGTGCATACAAGTAACCCACCTTACCGGTATTCGTTAGAAGCCTTGGTGTAGAGTCAAGGTACTAAAACACCCTCCCACACAAACCGCAGAAATGTGGTTTTGGAAGTTACCCATAAAACTAAGATATCTCTGGTGAGACGACATCTATGTCACAGGTGCTGATGGATGAGCTCCGCTCCGTTGGGACGATATCTTGGGCTTTGTTGTGCTGAGCAGAAGGGACTAAACCTGGGTCCATGGACAAAGAGAGGGAAGAAAGCCAACAATATGCACAAGAACAACAACATGATGGAAATGGCTCACTAGTTGGTTCTCATATTTTCATTTTGGAATTCATACCAAAGATACATGTATATAGTACAATGGGTGATTCCACCTCATAGAGACATTTTCTCTCAATCCTAACACCTTGTATGGTGACTAGGTTAGGCAATACAATCCTAACTTAATCTTTTATTGTCAACATTTGAGGATAAATCATTATTATCCTAAATTAATATTACAAATAATCACGACAATAAGAAATTGTTATTGCTAAGGTAATCCATAGGCTAACAATTGGATGAATTGTCATAAGAGAAAGTAGAATATGCGGAATCGAAACAATTCCAACAAAATAAGGCAGTTGGGTAAAATTGTTAACTTTTCATATGCTTAGCTAAGACATCAGTATTTCATTTCATTTTCATAACAAAAGCATATACACAGGATCACTGAAAGAAACAACATCACAAGAACAACACATATTTATCCTGGGAAAACCCTAAAGGGTAAAACCCAGCAAAAGCTTCCTCAATATAGATGCCCCAAAAAGGTAAAAGATAAAACCAACAAGGAGATCAAAAACCTGATCCTCCTCCTTCTCCAGCTACTTCTCTCCTCCACAAGTGCGCTACTCAAGTGAGTGTGTGTGTCTAAATGAGGAGAACTACACCTGTATTTATATTCATTCGTTCACTTCAATTAACTCATCCGACATGTAGGCTTGAGTTAATCATGTAGGCTCGAGTTACACATGTAGGCTCAAGTAACCACACTGGGGTGCTAATGACCCGCCTTTACAATTAGAGGGGACAACCTCATGACTCTTATTAGTTCTTCCGATTAGAAGCATCGGGGTACAAGATAATACAAGTGGTTCTCCTGGTAGGACCATCAGGGACCACAAAAGATACATATAGAATATTCTTCAAAGTTACAATATTTCAGCACTCCCCCTTAACGAGAAGGGTATTCTACAACAACATCAACAACAACAATAGTAGGAGAGAGATAGAGGACATCATCAACATCATCAGGGTAATACATCTATAAATCATTGGAAGCTTTTCAACATCATATAGTCTTCGTCTTCAATTTTGAACGACAACAAATCTTTGATCAGCATCAACATCTTTTGACATTTTTATCAGCAACATCTTCAACACTTTGACCTTTTGATCAGCAACATCTTCAGCACTTTGACCTTTCGAACAGCAACATCTTCAACACTTAGACCTTTCAATCAGCAGCAACATCTTCAGCACTTGGACCTTCCAATCAACAACAATATCTTCAGCATTTTGATCAGCAACATCTTTAGCACTTTGATCTTTCAATCAGCAACAACATCTTAAACATTTCGATCAGCAACATCTTCAGCACTTTGATCTTTCGATCAGCAACAACATCTTCAACATTTCGATCAGCAACATCTTCAGCACTTTGATCTTTCGATCAGCAACAACATCTTCAACATTTCGATCAGCAACATCTTCAGTACTTTGATCTTCCGATCAGCAACAACTTCTTCAGCATTTTGTTCTTTCGATCAGCAACCTGATCGGTAACATCGTGATCGGCACCATAATCATACTTCAATTCTCGAACAGCATCATCATCATGATATTCTGATCTTTTTATCAGTACGTCGTCATCATCACATACTGATCATTTGATCAGTACGTTATCATCATCATACTCTGATCTTTCGATCAGTACATCATCATCATCATACTCTGATCAGTACATCATTATCATCATACTCTGATCTTTCGATCAGTACATCATCATCATGCTCTAATATTTTGATCAGTGCATCATCATCATCACACTCTGATCTTTCGATCAGTACATCGTAATCATCATCATACTCTGATCTTTTGATCAGTACATCATCATCATCATACACTGATCTTTCAATCAGTACGTCATCATCATCATCAAAACATCAACATGATCCTTCCTTTTGGAATTATAGGATTTAGGTATTTACGGAGTTACCAATGATCCTTCCTTTCGGAATTATGGGATTTAGGTCTTTACGGAGTTACTAATGATCCTTCCTTTCGGAATTACAGGATTTAGGTCTTTACGAAGTTACTAACGATCCTTCATTTTGGAATTACAAGATCAACACATTTGTGGAACTCAGACAATCCTTCCTATTGGAATTACGGGATCAATGCATCTGTGGAACTCAGAAAATCCTTCCTATTGGAATTACGGGATCAATTCAATGATCCTTCCTTTCAGAATTACGGGATTTAGGTATTTACAGAGTTACTAATGATCCTTCCTTTCAGAATTACGGGATTTAGGTATTTACAGAGTTACTAATGATCCTTCCTTTCGGAATTACGGGATCAACACATGTTCTCGAGTACCGAAGTCACTGGATCCGTTCTGAACCGAAGTTCGAGGATGATACAATCCTACCACATTCACGGGGACCGAGATCTCCGGATACATTTTGAACTGAGGTTCAGGGATGATGCAATCCACCACTTTCACGGGGGCTGAGACCTCTGGATACATTTTGAATCGAGGTTCAGGGATGATGCAATCCACCACTTTCACGGGGGCCGAGACCTCCGGATACATTTTGAACCGAAGTTCAGGGATGATGCAATCATACCACTTTCACGGGGCCCGAGACCTCCGGATACATTTTGAACCGAGGTTCAGGGATTATGCAATCCACCACTTTCACGGGGGTCGAGACCTCTAGATACATTTTGAACCGAAGTTCAGGGATGATGCAATCCTACCACATTCACGGGGTCCGAGACCTCCGGATACATTTTGAACCGAAGTTCATGGATTATGCAATCCCACCACATTCACGAAGACCGAAGTCACCAGATCTATTTTGGACAGATGTCCCGGGATGATACAATCCCTCTTCATTCTCGAGGACCGATGTCACCGGATCAATTTTGGACAGATGTCCTGGGATGATACAATCCCTCTTCATTCTCGCGGACCGAGGTCATCGGATCACTTTTGGACAGATGTCCCGGGATGATACAATCCCTCTTCATTCTCGAGGACCGAGTTCACCGGATCACTTTAGGGCAGATGCCCAGGGATGATACAATCCCACTGCAACATCACTACTCCCCCTTTCGAGGAAGGTTCTTTCGAACCTCACCATGCTTGTCTCAAAAGTGTTCAAACTTTGCTTGAGACAGAGGCTTCATTAGCACATCAGCAACCAAACCATCATCATCTACATCTTCAGTATGTGAATACTGAACTATCACCATATGTATCTCCAATATGTGAATACTGAAAGCATCATCATCTATATCTTCAGTATAGAAATATTGAAAGAATCATCATCTTTGTATTCAGTATAGAAATACAGAATCACCATCATCTGCATCTATAGTATGTAAATACTGAAACATCATCTATATCTTCAGTATGGGAATACTGAAACATCATCATCTGTATATTCAGTATAGAAATACGGAATCACCATCATCTGCATCTACAGTATGTAAATACTGAAACATCATCTATATCTTCAGTATGGGAATACTTAAACATCATCATCTACATCTTATCTTGTATGTAGAAATACCAGATTTCTATGTGTTACAACAGAACACAGGGTTCTCTGTCATCACAACTCTGGTTATCACAAAGAATCATTGTAGTATCCATATTCAGTTCAAAGAGACCTGATATTAGCTTCCGAAGCCATATGGCTTCACAACTTAGCAGAGCAATCTGCTATGTATCTTGCTTCAGCCATGCTACGAGAAACATTGGACTGTTTCCTGCTAAACCATGAACTCATAGCAGACCCCAAACATAAGCATATACCTAATGTGCTTTTCCTGTCTGAGATACTTCCAGCCCAATCTACATCTGTGTAGCCATACAATCTATACTCATGGCTACCATCATAATATAAACCAAATTCTATATCCCCTTTCAGATATCTCATCACATGTTTTGCAGTTACTAGGTGAACCCGTCTTGGTTGAACAAGATATTGACTTAAGGTGTTCAAAGAAAAAAAAATGTCTGATCTGGTATTTGTTAAGTACATCAATGACCCAATGATCTGTCTGTAATGAGTCATATCCACTAACTCTGATGAGTCATCAGCTAACAGCTTCAGGTTGGAGTCCATGGGTGTGGCCATGACTTTGCATTCCAACATATTGAATCTCTTCAATATCTCTACCGCATACTTTCCCTGGTTGAGAAATATTTCTTCTGAACTTTTCCATACTTCCAGACCTAGGAAATAATGCATTAACCCAAGGTATTTCATCTCAAATTCTTCTGCTAGTTACTTCTTGCTTTTCATGACCTGTTTCTCATTTCCTATCAAGGATAAGTCATCCACATATAATAACATGATGACAAGTTCATCTTCTACAACCTTGAGATAAAGGTTAGGATCAGCTTTACTCTTGGTAAATCCCATGCTCGACAAGAAACTATCTATTCTTCCATACCAAGCTCTGGGAGCTTGCTTCATGCCATAGAGGGCCTTCTTCAACTTGCATACGTGATTCCATCTGGCTTCAACTTCAAATCCTCATGAATATTCGATGAAAAAACTCTTTCTCAATCATACCATTAAGGAAGGCTTGTCTTTACTTCACCATGGAAGAAACTACCATGATAGTTTTGAAGGAAGTGTACCTTACTTCCTGGAGTAAGTGTCTCTTCAGAATTAATTCCCTCTTTCTAAAAGAAACCTTTGGCCAAAAATCTTTCTTTATACTTCTCGATACTTCAGTCAGCTGCATGCTCTATTTTGTATATCCATTTGGAGGATACAATACTCCTTCCTTCTGGTTTGGGAACTATATCCCATACATCATTCTAGTATTCTTTCATCATGAGTTTGTCTTGTAAGATAATCAACATATCCTAGTCTTCTACATTCAACTTTGAATGTTGGAACCCACTTTACTCTTGGTAAAGTCTCGATCCATCAAGAAGCTGTCCATCATGTCATACCGTGTCAAACTCAGATATCTTCTGTAGTCACTCCCCCTGAAGTGGAGTATTATCTTCCTTCTTCATTCTGTACAGGTGGTTCTATGCTTGATATATACTGGTCAATAAAGTGTGTCATGTCATAGTCTATTCTTTCTGAGGCAAATCACGAACCTTTCTTTGTACACTTGTTTTTGTAGATCCATATGGAGGATACTATGTACTCCCTTTATGTCTCAAAATCATATCGTATACATCATTCCCCATGATCAACTATTATTCTTTGATCATAGTTTCTTTTATAGCATTCTTTTCTTCATCTTGAGTTATCTCTCATACCCATGGTGGTCTTCATCCTTTGAGGTGGATCTACCGCTTTCTGAAGCTCTTTCTTTCGTCATGGTGTCTCTGACCATGGGAGATTCAAATTCATGTTTATTGGATTGTCATCACTTGTTCTTCGGAACAAGTCTCATCCTTATTTTCTTGTAGGAGGTTGTACATGACCTTTCCTACAATTCAAATGCACTAGTTGCGTGGTTAGAACTATTTCATGAAACATATGCATAACGACAAATTCTTATGCATCATGCAACTATTTAGCCAATACAACATTCATCCATATCTCACAGAAACTTTCTAGATGCCTTCCATCTCTACCATGACATCATTGAGATTGTGCACTAATCCAATATGTCAGCAAAGAGGTTTGATAAGTAGCACTGGAGAGTTGTATAGCACCAAGAGCTACTTACCCATCACATGAATATTAGTAGTATTAATGTAAATAATCTATCATGCATAATGCATCAACTGAATATAATCAAATGTATAACAAAACAATATCATGAAATGGCAACTGAATACTTATCTTTTATTTGTTTCGTGGGTAGACTCCATCTTGATCATTCTGCTTTATCATCTTCTTCATTCATGAAATAATCATTTCTTATCCAAATGATAAGATGAATAAGAGGTTCTTCAAGAATTGAGTTTTTCATATTCCTCATCGCTTGAGGGATCTTCTTTGAATGGTGAGAGCTTGATCTTCAATTGGTCCCATCTTCTTCTTCTCTTCTTATTATTCGAGCTGAAAGTAATCACTTACTTCTGGCATACATTCTTCTTCTACCGCTTCAAGTTGTTCTGCATTCTAGATCTTCACATTCTTCAACTGTTTTCTCAAAGCCATCTTCTGATTTAAGTTCTTATCTTCAAATAGCTTGATCAAGGAATCGAACATCTTGGGTGTCTTTAGGGAAGACACTTGTGTTATAAGTTGATCCGTGATTGAATCAACAATGATCTTCTTGGCCTTGATCAAGTTCTTCTTGTGTAAGGCTTTGAGCCTCATCTTCGTATGGAACTGGAACCTCTCTACTCATGTAGGTGTCCAATTCATTTTCTTCAGAGAGATCAAATACTTCCATGCTTGGAAGTTGTCAACTGATGTGATATATCACTTTGAAATGAGAACCTCAAATTAAAATAGCAAAAGATTAGATCTTACCGATTTGAGGTGTCCGTCCTGCTTCTAGAGCTGGCTGATCTAGGGCTTGTCAGAGAAACCCTAATTTTTAAAACTTGGAATCTTTCAGATATGATTGGATAGAAAGATATATCTCTTCAAATAGAGTTTTCCAATGTACTCCTTTTCTGAAAACAGTGGAGGGAAGCTCCCGAAACAGGAAGCCCTAGTTTTCCAATTTCTTCTGCAGAAATTCATGTCACTGTTTTTGTGATATCTCTGAAATTTTTGCTGATTTATGTCTGAAATTTCTCACTGAGGTAAAATCACATGTTCCTGATCCAAAACCATATGTTTGATCATAATTTGTTTCACCAATTGGGATTTATGATCATTTTCCCAGGGTGACCTGTTACCGGACTGTTCAGAATAGAAAAGTTGTACGGCAGGCCGCGTGTCACTGGTTCATCTTCTAAGTCTAATATTCAAACCATAGAAATTACAGTCCATGATTTTTCTGTAACATCTTCAGGAATTCCATTTGGACCTAGGTAGGCCAAGCTATAGCGACTTTCTCCAGGTGTCCTGTTTAGGGATGAATTCTGGAAGAGGCTGGAACCATAACTTGGAGGGATCATATTGCCTAGAATATAGTGAATCGAAAGCTGAATTTTGGACACAATGTACATCAGGATTTTAGCTTTGGCCTCTGAAATTTTCAGCTCATGATCCTTCACCAATATCGGGATATAGCGAATGTACCAAAACTTAGCAGTTTTAGTATTTAGGGTTTTTTTGGCTCGGGGTCAAACTAGGGTTTGACTTTCCCGGAGTTTCACCCAACCAAAAATATTGATCCAGGTCTCTAAACTTCGATTTTTATGAGGATATAAATCCTATTCTAAGCTCACTCAAAAATTATTCTTCTGCAAGAAGCCCTAATTTCTTCCGGGGAGAGAGAGAGGGCTATTTTTCCTTGTGAAAGCTGTCCTGTTCAGGTTAGCTCTGATACCATGTTAACTTTTCATATGCTTAGCTAAGACATCAGTATTTCATTTCATTTTCATAACAAAAGCATATACACAGGATCACTGAAAGAAACAACATCACAAGAACAACACAGATTTACCTTGGGAAAACCCTAAAGGGAAAAACCCAGCAAAAGCTTCCTCAATATAAATGCCCCAAAAAGGTAAAAGATAAAACCAGCAAGGAGATCAAAAACCTGATCCTCCTCCTTCTCCAGCTACTTCTCTCCTCCATAAGTGCGCTACTCAAGTGAGTGTGTGTGTCTAAATGAGGAGAGCTACACCTCTATTTATATTCATCCGTTCACTTCAATTAACTCATCCGACATGTAGGCTCGAGTTAATCATGTAGGCTCAAGTTACACATGTAGGCTCAAGTAACCACACTGGGGTGCTAATGACCCACCTTTACAATTAGAGGGGACAACCTCATGACTCTTATTAGTTCTTCCGATTAGAAGAATCGGGGTACAAGATAATACAAGTGGTTCTCCCGGTAGGACCATCGGGGACCACAAAAGATACATACAGATATTCTTTGAAGTTACAATATTTCAACAAAAATTGTATCCATAGGAAGAGGGGGGATTTCGTGAGACAATAGTTGCAACGAAAGAAAGGAGAAATGTAGATTAGTCCATCAAGGGTGTGATGTTTGTAGAGTTATTTGTATGAGTGAATTAAGCATGCCTCTAATGGTAGTATTGGGTATACATTGTAAGAGGAGATACAAATCCAACCTTGAAGAGCATAGGGTAGAGGTCACGGAGGATGTGGTGTTGAATATCTACTAGAGGAAATTGTAGAGATAGTGTAATGAATGTTGTAGTGGAAGAGAGGAATACCCTGCTAGCAAGAAGATTTAAGATGAGTTGAAGAACAAAATATGGCAAGAAGGTGAATTATTATGGTGAGATGAAGAACCATAAGATATAATGTTGGTCCAGAGGTAGTGGAAGATGTTGCAAAGTGTCTACAAAAAAAAAAAAGGAGGATGGATGACTTCAAATTTGACCACTAGAGGAGAAGGGTCATAACCAAAGTGATCCATAAGAGTGATGAAGATGAGGATGTGCAACAACACCAAATGAAGATGGAGATGATATATTTTTTATGGAATTTTAAACCTAGAAGAACTAATGAAGTCAATTGAAGAAATTCACAAGTATTTTGAGTGCAATGAGGTTACATACCCCCACCGAGTAAAACTTTCCTATAGGAGCCATGCATATGATTGGTGGAAAATAGCTATTGTGGATAGAAAATGGAGAGGAAAATATAAGACCCGTTGTTGGGAGAATATTGTAATAAAATTGAGAGGTAAGTTTGTAAATTATAATTATACTTTGAAGATGAAGAGAAAAGTATAGAAATTAAAGTACAAGAATAGATATGTAGAGAAATATTTTGAAGAGTTCTACAACATTAGTGTGAGAGGTAGTTTTGTATGAGAAAGTGAGAAAAATATCATTTATATTACAGATGGATTAAAACTGAAAAATCAAAGGAAGATAAATATAGAGAATATATAGTCATTAGAATAGGCTCATCATTTGGCCTTAAGAATTGAGAAGGTGAAGACGAAGAGGAAGCATGAGAGTAGGCAACAAGATGGGAAAGAAAGATAAATCCTACTAAATGTAGTTGGAAAGAGTGTTGACTGTGAAGGTGAGGTGCATGTTGTTGAGGAAAATGATGAGGAAAGTGTGTGTAAAGTGATTTGTGTTGATAAAATGTCAAACGAGAGTGTAGAACAAGGATTTGCAATAGAAGGCTACAAGGAAAAATTTGAGGTAAAATAGTTTGTGCAACAAGCTCAAGAAGTAGTAGTGGATTTGCAAGGGAGTGATGTTGTAGTAATGAGTGGTGTTGTAGTAAAAGGTGGTATTACAAAAGAGAGTGGTCTTGTAGTAGTGGACTTGGAAGGATATGATGTTATCATAGATGCAACAATGGAAGAGATGCAAATAAGAATGTTTGATTTCCATAATTTTTTGTGCGTTAGACTTTGTTGCAAGTGAGTTTGAATGTGCAACAAAGGAAAGGAAAGTGGAGTGAATTAAAGAAAATATGCAACAATTGAAACAAAAAGTGTTCATGCAAGAGAGTAAAGATGATACAGAGAAATAACAATATGAAAATTACTACACCATATAAGTGGTTCTAGTAAACGAAAAGTGGAATCAAAAGATATTGGAACAACAAGCGTTGGTGGTGTGCATTGAGATGGTAATAATGGTGTGAGAGTAAGGGGGGTGGGGAGTGTTGTTGCTTCAACCACTTCCCCAAAATTTTTATTATTTTAGGGTCCCTCCTTTTACTTTGTTTAGAAGTAGACTTAGATTTGTTTTTTCTCATTCAAAAAAGTTCACACTTCAACACTTAGTTTTTTGAAAGATTGAGCAAAGAAGGTTTTTTACGGCTAAGTAAAACTTAGAATTTTGCTTTGATGCAATCGAAAGAACTTAGCAAATCGAGCCGACAGTATCAGAAGAACTAGGTGAGTTAAGCTGACACTATTGGAGGAACTGGACGAGTTGATCTGATTGACCATCAAACGTCGAACTTTCAAAACACTTGTGTGAGTGCCGCCGAAACGGTCGGTAGTGGAAAATCAGTTTTCCTACGAGTAAAATTAAGGAGTTAGTCAGCAAGATCCATCCAGTGATGGTGACCAATTTCGAGGAAAATCGACGAGTTTCGCCGAAATAATTGCCAGTCGAAGTACATAGCCTTTCGGAGCAACTCAAGCAATAACATTGAATCGGTCGATGATGTTGTTTCTTAGGAAGTGACCGAGCAGCAAAAGAGTACATGCCAAACGACATTTATGGCTCCAACAACCACACTATGACTCCACCAACCCTATTAATGACAAGGTTTTGTTTCACTTTGTATAAATATGGTAGAGGCTATTTTGTTTTATTATTGCAAAACGTTGTTTTCACCTCCACCAGTCATTAGAAGACAAGTATGTGGCCCCGTTGTGCTCAGCTATCTTTCGTAGCCTCTCAGCAACTGACAAGTAGGTCACTCTGTGCCTGTATGGATTTTAAAAGTTATTTTTTTTATTTATCGGGTGTTGTTTTTTATTATTTTGTTTGTCTCTTCCTATATTATATTGGGCTTTTGAACCTTCCTCTCTGTATCACCTGGTTTAGAATTGTTGAATTTCGTGCATTTAAGGTTTTATTCTCTTGCCATTTTCCCTGCCTCATTCCAAGTTCACTGTGAGCTATTTGTTGGCTTAACCACGTTTTTGGGAGTGGTTTGACTGCAAGTAATAGTTTTTGTGCGATTTGGATGTTCCATACCAAAACCCTCATAAATTTGCTTACTCGTCCTCGCCATCAAACGACTAGAAATTGACAAATTCATGCTTAATAGGTACTGTTATTTACTTACTTCTCTTATTAGATCAGATTAAATGACAAATATTAATGTTTTTGGCATTCCTTCACTGGTAAATAGAGTGTGTACTATAAATGTGGGAATATGGGAATAGGCTCGGGAACCTATCAAAATACCTCCCTTTAAACTTACACCCCTCCAACTGTCTCTAGTTGTGCCTTTGCAAATGCCTTAAATACAAAATTGAGTGGGGAACGCACTTCCTGTGATGGTGGTGGGGGTGAGGGGGGTAAGACACCCAACATAGCCAGCAGATTCATCCTAGGCACCAAGTTCACTTGAAACAGATATCACACAAACTTCTCATTTGACAATGAATGCCTAACACATGATTGCTTTAATTAGTACTTTTATTTCTAATCGCTCATCGCTTCAAGTTTCCTCTCCCATTACAAAGGTAATTGAATGATGGTCACCTCATGAAATTGTTTTGGCTGAGCATAGTGATTACATTTCTTCCATAACACCAACATAGGAACCTACCCAGATAACCAAAGCTTTTCACACCATTGGTTTTTTCCCCGGGCAGATAGAGTAGGGTAGCCAGGCAATTTTCTTAGGCTTCTCATCACTTTGTTTGCAAAAGAGGTGTCCTATGTGTATCTCAAGTTCCTCATACCCCAATGTAGTATTCTTGGCAGTTGATTCATCAATCATGGATTCGCTGGCTCGAGCCCTGGTTTGCAGTCTACGTCATAGATTAATCACATCACAACTCACACTTTTTCCAATGAAAATTCCCTTAAGCAACGTCATTGAATTATCAGCTTAATCATTGTCGCAAATTAAACCACTAGTACCATCGATAATTGTTGTGTGTTTATTAATAAAATGTTGGGAAGAATATTTTGAAGTGTTTTTTTTCACCTTTCTCAATTTCATACTATGTCCCACACATCTACACATTGTTGAAACAAGGAAAAAATAAAAAAATTGAAAGCATGTATGTGGTTCTCTCGACACAACCCAGTGCTAGTAATATTAAAGAAAAAACTGCTTCAACAAACTATTGTTTAAATTGCTTGTACCATTTTTCTTCTGTTCAACAAGATTTACAAATGCCTAAGAAGGGTGCCAGGAAGAAGTCTAAGGTAAGCGAACCAGATTTGGACATGGAGGTTATATCAGACACCAGGATAGAAACCATGTTTGAAGATACAAAAACAGTAACAAGAATTTCCCGTAAATTCAATTGGGGGGGATTGTATCAAATGATCCGAGGCCAGGATATCCCTAATGCAGGTCTTGAAGAAATGGTTTTGTATCAAAATATCAAAAGGTTGGGCATCACCAAGGCAGCTACGCTCCTAGAACTCTTTCCTTGTTCAGAGTTTATCGGGTGGATTCTACCACAAGATGATCCCACATCAATAATCATTTCTGACGTCAAAGCGAAGGTTTTTTCCTCATTCCATCCAGCTCATATAGAAGCATCATACAAGTTACCGCTAGCCCATGTCATGTTGACTGAAGATTGGATCAAAGGTATAAACATAGACCCTTTGGAATATGTAAAAAAAAATGGTAGCATCAGGAAAGAAGATGAGATAGAAATCAAGCAAAGAACATGAATGTCAAAGCTTAAGAAACTCTTTTAGAATTATAGCTTTATTGATGAGCATAATTTTTGGCAGGGCATATGGGACTATCTACAAGTTAAATTGGGTACCTCTAATTTACTACATAGCCTTTCAGGGCACAATTTTTAATTGGGAAGACGTCATCTCAGACAACCTGTCATCATTAATTGCAGTCGCACAAGTAGGTTTAACCCAAAAGAAGGAAAAATTATATATGTCTTCATATAGCATGGATTGCATATTGGCTAGACACCCATTTCCTAAGTTGGGGTGCATCTGGAATAGAGTTGAATCTCTAATCGACGTGGCTTAGCAGATTTTGTGGGCCCATCTATATGCAAGTTATTATAAGCTCATATGTGAAGAGTTCCTCATGCCTCTCTACTGGATAATTTTCCATGAAGAACCAAACTACTTGTCAAAAAATGCAATGGCAGTCATAAGTGAATATGGGTACTACTATTTCTCAAGGAGGGCACGTACATCAGAATGCATGGATGTTCCTAAGCTCCATCCATTTTTCCCAGATATGCAACGGACTTTGTAGTTCAGAAGGAAGTTGTGAGGAAAGTATTAGTAAATGGCATTAGCATGTACTTGCATGATCATAAAAAAACCTCATTTCCTCTATTTCCCTTCTGTATCGGAGCCTATAAATTTTCAAGAATGAAAGGGGATGAAAATTTTCTTAAGGATCTATAAGTGTTCAATTTTGGGGAGAAGAGTTTTGCAAAGAATGATAGAAAGAACAATGTTGTTGAACATTGCGCAACGGTTAATATACATTTTGAATACACAGAATTCTTCAACAAGGATGAAGAAGTGTTCAAAAGAGTGAACAATATGAATGAACTAAACAAACGCTTTGTTGGAAGAATGGTGCTAGTGCTAGAAATACTGTCAGTGCTACAATGGAGGCAAGGCTTCAGAAACAAAAGGAAGAGGCTGTAAAGTTGCAAATAGAAGAAGCAGAGAAAAGGATGAAAGAAAAAGCTAAAAAAGAAGAAAGAAGAGGAGGCCCAAAGGGAGAGAGGAAACAACAGAAAGGGAAGCAGCATAAGAGCTTAAGAGGAAAGAATAAGAATATAAGGTCAAGAGATTTGTGGACAATGAGGCAACCCGGAATGAGCCCAATATCCTACAGAACATGGACCTGGACCCTCCTGGAACAACAAGTGAGACACTTACTGGTGGCCACGTCCCTTTTAAGGAACTCGGGCTCACCCCGTTCACCCCATCAAAGAAGCATATTGTGGATCGCTTTGTGTTACAACAATAAAATAGTAATAAATAGGTAACTATTCCTAATAGTAATTAATAATATTAAAATATATTTTATGAAGAGAAGTGTATCTTCAATATGTGATGGCCAAGCCATATTTAAGGGAACCATATCCATTGTAATTTATCATCCATTCAATTATTATACATTTATACATTTAATTATTTGAAGATGGAACATCTTCCTCCCTAGACGTGGATACATGCTGACTTAATCTAGATACAGATTATTCATTACACCGGATACGATGTAACATTGGTATCAGAGTTATACGGCCCTTGGCTATTATTTACACTTTGTGTAATTTTAGTTTTAGGGTTTCCCTAAAATATAGGACATTGTCCAAAAAAGAAAACCTAAAAAAAGAAAAAGAAAAAAAAGGTAAAGAAAAGAATAGAAAGAAAAAAGATAAAAAGAAAAGATAAAAGAAAAAAAAAGTAAAAAAAAACAAAGGAAAGGAAAAAGAAAGTAAAAAAAGAAAAGATAAAGTAAAACCAACACATGTTTTTTCTTTCCAACTTCAACCCGCATCCCCCCTATTTCCACATAGCCCTACAAACAAAAACAATATTAATAAAATAAATATTATTATAATAATATTAATAGTATTATATAATATTTTAAAACTTATTAATCCACCTTTTAATAAAATATATAAATATAATAGTTTATATTTATTATTTTATTTCAACATATTATATAATTATAGTAATTATTATTAATTCATTAATTATTTCAAAGACATTAGTTGTCTTTTATTCCTCCATAAGTCAAAATAAACTTCCAAATACACACATTCGCATAAAAGAACCCAAGCTATGACGGAATTAAAAGACAAACTTGAGAAATTGGAGAAGGACATCAAGGCCCTCGTTGCCAACCA
Source organism: Pseudotsuga menziesii (assembly GCA_001517045.1). Classification (NCBI taxonomy): domain Eukaryota; kingdom Viridiplantae; phylum Streptophyta; class Pinopsida; order Pinales; family Pinaceae; genus Pseudotsuga; species Pseudotsuga menziesii. The sequence goes on along the minus strand of LPNX010533859.1, from coordinate 1,181,755 downwards.
AGAAAAATTCAGAGAAGAAATGAAAAAATAACAAGGCACTTAAGAAAGAAATCAAAGAAGATGTTGTTCTAGTACTAGGAAGAAAATTTGATGACAAAGTAGACATAATGCATGAGAAACAAAAAGAGTTAGATGACAAGATGTGTGCAATGACACAGAACATAAGCATCATGACATAGAACTTGAGAATCATGACACAGAACCAGAATACCATAATGGAAATGTTACAAAAACTAAGTTCTAATACAAACCATATCAGTAACTCAGATATGTTGGAACACTATGTCAACAAAAATGAGAGTAACCATAATTGATCAAGACAATAAACAAGACAAGGAGACTAAATATCGTAGGTATGACCAAAATACCAATAATATATTTGATAAAGATGAGCTCGACCAAGATCATAATGAGAGTCAAGCCAGTATCGTTGACAATAAGGACGGTCCATACAATGACAAAAGTTGGATCCTACAATATGCAAAGGAATCCAAGTCAAATGAATCAGATATCTTAGATTCATCTTCTACCTTAACTCTTCTACCACCCTGGAGAAACCTAAATGTAACACTATCAGGTGACTTTGAGTGTGAGAAGCCTCGTGAAATGCCACTTATCGAGATAACTCGTAAGGATAATAAAATGAAAACATTACATGATCACATCCTAAGTATCATGGGACAAGCGACTTATAAAACAAGGCTTGATATGGTCAGTCACAAAAATATTCCTTGTATTCATGTACAAGGAAAATGGGATAACATTAATAAACATAATGGAGTACAAATTCAAGTTACAAATGAAAAGAAGATGACAAACTACTGTGTAAAGACCAAGCACTACTGTGTAAAGACCAAGCACATACCTAATACCAGTTCTAAAAAAGGCATAAAGTAAGTAATGACATTGTTTCAACACAAAACGAGAATGAAAAGATGATAGCAATAATCTAAGCTTTGAGGACAAAGCTTTCCTAAGGGGAAGGCAATGTTACAATAATAAAATAGTAATAAATAGGTAACTATTCCTAATAGTAATTAGTAATATTAAAATTTAGTTTATGAAGATAAGTGTCTCTTCAATATGTGATGGCCAAGCCATATTTAAGGCAACCACATCCATTGTAATTTATCATCCATTCAATTATTATACATTTAATTATTTGAAGATGGAACATCTTCCTACCTAGACCTAGATACAGGCTAACTTAATTTGGATATGGTTTATTCATTACACCGGATACAGTGTTACACTTTCACGCTATCATTTTTTATAAGACTGAAAATACCAGCATGAGAAGGTCAGAGAAGAGATTTAAAATGGGCACTTAGACTGATGTGGTCACCGTCACGGAGAACAAAATTATGGAAGGTACCCATAAATACCCTAAATTCATAGCCTTGGTAAACATAGCAGCTGCCCAAGCCAGTGTTGATAATGTCGACAGATTAATGAATGACGCGGAGTGAAATAAAGAGAAGATGCTCAAATTGAAAGATAATTTGGTGAAAATGTGAGAAGAAGGGATATAATTAAAAAGGAAACATGACGCCATTCTCTCTGAGAAGGAGAGGTTACTAAATGAATACCAAAATTTGGAAACAGAAAAATATGCATTAATTTTGCAGTTAATGGTTGTGCAGTTAATGATTGTGCATTCGTAACATATACTGTGAAATCGTTCTAACTTTCTTGAATTACTTCTTTACTGATGAATGATTTTACTTTCTATGAAAATGTTTATGTGTGAAATGAGTACTAAATTGTTTTATCACATCAGATCTATCTTCGGTATTATTTTTGCTGTAAATGTGAATATTGTGTTTGAACAACTATCTATTAGACTTGTATGAACATTTCCAGTATATTAATATTAATTCAATTTTTCTCCCTGTAGGGGATATAGGATAGGATAGGATAGTTAGCTTAGTTTAGGAATAAATAGACAATTGATAAGGTAGGAGAGGTAAGAACCTGCACATCGCTAGTGCGGTTTTTGTCTGTCAATTATATGCATTTAATTAGGCACTTGCATTTCATCCTTTAATTAAAAAAAGTCACATAAACAGTGAACCAGGCCGCAACTGGTAAAGAACTTAACCAAATCAATCTACGGTAGATGAACCGTTAACCAAATGGATTCCCCACACCAACCAGTGGACGATCTAGTTGGGATCACTTACCAGGGAGAAGTCCTACTGTCGATGCTTGGGGATTTTCAGGCATCAATAGAATTGGCACTAGAAGGAGGGCCATCAGTGCATGGCTAGAGAAGGAAATATGTTTGTGAGACAATATTCCACTAGAACTACATCTGAAACAATTTTCCCAGATTATTTCATTCTTGAAATTGAAGAACAATAAAGGTTAAATTCTGAAGAATAAAACACAGAACCTTTATACATTGTCTCGTTTGAATAAATAGATCATTTTCGGAGACATAAACGATATTATGTAAGGAAACTTGGAGGATTGAAACTAATTCCTACATTGACTTGGAGGCGAGCTCCCAAGAAAGAAATCGCATACACATGAGATTCTGTGCTTGTAGATAACTTGGAAGAATTGTTAGATTTATCTCTCTAAGAAATCACTGAACCCTTGATCAGTTGGGACTCGAATCCCCTATAGCTCAAGTCTATCCACATTCCCCGCCACATTCTTTGCTTTGAATTATGGTTGGAATTGTCAACCAACCCACACGGAGATCAAGAGGACCACTCAACCTGGATACGTCGTTACATGATTTACCTAAGCACCCAGAAAGAGTGTTACCAAAATTTGATCCCGAAAAAGGTATTTCTGCGGAAGATCATTTAAAAATATTTTATCTCACATTGAATCTCCTAAATGTTGAACATGAAGATGTCATATGCAAATTGTTATCTTATAATTTTGATCCTAGAGCGTCCTCATGGTACTTTATTCTCCAAGACAACTCAATAGCAGACTGGGATGGTTTCGAAAAGGTGTTCATAAGAAAATTTGGAAACCAAAAAACTGTAGCCACACTCATGAAGGAATTGTCGTCTATGTGGATGGAGAAGAAAGAAAAGGTTCAAGAGTTCAATCAAAGGTTCACTACTCTGTTAAATATTTTTAATGCTGCGACAAAACCAACCAAAGAATCTTTGGTAAAATACTACTCTACAACATTGTATCCACCCATAGAAATGTTTGTTAAAATGGCAGTTAAGGTTACGTTAGTAGAAAATTACGAAGAATCCAAGAAGGTAGAGGTTGATCTGGATAGTGTTGCAAAACATACTTTAGAACCGAAATTAAAACCAACGGCCAGTAAGAAGCCTTTGCCATTATCTAGGCCCAAAGAAGAACCTTCAAACGAATTAGAAAATGTGGTTAAAATGGTACATAAATTATCCAATTAGATAGTAGACTTGGAGAAAGATAAGGGAGCTAGTACATCAATAAAACCATTCAAACCCTTCTACAAAAAAGGGAAGAAAGCGGGAAGCCCCAACCACCTTTACTTAATTTTGTTGTTCTGAATTTCAATAAAGTTGGCATAGATCATTTATGCACTTTTTACCAAGAACATCACTCTTAGAAGAGCTGCCCATGGATTAATTCAATGACTCTAGTAATGAATCAGTTATTAGATGTCCAGGGGACAGAACCAGAAGACCCAGAAGAAGATCAAACAAATGAACATGAAGAACCAACTAAGGAAACCACAACGGTATTATGGGACTGGGCACCCACTTTAGGATTGAACGGGGAAGAGTGGGCTGAGGAAATCCAAGTATCATCAGTAAACATTACCACGAGGAGAAAAGGGCCAGCAGTGGATCAAAGTTTAGTGTTTCCTAAAGTGAAGATAGCAAAGGAAACAGCGAAGAGAAATATTGGCACCACTTAGCCACAAGATAAGGTGAATCCTAAAAACATAAAAGAAATAGGCCCAGTAATAAATAAATAGGTAAAAATTGTGGCAAACAAGCCAAAAAGTAGTGGGAAAAGCACAAAAAAATATAATATTGGATATGATATTGTGGAGAATATTCAGAAGGATAAAGCAAATATTTCTTTGTTCAAAATATGTAATCTTCCCCAACAGAGAAAGAAGCTATTGGAAGCATTTGACCCACATCCAAGTAGTACCGCAGAGGCCATTGGATCAGACACTGAGATAAACGAAGCAAGTATTGGTGGTAAATAAAAATCTCAGACTCTGCATTTCCTGTTGACTTTTGAAATATCCAATCACAATGTACATAATTGTTTGGTGGATTCTGGAGCTACGTCTAATGTTATGCCACTATCCATTTGCAAGAAAAACAATGGGAAATCGATACCATCCCCTTCACAAATACTTCAACAAGATAGGTCTATTGTTAAGGTTATATGAGAAATGAAAGATGTGCTCATTAGATTGTTTGCATATCCAAAGGTATGCCAATTCATAGATATCATGGTGGTGGATATACCTGAAGCTTGTGGTTTGATATTGAGAAGGAACTAGTCTACGAAACTTAATGGTTATTTTGCGACTGATTGGTCTCACCTATGGCTGCCATACCAGAACAAGCAAAAAAAGATTAAGATACTAAGAGAACCTCATGTGAAACAAATTGTAACTTAGTTGGAAGAGAAGAACGAAACAGTAAATTTCTCATCTTTGGTTTTGGGAAATTACTTTTTAGAACTTGAACCAGAGAACTATAAAGTAGAAGAAGTTGGTCATGAATCAGACACACAACCTGATCTCCTTCGATTCTCATGGACTGATGAATTTGATTGTAACATAGTAAACTTAGTTACTAACATAGGATATACTACTAACCAAGTAGATATAGAGGTTAAGTTTTGGATTTTCTACTTTGATGGTTCCAAAACACAAGATGGATCAGGAACCGGTTGTGTTCTTATTGATCCTAAAATAAATAAACATTTTCTATCTTGTAGGCTAGAGTTTGAATGTACAAATAATACTGAAGAATATTAATCTCTAGTCCAAGGCCTGAGAAGAGCCATTGAATTGAATGTACAAAATTTGAAATTCTTTAGTGATTCTGAAATAGTTGTCAGACAAATAAGAGATAGTATTCATTGTTTATCTCCACATATTAAAGGGTACCAAACTAAGGTATGAAGTTTGATATCACACTTCAACTTTTTTAATATAAATGCAATCCCTATATTACAAAATGTTGTGGCTGATTTATTAGCTACTTCTACTTCTAGATTAGTGCCGACCAATAATAAGTGTTCTATTGAATTAATTTTCAGGCCATCGGTACCTGGCAACATTACGAATCTGAGGGTGTTCGATGATGACGAAGAGATTATTAACTTTCAGACAAATGAAAAGGATTTCAAAGAATCTATAATTGATGAAGAAGAACATCAATCAGATTTATAGAATAGATATATAGTCAAAGGAAATTTCATGCAAAAAGGAGTGAGAAACCTTGAATGAATGTTTGATTTGCAAAGTAAATTCAGGAAACCATCTAATGGTAAAACAAGCAGCTCGTGAATGCAATATGAACTGGTGAATTTAGGAACAGAAGCTGAGCCCAAGTATGTCAATTTGGGAAAGTGTTTCTCACCCGGAGAAAGATGCAAGTTCATCAAATTGTTTTAGCATTATAAGGGGATCTTCGCATGGACGTATGAATATTTGAATACTTATGATACACGCATCATCCAACATGTAATTCCTATCAAAACAAGCATAAATCCCTTCCAACAACAAATCAGAAAAATGCACCCTTAGCTAAGCCTTTGATCCAAAAGGAATTGAAAAAACTACTAGACGCTAATATTATCTTCGAGGTTTGAAACTCTCAATGGGTCGCAAATATAGTTCCGTTAAGTAAGAAATCGGTAGAAATAAGACTGTGTGTTGATTTTCGGAACTTGAACAAAGCATCAGACAAAGACAATTATCTGGTTCCACCAATGGAACAAATTTTACAAATGGTATTAGGCTTGGAATTGTTCTCCCTGCTAGATGGATTTTCTGGTTATAATCAAGTGTTAATGGTCGAGCAAGATCGATTAAAGACTACATTCTACATGAAGTGGGGAACAATCATGTATAGAAGAATGTATTTTGGCCTAATGAATGTCCGAGCCACATTCCATAGGGCCATGGATATTGCATTCTGAGGTTTAGTCAGCCATTGTGTGGTCATATATTTACATGATGTAACAGTTTTATCTAAGAAATGAGAAGACCATGTTTTCCACTTAAAATATATTTTTGACCATTGCAAAAAATATGGTATATCTTTGAACCTGAAGAAGAGTATTTTTGTTGTTCTTAGAGGAAAATTTTTGGGTCACATCGTCTCAAAAAAGGGAATCTTGATAGATCCAGAGAGAGATGAGGCTATAACTCAGATTCCCATGCCCCATAATAAAAGGCTATGTAATCATTTATGGGCACAATTAATTTTGTTCGAAGGTTTGTGCCTGATTTCACGCAAATTGTGAAACCTTTGCAGCAAATGGTAAAGAAAAGTGTGCAATTCAAGTGGACCGATGTTGAGAAGGTTTCCTTTAAATACATAAAGAAATCAACATCTCATGCACCTTCTTTGAGCAGTCCAGATTTGAGAAGGACTTTATCATATACACATTTGCTTCAGATAACTCTCTCGTAGCAGTTCTTACTCAGAAAGGAGAGTTGGGGACGAATATTCGATACCTTTCATGAGCATTGGGTTATAAGGGGACGAATTGAATTACCTAGCCGTAGATAAACAATCATATGCATTGTTCAAGGTGGTAAAACAAATCAAGCCATATATTTTGAAGAACAAAATGAAAGTCATCGTACCTCATCCGATTGTCAGGTCTTTGTTCATGCAAAAGGAATTGGGTGAGCAAAGAGGGAATTGGGTGACTGCACTACAGGAATATGACATAGAATTCAAACCAGAAACCATTATTAAAGGTCAAGGGTTGTGCAAATTTCTCGCAGAGAATCACGCCAATGAAGACCGTGATTGGGAAAATGAAGCTGAATTGAACCTAATTGAAGTATGTCCCATTTTCACTACTCCTGAATCTTGATACATGGATTTGGTGCAATATATCCAGTAGTGATGTATTCCAGAACATTATAACTCCAAGCAAAGAAGAGCACTTCGATTGAAGTCATATTCTTATCATATATTTGATGGAGTACTTTTCAGAAAAAATTATGATGGAGTTTTTCTTAGATGTCTGGATAAAGAAGATGCACCTAAGGTAATCAAAGAATTGCACGATGGTCCTGCAGGAGGACATTTTTCTGGGGACACCACAGCTCGTAAGATAATCAGAGTTGGATACTAATGGCCAACTCTCTTCAAAGATTCCCATGGTTATGCAAGAAAGTGTGATGTATGCCAAAGGAGTGGTGGCACATTGTCGAAAGTAGCAACATCGTTACAACCCATTATCATCCCAGAACCGTTTGAGAAGTGGGGTATAGACACTATTGGAGAGATTAACCCAAAATATTTGTTGCAAAATTGATATATCCTCACAGCTATGAACTATTTCACACAATGGGTGGAAGAAGCTCCTTTGTGCAAAGTGAATGAGGATGCAGTCATCAATTTCCTACAGGACAACATCATAACAAGGTTTGGGGTTCCAATTTTGCTTGTTTTTTATAATGCATGTTATTTTTCACCTGTTAAGTTAACTGAATTTGCTTGTGAAAAGGGAATCAAACTACATTATTCAACCAATTATTATCCACGGAGAAATGCATTAGAAGAGTCAACAAATAAAAATCTCATTTGAATTTTAAATAAAACTTTTATTGAAAGTCAAAGGAATTGGCATTTTGCTCTCCCTAACGCAATATGGGAAGATAGGGTTACGCCAAAGTTGTCCTTAGTATTTTCTCCTTATACTCTAGTCTATGGAAGGGAAGCCATAATACCCCCAAACATGTTTCTCCCATCCTTGCAGTTATCCCAAGCCTCAAGAGGGTCTGGTAGTGAAATTTTACAATCACGAATTGATACTCTTTTGAAGCTTGAAGAAACAAGACAAAAGGCCAAGGATAGATGCAATCAACATCAGGATATTGTCAAGAGATGGTTCGACAAGTGAAATTCTGGTAAGAGGAACTTTGAGGTAGGAAACTTAGTTCTAAAGTGGGATCACCTGCATGATGAAAAGGGAAAACACACGAAATTTCAACATTTATGGATTGGCCCCTATCAGATTGCTAAGAAGCTTAGCCCTTCAACTTACAAAATTCAAGATTTAAAAGGAAAGGAAGAAAGTCTTCATGTAAAAGACCTCTCTCAAACAATATTTCACCTAGGTTCTAGGAGCACTTTGTACATAAATAAAAGCTTCATTTTCTTGGTTTTTTCTAGTTTGTTTTCCTTTTTTCTGATATGCTTAGGTTCATAGTCTTTGTCTGCTTATTGTCTGATCATAATAAACTAGCTCAATGTTTGATGCTTGGAAGTATAGGGATCTAAATAATCTCACATATCTTTGAAATTTAGGAATTGCTTATGGGGAGGCATGCATGGTACAATTTTATCAGTATGATATTTTTTAATTGTTGCCTAATTTTAGAAATGGAAACCAACTTCAAGTCCACATTTGAGTCATTATAAATGCTGTAAAATAACTAAGGCTCATGAGGTCTGACTACTATCTTGGGGCTCCATCCACTCTCACATCAATATCTATCTTAGGAAGCCTACCATGATAGACCCACAAGGAGGAAGCAGGTTTGACAGATGTATGGAAATCAAAATGATTCCACATTACAAATCAAAAGAAAAATATCTTATATCAAAGAGTCAAATTTCTGAAATATTTAGTCTCCATCAAAGAATGATGTTGAAAGAATAAATCATCAGATCAAAAGGGTTGTCTAAACAGCCAATATCAGGAAGGTTCTTCTCCGTTCGTGAGCATGATGAGAAAACAAATTTATCACTCACACAAAAGGACATTATGGATGGAAGAACCCATGCCAGATTTTGAAAATGAGGAAAGCCATCAAGGAAGAATCAGAAGACAAATTTCATCCATAAAAGAAGCATCAAAATAATTATTATAGCATGGGAATGAGCAACAAACGAATACATCTGTATGATCACGTGGAGTCATATCTAGTGGAAACTGAAAGATGGAAGTAAAATGAATTTCATACTTTGGCCTGAGGAGAGTTATCAATACTTCTAGTCTTGGTTACCCTAATCCTGAAAAAGTGTCGACCAATGTGATGCACAAAAGTTATACCCCTGGATACAGTCTGGCCTTTTAAAGAGTCTTAAGGAATAGATTGATAATTTTTGTTGCACATTCAGAATCTAGTACCATGTAGCATTTTTTATTTTCAAAGATGGATTTTCCAGAGAGCTGTGTTCACCAGCTAGTCGCCAACTGTTGATGTTGCAACCGCTTCCCCAAAATATTTATTATTTTAGGGCCCCTCCTTTTAATTTGTTTAGAAGTAGACTTAGATTCATTTTTTCTCATTGAAAGAAGTTCACACTTCAACACTTATTTTTTTGAAAAATCGAGCAAAGAAGATTTTTTTCGGCTAAGTAAAACTTAGAATTTTTCTTTAATGCGGTCGGAAGAAGTCGACAACTCGAGACGACATTATCGGAAGAACTAGGCGAGTTAAGTTGACACTGTCGAAGGAACTCAATGAGTTGATCCGATTGATTAGTAAACGCTGAACTTTTGGAACACTTGAGTGAGTGTCGTTGAAATGGTCGGTAGTGGCAAATCAATTTTCCCACAAGTAAAAATAAGGATTTAGTCGGCAAGATTCATCCACCGATGGCAACCAATTTTGGGGCAACCTGGCGAGTGACGCCGAAACAGTCGCAGGTCCAAGTACATAGCCTTTCGGAGAAACTCGAGCAATATCACCGACTCAGTTGGCTGCATTTTTTCTTAGGGGGTGACCGAGCGACAAAAAAGTATGCACCAAATGACATTTATGGTTCCACCAACCCTATTAATGACTAGGTTTTGTTTCACTTTGTAAAAATATGACAGAGGCTAATTTGTTTGATTATTGAGAAATTTTGTTTTCACCTCCACTAGTCATTAGAAGACAAGTACGTGGCCCTATTGTTCTCATCTAGCTTCTGTAGCCTCTCAGTAAATGAAAGGTAGGTCACCCTATGCCCGTATGGATTTTAAAATTTATTCTTTTTTTCTTTTGTCGGGTGTTTTTTTTTATTGTTTTGGTTGTCTCTTTCCAGATTATATTGGGCTTTCAAACCTTCCTCATCGTATCACTTGGTAGAGTAGATGTTGGGTTTATAAATGTTGAAGTTTCATGCATTTAAGGTTTTCTTCTCTAGCCATTTTCCCTACCTCATTCCAAGTTCCATGTGAACTCTTCGCTGGCTTAACTGCGTTTTGGGGAGTGGTTTGACCACAATTAATAGTTTTTGTGCACTTTGGCTATTCCATACCAAAACCCTCATAAATTTTCTTACCCATCCTCACCATCAAATGGCTAGAAATTGCCAAATTCATGCTTAATGGGTATTGGTATTTACTTACTTCTCTTATCAGATGGGATTAAATGACAAAATTAATCTTTTGGGCATTCATTCACTGGTAAATAGAGTGCGTACTCTAAATGTGGGAAACTGGAAATAGACTCAAGAACCTATCATAATACCTCCCTTTAAACTTACACTCCTCCAACTATCTCTAGTTGCGCCTCTGCAAATTCCTTAAATCCANGGGGGGGGGGGGGGGGGGAGACACCCAACATATCCGAAAAATTCAGCCAATATGTGAATGAATGAATGCCGCACAAACTTCTCATTTAACAGTGAATGCCTAACACGCGATTGCTTTAATTAGTACTTTTATTTCTGATCGCTCACCGCTTCAAGCTTCCTTTCCCATTACAAAGGTAATTGAATGATGGTCACCTCATGAACTTGGTTTGGATGAGCATAGTGATTCCATTGCTTCCGTAATACCAACATAGGAAACTATCCAGATAACCAAATCTTTTCATGCCACTGGTGTTTTCTCGGGTAGATAGAGTAGGGTAGCCATGCGGTTTACTTAGGTTGTTGATCGATTTGTTCACAAAAGATGCATGCCACGTGTATATCGAGGTCCTCATACCCCACTGTAGTATTCTCGGCAGTTGATTCATTGATCATGGATTCATTGTCTTGAGACTTGGTTTGCATTCTACGCCATAGATTAATCACGCCACAACTCGCATGTTTTCCCATAAAACTTCCCTTAAGCAGCATCATTGAATTATCGACTTAATCATTATTGCAAACAAAAAGTACCACTGATAATTGTTGTTTGTTTATTAATAAAATGTTGGGAAGAATATTTTGAAGTGTTTTTTTATTACCTTTCTCAATTTCATACTATGTCCCACACATCTGCACATTGTTGAAACAGGGAAAAAAGAAAAAAATTGAAAGCATGTATGTTGTTCTCTCAACACATCCCAATGCTAGTAATATGAAAGAAAAAATGACTTCAACAAACTGTTGTTTAAATTGCTTGTACCATTTTTCTTCTGTTCAACGGGATATGCAAGTTCCTAAGAAGGGTTTCAGGAAGAATTCTAAGGTAAGCGAAGACCAGGATATCCCTGATGCAGGTCTTGAAGAAATGGTTTTGTATCAAAATATACAAAAAGAAGTACCCATTAAGCATGAATTTGCTTACCCATCCTCGCCATCAAATGGATAGGATATTGGATATCCCTGATGCAGGTCTCGAATAAATGGTTTTGTATCAAAATATCAAAAGGTTGGGAATCACCAAAGAAGCTACGTGCCCAGAACTCTTTCCATGTTTGGAGGTTATTGGGTGGATTCTACCACAAGTTGATCCCACTTCAAGAATAATTTCCAACATCAAAGGGGAGGCATTTGCCACATTCCATCTAGCTCATATAGCAGCAACATACAAGTTACTGCCAACCCAGGCCATGTTGACTAAAGATTGGATAAAAGGTATAAGCATAGACCCCTTGGAATATGCTAAGAAAATGGCAGTATCAGGAAAGACGCTGAGACAGAAAGAAATCAGAGAATATGAATGTCAAATATTAAGTACCCCTTTCATAATTATAGCTTTATTGCTGAGAAAAATTTTTGGCAGGGAAGATGGGACTATCTACAAGTTATAATGGGTACCTCTAATTTACTACATATCCTTTTAGGGCATATTTTTTAATTGGACATACATCATCTCGGAAATCATTTCATCATCAATCACAACTGCACAAGGAGGTTTAACCAAAAATAAGGGAAAATCATATATGTCTTCATACCTCATATATTGCATATTGGCTAGAGATCCATTTCCGAAGTTGGGGTGCATATGGAATAGAGATAAATCTCCAATATACATGGCTTATCATATATTGTGGGCACATCGATATGAATTTATTATAAGCTCATATGTGAAGAGTTCCTCATGCCTCTCTACTGGATAATTTTCCATGAAGAACCAAATTGGTTGTCAAAAAATGCAATGGCAGTCATAAGTGAATATGGGGACTACTACTCCTCACAGGAGAGAACGTACATCAGAATGTATGGATGTTCCCAAGCTCCATCCATTTTTCCCAGATATGCAATGAAATTTGTAGTTAACAAGGAAGCCCTGAGGCAAGTATTCATAAATGGGATTGAAAGCTACTTGCATGATCATAAAAAATCCTCATTTCCTCTGTTGTCCTTCTGTATAGGAGCATATAATTTTTCAAGAGTGAGAGGGGCTAAATATTTTGTGAAGGATCTAGAAGTGTTCCATTTTGGGGAGAAGAGTTGTACGAGGAATGATAGTAGGAAGAAGCTCATTGAACATTGTGTTGCGGTTAAGATGCATTTTGAATACGCAGACTTATTCAACAAGGATGAAGAAGTGTTTAGAAAAGCGAACAATATGACTGGACTAAGCAAACTCTTTCCTTGGAGGAGTGGTGCCAGTGCTAGAAATACTGACAGTGCTACAAAGGAGGAAAGGCTTCAGAAACAAAAGGAAGAGTTTGTAAAGTTTAAAATAGAAGAAGCAGAGAAAAGGTTGAAAGAAGAAGTTGAAAAGAAGCAAGCAGAGGAGGCCCAAAGGGAAGCTGAGAAAGAACAGAAGAGAAAGGAAACATGAGAAAGGGAAGCAACATAAGAGATTAAGAGGAAAGAAGAAGAAGATAAGGTTAAGAAATATGTGGACAAAGAGGCAAGTTGAAATGAGCACAGTAGCCCACAAAACATGGACCTCAACCCTCCTAGAACAACAAGTGAGACACTTATCGGTGGCCACGTCCCTTTCGAGGAACTCGATCTCACCTCGTTCACCCCATCAAAGCAGTATACTATTGCTCGCTTGGACACCATCATTTTTTATAAGACTAGAAATACCATCATGAGAAGGTCAGAGAAGAGATTAAAAATGGGCACTCAAACTGATGTGGCCACTGTCACGGAGAACACAATTATGGAAGGTTCCCATAAAATCCCGAAATTCACAGCCTTGGTAAAAATAATAGCTTCCTAGGCCAGTGCTGATAATGTTGACAGATTAATGAATGGCGTGCATGAAAATAAAAAGAAGATGCTCAAATTGAAATATAATTTGGTGAAAATGCGAGGAGAAGGGATAGAATTAAAAAGGAAGCATGAAGTCATTCTCTTTGAGGAGGATAGGTTATTGAATGAATACCAAAATTTGGAAACAGGAAAAGATGTGCAGTTAATGATTATGGAAGGGGAAAGAAATGATTTCGAAGCTCGAATCTCTCAGTTAGAGTCAAGAGAGTCAATTGCAAACCAACAGATCAAATAACTAAAAGTTCGGGTGGAAGATTTGGTTAGGCAGAAGGAATATTTGGAAGAGAAACTAGAGTTGGAAGGAAAGAGAAAAAAAGATATAAATCCATTTTTTGATCGAGCCTGCAAGATTTACGAACAAATTTACCATTCACAATTAACTCTCACAAATGAAATCTATTGAGCTTCCAGAAAAGGACCAACGTATAGCATAGATGTAGGATGGGTTGCGGGAAGATCTAGAGTATATCAGAAAAATAGATGCTTTCAAAGAAGAATACATTCATCACTTTGTGGAACAGGCTTCTATCATGCATATTTCCTGGAAGACATTTGCAAGGCTAAGACAAAGGGGGTGGTGCATATAGAGACACAATTGTCACTTCATGAAGTAAGTTTGCAAGTATTGGAGCCTATCAAAGATAAGGCCATAGATGAAGAAGCTAATGCGTGGGAAAGATAAATTTCCAGTGTGGCAGGGCCCACCTAATTTCTTATTTTGAAATTTTTTTTTGTATTTTCCTATGTAAGCACAAAATAGCAAATTTTAGGAATTCCTAAGTTTAGGGTGAACGAGGAGTCACTAGAGGACAAATTCTTGTTGTAATATAAATAGGGGAGGAAAGTAGCGCCACCAAGAGGGAATTTTGCTAGCATAATAGAAGCTGGACCATTTTATAAGAGAACTATTTTTTCTACTAATAATAAGGATCTGTTTGCTGAGAAAATCCTGCACAGAGATTTTTCCTAGAATGTGTGGAATGTTTAATGCGGAACTACTTCTCCTTGCATTTGTAACATATACTATGATATCGTTCTAACTTTCTTGAATTACTTCATTGGTGATGAATGCATTTACTTTCCATGCAAATTTTTATGTGTGAAAGGAGTAGTAAATTGTTTTATCATATCAGAGCTATCTTTGGTATTATTTCTACTATAAATGTGAATATTGTGTTTGAACAACAATTTGTTAGACTTGTATGAACATTTCCAGTATATTACTCTTAATTCGAATTTGCTACCTCCTAGGATAGGATAGGATAGGATAGTTAGCTTAGTTTATGAATAAATATATAATTGATAAGGCTAGAGCGATAAGACGAGAGGTAAGAACCTGTGCATCGCTAGTGTGGCTTATGTCTGTCAATTATATGCATTTAATTAGGCACTTGCATTTCATCCTTAAATTAAAAAAATCACATAAATGGTGAACCAAGACGCAATCGGTAAATAACTTAAACAAATCAATCTACGGTAGTCTAATCATTAACCGGACGGATTCCCCACACGAAACGGTGGACGTTATAGTTGGGATCACTTACCGAGGAGAATTCCTACTGTTGCTACTTGGGGGTTTCATGGAATCAACAGGAGGTAGTAATAACCATTTGATGAAATCATATTGAGGAAGTAAACCCCATTGGGTGATATTTGTGCCAGTTTCTAGAGGTGGACAAGTTGTAGCCAGTGGTGGAAGAGATGATGGTGATGATGATGAAGATAATCCATGCAAATAAGATGCCAGGATGAAGTGTAGGTGTGAGAAATTATCTGTAATTTCAAAGTCTAGAGGTGCATTACAGAGAGAAAGAAGATGAATACATAACATAGAATAAGAAATCATGAGTAGCACAGAGTTAGATGACGTGAAAGAATAAAAAAAAAAAAATATGAAGACAATGCTCACGTTTTAGAACCAGGGGAGTTTCATGCAAGAGCCTCCCTAACACTATAGCTATCCCACACATTTTCTTGCATTTGCTTTATTTTGTGATTAAAAACATAAAACAAAAGCAAAAAGTATTGTAATGAAATATTTATTATCTGTAATGAATTTTTTTCAACCATTGGAGTATGAAACACATTATTTGGTATTTTCATTGTTAGGGTAGTTGCAAGGCCAAAAACTAAGCAGCATTATCATAAATATGAAATTTGTAAATGAGCAAAGGCCTTTGGCTCTCCTCTGATTTGGTTTTTGTAGCATGGATAGTTGTGTTATCAAAAGACCTATGCATAGGCTTGTTGATGCCTGGAAAAATCCTAGGTACCGACAGTAGGGGTTCTCCCTAATAATCGTTCCCAAATAGATCGTTTATTGCTTGGTATGGGGAATCCATCCGGTTTGTGGTCTGGCTACCGTAGAGTTAAATGGTATTCTTAAATCTCTTTTACCGGTTGCGGCTCGATCCACCATTTTATAAATTCTATCTTTAGATATGGAATGCAAGTAACATAACAGAACAGCTAATCTATTCTAACCTATCCCCGAGGAGCAAGATTGATATTAAATAAGCATGAACAATTTACTATATGGTTTGCATAAAGAATTCTACATATAGCTGATAAATCCAAGATACATACATACAACAGAAAGTTAACAAATAGATAACTCCAAGATATTAAAACATTCATCATTCATTGTTGCATAAATTCATCACATAACGTAAAATCAGTCATAACTCAGAAGTAGTTCAGAGGGTTAGGAACGATCTCAGCAACAATTGGTGACTAACTGGCAAACACAAATCTCTGTATGGTGTGCATAAAGAATTCTACAGATAGATGATAAATCCAAGATACATACACACAGCAGAAAGTTAACAAAGAGATAACTCCAAGATATTAAAACATTCATCATTCATTGTTGCATAAGATTCATCACTTAACGTAAAATCAGTCATAACTTATAAGTAGTTTAGAGGGTTAGGAATGATCTCATAGATTGTATATAATGCTTAACAAGAAATACTTCTCCATTTAGCTTTACACAACGTGCTTTGAGACTTATGCAACACTCTCTCCAGCAAAATTCCATCTTCTTCATTATAAAAGGAAATAGTTCTTCTTACAATAAGCTTCAACAACTATGCAGGTGAAAATAATTTTCTACATCTACTTTACCTATACTTATACAAATCACAAAAATGACTCTTGAGTTGCCCCAACCTTTTGGGCTTCCTCGACTATTCCTTTACAAAATTTCATCTTTTAGTGTATTACTAAAAAATGAATAAATACAAAATTATATAATATTCACTGCGTCAATAAGACAAATTTAAGTGGGCCCGGTTGGTGTCTTAATAAAAATGCTCCATGCTTGGTATTCTTCATCGATGGCCCAATATTCTGCTGGTTCCAGCACACACACCACTACTTCATGTTTTGACAGTTGAGACTTGATTTCCTTCACTTTGGGTGCATTCTGACTCAAATATTCCCCCAAGAGGTGCTTGTGGCCTGAAGCTTGTATAATCCAGATCCTAATGCCTTCCTCACTAACAACCTCGATCTTGGATATGCTTTCTTCCCCTTTTAGAAGCCTCTCCTATAAGTTCTTCAAATTTTCCTCCTTGACTGAGAAATCTTGGTCCGGGGCACCTGTTAAAACCATACACTAATTGTGAACAAAATATATGCCTTTGTAGAATTCAACACACTTTTCAATAGTTTTCTCAATGGTTGTGTTTAATCTGACTGTTTTTCTACACCCGAAATTCAATATGGACACCTCCATCTTAAGACTTACTGTAGTATTCTAAGGCATATTTGCTGGAAATGTTGGATGGGTTCCTATCCACGTTGACTAGTTCTTCACAAGATCAACCACCTCTGATAACTTTTTCGGAATTTTGATAAGCGGAGTGCTAGTTCTTTCAATCTAACCTCAATTTGTTTAATTATGTACATCTCTCCTCCTAGTCTCAACAAAACTTGATTTATTTCCTTTTGCAGCATCGAGGCTTGATTCCGGAAAGGGGTGATATCCATTTGTTTCTCTTTTGCCACCTGAAGTTGTTCTCTCAGTAAAAGGTTCTGAGCTTCTATCTCCTCTACTCTCTTTCTTGATGCATCTCCTTTCTGTTCTGCTTCTGCAACCTGCTTCTCGAGATCTTTCTTTTCTCCTTCAATGATATTTACTGATAATACCAGATCATCCTTGTCAGATTATAAAATTTGGCATGCCTCTCTCAACTTCTCAATCTCACTGAGAACATATTCATGATTTCTCTTCAGGATTTGTCCCTCGCCTCTTTCCTTCTTCAGAGTTTCCTTCATTTGAAAAACCTTCTTCTTATATTGTTCCAAATCATTCATTATTTTATCCATGTTATCTTCATTTGTAAGGGCCGAGGCTACACCTGCCTTTGCAAGAAGTCTTGGGTCCTTGTCAGTCCCATGGACGATTGATTTCTCAGTTACCATGATTCCTTGCTTTTCCCCGGTGTCCACCTTCTTCTCAGTTCTCATGACAATTATTTTCTTATTTTTGTCATAAAAAATGGTATTTAAATCAGCTACCTCCTGCTCTTGAGATGGGATGAAAGGGATTAGCCCAAACCTTAATGTCGAAGCTGGATCTTCTATGGTTGTGGTACTAGATGGGACAGATGATTCTAACAAATCATCATAAGACTGAGTCTACTCCAGATTTGCATGATCTTGTTCCTCCTGCTCTTTTTTCTGAAGCTCTCTAGCTGCTTTCTTTGCCTAGTCTCTTTCTCGGTTAGCTGCTTCCAATCTTAACCTTTCAACCTTTTCCTGCTTTTTATGTGCCTCTTCTTCTTGTTTCCTTTTCTCAGCTTCTTCTTTTGCTCTCTTTTTCTCAGCTTCTTCTTCTCCTAACCAATGTTCTGCATTAACGCTAACAGCCTATAAGGAGTGCACAGGTTCATGGTTTCATATTCCCCATAAGGCCTTGTACGAAACTGCTTCTCGGGAACCATAATTATTTGGACATTGTCCAAAATATCAAGGTCAAGACCTTTTAACTACTTTTCAATTAGATAAGTCTAAGGGGTGGGTAGCTTGCAGGCCTAAGCTACATAAGCCAGGATATAAGTGAAAAGACTTGTCCTTATGTATTTGACAGAGTCATATTGGTTACGTCGGCCCTTAGGAGGATCCAGTCTATTACTTTTGCACATGGAAAAAGTTTTGGTCACATGGAAACCTTCATAATCGCTGACCTTTCTATGTTGGCATATATTGGCAAATATTCTAACCCCATATTTGGGATGCTCTGATTGGTGATCATTCGGTAGATATCCCGCCATCTGTACTCAGTTTCACTGCCAGTAAAATCCTTGGTATCTTAGTATGAAGCTTCTACTCACATTATGACCTCTACTTCTATATCATCTTTCATGGCTTGTACCTTATTCTTCCCTTTCTGAGGCATATTGTTATATAGATAAAGAGGTTGTTTAAACCATAAAACAATATGTCAGATTCAATTCATTTCAAAGGCATATAACTGTGACTGATGAATTTAACACTGCATATGACCAAAAAACAAAAAACCGAGTTTTAACCAGAAACTTTACTGAATCATCATGATACATCTTAGCCAGTCCTTTATTCCCACCCTAAAAATTGCTATACTGAAATGGAAAAATAAACCACAAGTTCAATGCTTTCAGGAGGAAAATTGGACACAGTTCGTAGGCAGGCAAACTCCAATTCAGAGGCCTTGAGGATTTTATCACAGCAAATCATCTCTCTGGCCATAGCAACCCCAACACCATCGACGGGTAAGATAAAAACCAAGGATGTTGGGGAGGAAAAAATACATGGATAACCAGGATTTTCACCCAAAATAAAAATTTCCTCCCACGACACTCCAACTCGGCCAATGGTCGCAATCCCGCCACCCTTGCATTGGTGAAACGAAGGAGTGGTGCAGACGGTGAAACACTCGTCTGCCCACATGCCTCCTACTGCAAAATACTATCAGAGAAGCTCCCATGGAAAGAGTTGGGAAAACAATGGCTGGGGCAGGGAGGAAAATCATCGACCCTCGCTAACCCAAAAAGAGCAAAGCTTCACAACTAAAAAAATTGACCTCGGTGTCTAAATACCTTCCACGAAAAAGGGGAAAATACCTAACCCTACCAGTTTATTACAAAAAAATCGCCAAGCATCAGAACAAGAAATGGGTAATATCCTACCTTGATGTTGAAACGAGCTGGAAGAAGTGTGGCCCCTGCTGGCCAAATTCATTCAACGACTGATAGCTCCGTAGACTCAAATGGCCAACAATAACCGTAAAATGTTTCCTTACGGGCTTAAATAGGATTAACAAACAAGAGTAAGCATGTAATAAATGAGCCTTGGGAAGAAAAATACGTTGGCGCCAAAGGTAATATCGGGATCGATCTTGAGAGAAACAATGAGAGATTTGGGTGGAAGAATGGAATAGTACTGATGTCGTTCGGGTGGCTACATACTTAATCTACCGAAACATGGAAAAAGGCTTAAAAATCTATCGGTAAAACATCTGCATCGGCATAGGGAGACTCTTCGGAAAGATTATCAGTTATACATCAGACTATGCATTCGAAGCGTTGCTGAGGGATTCATCAATAGACTCTTCGTAAGACTCGAGGACAAACAACCGAAACAGTGGGTAGGTAAAAACAAAAATCTTCTGTGGACATCAAAAACTGAAACAACAAGACAACCCAGTGCATTAGAAATATTGTTGATAGCCAATCAAGGAGCATCGAAAAATGTTCTCTAACATCATCGATACCACAGATCAAAGTACATCCGATGAATTGGTAAAATTTTGTAGGTCTTCCGGAAAGCGTGAGAAACAATGATTCGACAAGCTTTCAAATAACTCCTCCGTTGCGTCAGATAAACTCCATGATTTAATCCGATGCATTGGGTGGAAAAAAAAATTGCTTTTGCAAAAACTAAGTTATGAAGAAACATTTGCAGGATAAAGGTAGACTTTCAAGGATTTTCAAAAACTAGAACTTCAAAGAAAGAGTAGGGGGCCCTAAAACATAAAAAATTTGGGATGGTGGTTGCAACAACAACAATTGGAGACTAATTGGCAAAAACAAATCTCTGAACAAACTGACTTTTGAAACATAATTGCTTTATGACATTTTGTCTAGATCCATTTGCCTCGTTTTCTTTCAACAATTCTTTAATCATCCAGACCTTCAAGAAATGTAAGATTCAGAACTTGTCATTGATTTCAGTCCCAATGGATAAGGAAACTAGGCTTTCAAAGTCTTGATAACTCTTCCAAGACCAATATATGAGATACATTTACCTCTGCATTTGGTTACTTTTGTCTAGGACACCACAGGATCATAACTATATTAGGACAAGTATATTTGTTTGTTCCTCGTTCCCATGCCTTTTGCATTCTTTTGATGACTTCAGACTTTAGTCTGATGAGTCTTCCTGGATTCCTCTTTCTTACACTTGAGATTTGATTTAGGTTCTTCCATCCATAGTGTCCTTTTGTGTGAGTGATATTTCATTCAGCTCACGAACGGAGAAGAACCTTTTAGTAGTCCTTTTATTTACTGATTTATGCTTTTGTACTTTATGAGATATCCTTTTCTTTTAGGGAATATTGACTCTTGAGCCTTTTGGCTTTAATTTGTGGCATGGGATTATTTTGAATACCATACACATGTCCGTCGTGCTTCCTTTCCGTGGATCCTAGGTTGCAAGCTTCCTAGAGCATACATTATGGTGAAGTGGATGGAGCCTTAGAATAGTATTCAAGACTTCTTCAGCCTTGGTTATTTAACAGGATTTAAAACAGGACTTCAATGTGTTCCAAAAATAAATTTCTTTCCAAGATCTATCAGATTAAAGAATCATGTAATAATAAATTCTCAAATAGATGGCATTCAATAAGCAGTTCCTGGCTTTAAAATATCCACAGTTTGTTCAAAACCCAATGTATTCCATCACCAAATGCTGAGCTGGTTTATTTAAAATAAACTAGAGTAAAGCATAGAAACAAAACAACAATGAATGACATAAAGCAAATCATAAATCAAAAGAAAAAGAAAAATAAAGCAATCAAACAAAGGTGTATTTATGTACAGACATGTTCTCTCAAAAGACTAGGTAAAGTAAGGTTTGAGAACCAAGCCATTTACATGCAAGTTCTCTTCCCATCCTTTGTAGCGATCAGAAACAGGCCAACCTAGAGATGTTGAAACTTAGTGTGCTTACCCTTTTCATCATGCAGATGATCCCATTTTAGGACTAAATCTCCAACTTCGAAACTCTTATTTCCAGACTTATGCTTGTCAAACCATCTCTTCACAATCTCTTGCTGATGTTTAAATATTTCCTTAGATTTAAGCCTAGACTCTTCTAATATCAACAAAGTATTAATTCTGACTTGTAAAACTTCACTGCTGGATCCTCTTGAAGCTTGGGCTAACTGGGAGGCCAGGAGTAAAATGTTTGATGGCAAAATGGCTTTGTTTCCATAGACTAGAGTGTAAGGTGAGACTCCTAATGAGTTCTTTGGGGTGACTCTATCAGCCTAGAGTGCATTCCAAAGAGCTATATGCCAACTTCTTTGGTTTTCTATAACGGTCTTTTTTTAGAATTCTAATGAGATTTTTATTGGTAGATTCAACTAATCCGTTACCTTGGGGATAATAATTAGCAGAATAATGTAATTTCATTCATTTATCATTAGCAAATTTCGTAAGTTTAATTGATGAGAAATAAGATGCATCATCAAAAACAAGGGAAATTGGAACCCCAAACCTTGTCATAATATGTTCTTGTAGGAAGTCTATCACTGCATCTTCATTTACTTTCCGTAGTGGAATGGATTCCACCCATCTGGTGAAGTAGTCAGTAGCTCTAAGATATATTTGTGTTGTAGCAAGCAATTATGATTGATCTCTCCACTAATATCGATTCCCCATTGTTCAAATGGTTCTGAAACCAAGACTGGTTGTAGTGGACTAGCTTCTCTAACAAGTCTTCCTCCACTTCACTGGAAAACATCACATTTCCTTACATATGCATGTGTGTCTTTGAACAAGGTTGGCCAATAGTATCCCGCCCCTAAGATCTTGTGGGCAATGGTATCTCCTAAATAATTCCCTCTAGCGGGACCATCATGCAATTCTTTAACCACTTTAGCCGCATCTTCATGTTCTAAACATCTCAAAAGAACTCCATCATAGTTCTTTCTAAAAATAACTCCCTCAGTGACTTGATAGGAGGCCAATTTCAGTTGTAGTGCTCTTCTTTTCTTTGAACTCCAATGTTCTAGTAAATAACCTTGCTGGAGATAATGTATCAAGTCTCTATACCATGATTCTGGAGCTCTAAAAATGGGACAGATGTCAATCATATGAACTTCGGCTTCATTATCCCAATCACTTTCCTCACCATCTTGACTCTCAACCATTAGTTTCCAAAGTCCTTATCCTTTAATAATGGTTGCTGGTTTAAACTCTAAATCATATTCTTGTAGAGTCGTAACCCAATTTCCTCTTCTCTCTCCCAGCTCCTTTTATATGAAAAGGATTCGGACTGTTGGGTGAGGAACAACCACTTTAGTCTGATTATTAACTATATATGGCCTAAATTGCTTTACTGCTTTAAACACTACGTAAGCTTGCTTGTCGATGGCAGGATAGTTCAATTCAGCACCTTGCAGACCATTGCTCATAAATGAAATAGGGAATTCATCTCCCCCTTCTTCCTTTTGTGTCAGCACAACTTTCTTATTGTGGGGAAAGGGAATCTACACTATCGCTTCAATCCTTTATGGGTCTATGGAGATTCCCCTTTTAGAAATGACATGACCCAATAGCTTTCCTTCCAGCACTGCGAAAACACATTTCTTGGGATTCAATGAGATACCGTATTTTCGATAACTCTCAAAAATTTGTTTTAAATGATATGGATGTTCTTCTCTTTTCTTAGAAAAAACGGTTACATCATCCAAGTAGACCACCACACTGTGGCCTATCAGTCCTCGGAAAGCTATATCCATGGCTCTTTGGAAAGTAGCTCCAGTATTAATTAATCCAAAGGGAATTTTCCTATATGCAAAGGTTCCCCACTTTGTACAGAATGTAGTTTTCAACCTGTATTTTTCTACTACCAATACTTGATTGTAGCTTGAAAACCCATCGAACAAGGAGAATAACTTGGAGCCAGACACCATTTGCAAAATCTACTCCATTGGAGGGACTGGATAATTGTCTTTGTCTGAAGCATGATTCAGATTTCTAAAATCCACACGGAGTCTTATTTCTCCAGACTACTTCCTCACTGGTACCAAGTTCACTACCCATTCTGAATGTCAAACCTTGAAAATAATCTTTGCATCCAATAATTTATTTACTTCACTTTGTATTAGGGGTTCCAACTTAGGATGCATCTTACGAAGCTGCTGCTGAAAGGATTTACACCCGCTTTAATATGAATGATGTGTTGGATTATGTGAGTGTCATATGTCTTCATATCATCATAAGTCTAGGAAAATACATCCTTATACTACTGGAATAAATCGATGAACTTACTTCTTTCCCCCGAAGAACAACATTTCCCCAAGTTGACATACTTGGGTTCAACCTTTGTTCCCAAATTGATTAACTCATACTGCATTGATGAGCTATGTGTTTTAACATTTACTTGCCTTTGAAACTTGTTATTTAAATCAAACATACCTTCTAATGTCTTCACCCCTTTTGGTATAAAATTACTATTTTGGAGATTCGCTTGGTGTTCCTCATTATCAATAACTGCATCTTTAAAAGTTTCCTCATGTTTTAAGAATTCCAAAATCTACTGGTCATCATCAAACACTCTCAGATTGGTGACATTATCAGGTACTGATGACCTGAAAATCAATTCAATTGAACATTTGTTATTTGTGGGCACCAACCTTGCAGCAGAAGTAGCTAATAAATCAGTTGTTGCACTTTTTAGTCTATGAATAGAATTAATATTAAAAGCCTTAAAATTTGTTATAAGTCCCCAAACTTCATTTTGATATCCTTTTAAATGAGGAGATAAGCAATGGATTGTATTGCAGACCTATTTTACAATTATTTCAGGGTCTCCAAAAACTTTTAAATTACCAACTTTAAACTCAATTGCTTTTTTCAATCCTTGAATCAATGCTTCGTATTCAGCCGTGTTATTTGTGCATTCAAATTCTAATCTACAAGATAAAAAAATGTTTATTTTTTTCTGGATCAATTAGGACACAACCGGCCCCTAGTCCTTCTTGAGTTTTTGAACCATCGAAATACAATAACCAAAATTAATTTTCTACTTTTAAATAACTAGTTCTATTTTCCAAAACATAAACTAAATTAACTATACTACAATTAATATCATCAGTCCGTGAAAAATGAAGGAGATCAGACTATTCATCTGACTCACTACTGGCCTCTTCCGCCTAATAATTTCCTGGTTCAAGTTCTAAAAAACAATTTCCCAAAATGGAATGAGCGAAATTCACAGGTTCATTTTTTCCTTCAAGCTACATCACATTATATTTCATATGTGGTTCTCTTAACACTTTAATCTGATTTTGACAACCTTTGTAAGGTAACCACAAGTGCGACCAATCTATTGCAAAATACCCATTAAGCTTTTTAGACCAATCCCTACTTAGTATTAAACCATACGCTTGAGGGATGTCGAATACCATAATATCTATGTACTGACAGACTCTTTCATCAACTACTAATCGAATCAATACATTATTCAACTCACCCACCACTTTAACTATAGCTCTGTCTAACTGGATAATTTGACTAGCAGAAGGGGTGGGTTGCCCATTTATCTTTTTACAAACCGACAAGGGCATGACATTCAAAGATGCTACAGAATCAACCAAACAATTGTGTACATTCAAATTAAAAAGTTCAAAGGTCAGTAAGAACGGCTTAGTTCAAGACTTGGACTTTCCTCCAATGCTGGCTTCATTTATTTCTTTATCTAATTGGGTATTGTCTTGAATTTTTTCAGGTTGAGGATCTAAGCCTTCCAAAAGTTTCTTCTTTTGTTGTGGTAAATTGCACATTTCAAACAACGAAACATTTGCCTTGGTTTTCTTAATATCTTCTACTATATCATATCCCATCCCTGGTTCCACTGAGCTTTTCTTATTATTCTCTAACTGATTTTCCACAACCTTTGCTGGTTTACTTACTACTTGAGTCTTCTGCTTTGCTATGACCTTTTCAGGTTTGGGTGGGTTTTGAGTCTTATTGGTGAGATTTTTCATACTTTCTTGGAACTTCTTAATCTTGGGCAATAAACTCTCATCCGTTATTGGTCCTTGACTCTCTCGTTGTGATGTTTACTACCGAAAGTTGTATTTCTTCAGTGGGTTCTTCTTCTTCTAACCCTAGCGTGGTCATACAGTCCCACAAAACCATAGTTTTTTCTTCTGAAGTTTTTTCTGTTTCAACTTCCTTTTCTTCTTTACTTTCAGGTTCTATTAGTTGAACATCTAATAGCTGATTCACGACTAGGTTCATTGAATTGATCCATTGAGGAAAGCTTTTCTCAGAGTGAGGTTGTTGGTGAAAAGTACAAAAATTATCCATACTAACTTCGGTGAGATTCAACACAAAGGAATTTTCGGTGGGTTGTTGGGGTGGACTATTTTCTTCTTTCTTCTTGAAAAATTGTCTAAATGGTTTTCTAGAAGAACTTTCTTCTTTATCTTTCTCTAAGTAAACAATCTTGTTTGAGAGTTTTTGTACCATTTTAACCACATTTTCCAATTCGTTCAAACGTTCTTCTTTGGGCTTAGTCAGCAATAAATGCTTCTTATTAAAAGTTTGTATATTTGAATCTGCAGACTGTTTATTTATACTTTCGAGTTCTTCTTCCACCTTCTTAGCTTCTTCATATGTTTCCAACAATGAGGGTTTTACTGAGCTTTTCACAAACATTGCTATCTCAAGCAAAAGTGTCGAAGAATAGTATTCCATTAACGTTTCTTCAGTAGGCATTATAGCAGCACTAAATTTATTCAAATGGTGAGCGAACCTATGATTAAAAGCAAGCACTTTCTCTTTTTTCTCCATCTTTAGAGCAAGTAACTCTTTCATCAGAGTAGTCGTGGTTCTTTGGCGTCCAAACTTGTTCTTAAACAATCTTTCAAACATGTTCCAGTTTGTGATTGAATTTGTCTGTAGGCCAAAATACCATGACGTTGCTTTTCCTTTAAAGGTAT
Organism: Pseudotsuga menziesii; assembly: GCA_001517045.1. Taxonomy (NCBI): domain Eukaryota; kingdom Viridiplantae; phylum Streptophyta; class Pinopsida; order Pinales; family Pinaceae; genus Pseudotsuga; species Pseudotsuga menziesii. The sequence continues at coordinate 1,154,977 of LPNX010533859.1, read as the reverse complement.
GTGGAAACAGTCTACATACTACATATTCATGTTCTCCTACTGATAAAACTTCAAGGGCTAAGAAAAAACTTTGTAAATGATCATCCACATCAATGCCTTCTGTCGGGTCAAACTTGGGTAATGACTTCTTAGGATGTGCAAGTAAATTGTGCAATGGAGTAGCCAGGCTAAGAGGGGTTTTGGCCCTCCAAGCTGGTGGTGGAGGCGGATGATTAGCATTTGGATTTACAGGTGCATTTCCAGCTACATTTCCAGCCATGATCGAGGTGGAGACTGAGGTGGATATTGAACAGGGGTTCGAAAATGTGAGCAAGACGGGGAATCAGGTCCCAACTGATTAAGAGGTTGGACAATTTCCTGCAAGGTTAAATCTACCAGCTCTTCAAAATCTCTCACTAACACTAAATCTTCTATGAAAGGGCGTTCTTTCTTGCGATCTTGTCTTCTAGGCAATTCAGGGATGTTCGACAATCCTCCAAGCTTCTTTGCATACGACCTTGTGATTCTTCTTAAATCGTTAACTACTACGAGAGAAACAGGATAAAGGAACTCAGGATTAAATTTTCCTATAGGACTGGGGTCCTTGGGAAAGCTAGTTTCAGAACTATCACTGGTGGAATATTCTCGAGAAAACAGATTTCCTCGGCCAGCCATGCACTGGCGACCCTCCTTATAGCGCCAAAACTGTTGATGCCCAAAAAATTACCAGGTACCGATAGTAGGGGTTCTCCCCAATAACCGTTCCCAAATAGCTCGTTTAGTTTTTGGTGTGGGGAATCCATCCGATTTGCAGTCTGGCTACCATAGAGTTAAAGGGTATTCTTAAATCTCTTTTACCAGTTGCGGCCCGATCCACCGTTTTATAAATTTTATCTTTAGATATGGAATGCAAGTGCCTAATATTAAATGCAAGTAACAAAACAAAACAACTAATCTATTCTAACCTATCCCCGAGGAGCAAGATTGATATTAAATAAGCATGAACAATGTAATGTATGGTGTGCATAAAGAATTCTACAAATAGCTGATAAATCCAAGATACATACATACAACAGAAAGTTAACAAAGAGATAGCTCCAAGATATTAAAACATTCATCATTCATTGTTGCATAAGATTCATCACATAACGTAAAGTCAGTCATAACTCAGAAGTAGTTCAGAGGGTTAGGAAAGATCTCATAGATTGTATATAATGCTAAACAAGAAATAGTTCTCCATTCAGCTTTACACAGCGTGCTTTGAGACTTATGCAACACTCTCTCCAGTAAAATTCCATCTTCTTCATTATAAAAGGAAATAGTTCTTCTTACAGTAAGCTTCAACAACTATGCCAGTGAAAAGTCTTTTCTACATCTACTTTACCTATACTTATACAAATTACAAAAATGACTCTTCAGTTGCCCCAACCTTTTGGGATTCCTCGACTATTCCTTTACAAAATTTCGTCTTTTAGTGTATTACTAGAAAATGAATGAATACAAAATTATATAATATTCAGTGTGTGAATAAGACAAATTTAAGTGGGCCCAGTTGGTGTCTTAATAAAAACACTCCATGCTTGAGATTCTTCACTGATGACCCGATATTATGTTGGTTCCAGTACATGCACCGCCACTTCATGTTTTGACAATTGAGACTTGATTTCCTTCACTTTGGATGCATTCTGACTCAAATATTCCTCCAACAGGTGCTTGTGGCCTGAAGCTTGTATAATCCAGATCCTAATGTCTTACTCACTAACAACCTCGAGCTTGGATATGCTTTCTTCCCCTTTTGGAAGCCTCTCCTGTAAGTTCTTCAAATGTTCCTCCCTGACTGAGAAATCTTGGTCTACGGCACTTGTTAAAACCATACACTGATTGTGAACAAAATATATGCCTTTGTAGAATTCAACACACTTTTCAATAGTTTTCTCAATGGTTGTGTTTAATCTGACTGTTGTTCTACACACGAAATTCAATATGGACACCTCCATCTTAAGACTTGTTGTAGTCTTCTGAGGCATATTTGTTGGAAATGATGGATGGGTTCCTATCCACATTAACTAGTTCTTCACAAGTTCAACCACCTCTGATAATTTTTTCCTGAATTCCGATAAGATGAGTGCTAGTTCTTTCAATCTAACCTCAATTTGTTTAATTATGTACATATCCCCTCCTAGTCTCAACAAAACCTGATTTATTTCCTTTTGCAGCACTGAGGCTTGATTCCAGAAAGGGGTGATATCCATTTGTTTCTCCTTTGCCACCTGAAGTTGTTCTCTCGGGAAAAGGTTCTGAGCTTCTAGCTCCTCTACTCTCTTGCTTGCCGCATCTCCTTTCTATTCTGCTTCTGCAACCTGCTTGTTGAGATATTTCTTTTCTCCTTCAATGATATTTACTGATAATACCTGATCATCCTTGTCAGATTGTAAAATTTGTCATGCCTCTCTCAACTTCTCAATCTCACTGAGAATATCTTAAGGCTTTGTCCATCGCCTCTTTCCTTCTTTAGAGTTTCCTTCATTTGAAAAACCTTCTTCTTATATTGTTCCAAATCATTCATTATTTTATTCCACATTATCTTCATTTGCAAGGGCCGAGGCTACACCTACCATTCCAAGCAGTCTTGGGTCCTTGTCAGTCCCATGGACGATTGATTTCTCAGTTACCATGATTCCTTGCTTTTCCCCAGTGTCCACCTTCTTCTCAGTTCTCATGACAATTCTTTTCTTATTTTTGTCATAAAAAATGGTATTTAAATCAGCTACCTCCTGCCCAAACCCTAATGTCAGAGTTGGATCTTCTATGGTTTTGCTACTAGATGGGACAGATGATTCTAACATATCATCATACGACTGAGTCTGCTCCATATTTGCATGATCTTGTTCCTCCTGCTCTTTTTTCCGAATCTCTTCAGTTGCTTTCTTTGCCTGGTTTCTTTCTCGGTCAGCTTCTTCCAATCTTAACCTTTCAACCTCTTCTGCTTTTTATGTGCCTCCTCTTATTGTTTCATTTTCTCAGCTTCTTCTTTTGCTCTCTTTTTCTCAGCTTCTTCTTCTCCTAACCACTATTCTGCTTCTTGCGATAGCTTGAGTGCATCTTCTTCTCTTTTCTTCATAGCCTCCTCTTCTTGCTTATTTTGCTACTTAGCAACTTTTCCCTTGCCCGCATATGGTCGTTATATTTTGCTTGAATATTTTTCTCTGTCATATTTTGGGCATTGCGGAATATTTATTCATTTTTATCCCAGTAATTCATGTACTCAAAATGTACCCTTGCTGCTGCACAATAGTTAGCAACCTTGTCTTCAAAATCATTTCTATGAAAGCTCATTTCTCCAAATTGGACGTACTCTAACTCCTTTACAAAATACAGTGCACTCTTCACCTTGGAGAACTTATAACTACCTACATAGAACGGGAGTGGTGGGTATACAGCCTTATTCTTATAAAAAAGGAAGTTCCCAATCCCGTCAATGTAAAGCTGCCTCACTACTTCCTTGTGAACAACATAGTCTGTGGCGTATCTTGGTAAAAGAGAAGGGGGCCTAGTTCTGCCAAAAATTCTTAGGTATAGACCTTATTCTATTAGGTAATAATGATCGTTATCCTGTACAATATTCAATGCTTCCTCAAGCATGCAGTCACACTCGGCAAGGAATATTAATCTGTATGGCATCATTATGAAATCTTCGCAAATACTCTTATAATGGATGAAATATTTATGTCCCAAAACAACTGATATGCAAAATAAACAAGAGTTTTGGTCTTATCCCACTGGCACTTTAGGGTTGGGAACATTTGGGTGAACAGAATACAATCAATCAGGAAAGAGCTCATATAGAACTCTGACTTCTTTTGTGAGATCCCTCCAAGTGTTGCGCTTATGCATGAGGACAGGCTATTGGATATTATATTAGCCCAGTTAAAAATGGTGCCCTAAGTGGCCATAAAGAAAATCATTGGCACCCATAATTTGTAGTATTTCCCATTTGCTCGCCTGAAGATCCTGTTCAGCGTTAACGCTAACAGCCTATAAGGAGTGTGCGGGTTCACGGTTTCATATTCCCCAGAAGGCCTTGTACGAAACTGCTTCCCGGGAACCATCATTCTTCAGACATTGTCCAAAATATCAAGGTCAAGACCTTTTAACCACTCTTCTATTAGATAAGTCTTAGGGGTGGGTAGCTTGCAGGCCTAAGCTACATAAGTCGGCCTATAAGCGGAAAAACCTTGTCCTTCTGTATTTGACAGAATCATCTTGGTTACATCGGCCTTTGGGAGGATCCAACCTATTACTTTTGCACATGGAAAAAATTTTGGTCGCATGGAAACCTTCATAATCGTTGACCTTTCTATGTTGGCAGATATTGGCAAATCCTTTAATCCCGTATCCGGGATGCTCTGATTGGTGATCATTCAGTAGATCTCCCCTCATCTGTACTAAGGTTCACTGCCAGTAACAGCGTTGGTATCTTCGTATATAACTTCTACTCGCATTATGACCTCTACTTCTGGATCATCTTTCATGGCTTGCACCTTCTTCTTCCCTTTCTGAGGCATATTGTTATATAGATAAATAGGTTGTTTAAACCATAAAATAGTATGTCATATCCGATTCATTTCAAAGGCATATAACTGTGGCTAATGAATTTAACACTGCATATGACCAAAAAATTAAAAACCGAGTTTTAACCAGAAAATTTACCGAATCATCATGATACATCTTAGCCAGTCCTTTATTCCCACCCTAAACAGTGCTATACTGAAATGGAAAAATAAACCACAAGTTCAAGGCTTTCAGGAGGAAAATTGGACACGGTTCCTAGGCAGGCAAACTCCACTTCACAGGCATTGAGGATTTTATCACGGCAAAGCATCTCTCTAGGTGTAGTAACCCCAACACCATCGACAGGTAAGAGAAAAACCGAGGATGTCGGGGAGGAAAACCTACATGGATAACCAAAGTTTTCACCCAAAATAAAAATTTCCTCCCACAGCACTCCACAAAAACGATTATTCCAACCCGACCAATGGTCGCAATCCTGCCACCCTCGCATTGGTGAAATGAAGGAGTGGTGCAGACGACAAAGCGCTCGTCTGCCCACAGTCCTCCTACTGCAAAATATTGTCAGAGAAGCTCTCATGGCAAGATCTAGGAAAAAAATGGTTGGGGAAAGGAGAAAAACCGGCGGCCCTGGCTAACCCAAAAAGAGCAAAGCTTCACAACTAAAAAAATTTGACCTCGGTGTCTAAATACCTTCGCGAAAAGGGGAAAAGAACTAACTCTACCAAGTTATTACAACAAAACCGCCAAGCATCAGAACAAGCAATGGGTAAGATCCTACCTGGCTGCTGAAACGAGTTGGAAGAAGTGCAGTCCCCTCTGGCTAGATTCGCTCAACGACTGACAGCTCCGCAGACTCAAACGACCAATAATAACCGTAAAATGTTTCCTTGCGGGCTTAAATATGCTTAATAAACAAGAGTCAGCATGTAATAAATGAGCTGCGGGAGGAACACCCTGTTGGTGCCAAAGGTAATATTAGGACTGATCTTGAGAGCAACACCGAGAGCTTCGGGCTGAAGAATGGAACGGGGCCGATGTCGTTCGAGTGGCTACATACTTAATCTGCCGAAACAGGGAAAAAGGATTAAAAATCCATCGGTAAAACATCCGCATAGGCATAGGGAGACTCTTCGGAAATATTATCGGTTATACATCAAACTATGCATCTGAAGCATCGGTGAGGGATTCATCAACAGACTCTTCGGAAGACTCAGGGACAAACAACCGAAATAGCGGGGGGGGGGGGGGGGGGGGGGGGGGGGGGGGGGGGGGGGGGGGGGGGGGGGGGGGGGGGGGGGGGGGGGGGGGGGGGGGGGGGGGGGGGGGGGGGGGGGGGGGGGGTAAAAACAAAACTCTTTCGCAGACATCGGAAACTGAAACAACAAGACAACCCAGTCCATCAAAAAGGCTGTTGATAGCCAACCAAGGAGCATCGAAAAATGTTCTCTGATATCATCGATACCACATATCAAAGTACATCCGACGAATCGGTAAACTTTTGTAAGTCATCCGGAAAGTGCGAGAAACAATGATTCGACAGGTTTTCAAATAAATCCTCCGCTACATCGGATAAACTCCATGAGTTCATCCGATGCATCAGGTGGAAAAAAAAGTTTTGATTTTGCAAAAACTAAGTTATGAAGAAACTTTTGCAAGATGAGGGTAGACTTTTAAGGCTTTTCAAAAACTAGAACTTCAAAGAAAGAGTAGGGGGGACTAAAATATAAAAATTTTGGGATGGTGGTTGCAGTAACAACAAGGCTCCATGAATGTAAAAGTCCAAAGAGCATTGGTTGTCGATTCAACAAAGAGACTTTAGAACTATGTGGTTATTTATAATGAATAATTTTATTATTGTGGTGTATTTATTCTTGCTTTCAATTAGATTCTTGGTTGAGGTGATTGTTAATAGAAATTGTGGAGAAATTTCCTGGTGTCTTTGAGATATTGCAAGGGGCCATGACCTCACTGCATCACTTATTCCAAATAATTTGTTTCTCATTCTTGGTTTATAAGCTCCTGCTACTTAGTGGTGAGATTGGAGATGTATTGTACCCAAATGTTAAGAAACTATTGGCCAACCAATGGGTACTATTGGCTAAGTTGAAGGCCAATTTTATTTATTTAGATTAAAAAAGCCCAAAAACTATCGTTTAAGTAGAAGACTTGGCTTTATTGACTCTAAACTGTCTAGAATCCTTAGATATCAAACCCAAAAAGGCAAATAATTTTAGTCATTGATCCTACCTTTTTTTCAGAGGAAAAAATACCAACCTTTGTTATTCATAGAATCAAAAGACATCGTTTACATAATTATGACTTAACAGCAGAATCCAAATATAAAACATTCAGCAATATACTATGATCATGCCAACCATCTCCAGCCAAATAACTGAGAAACAAAGAAAGTCTGATCATTGCAGAACTTTGTCATCATCCCTGATAAATTAGGTCAGAAAATAAGAGTGAACCGGAGGAGATCTCAAGCAAATATTCCTAAGCAGAGCTAGCTTACAGAAAGTATCAATCATGACAAATAGAGAAATTACAATCAATGCTGATAAAAAACAATGCTGATATATCAGGGGGCAATCAGCATCTAAAAGAGCACAAAAAGATCCTGTGCTATTACCAAACCATCCAATGTTTCAGTGTATTTTCCGTATCCCATATCCAAATTCATAGTTGATTTAGAGAGACCGTCTGCCAGCGAGTTGTGCTCCAGGTATATGTGCTTGAAAATCACCGAAGGGACATGTTGAAGCATATGTCTGATATCTTCGCACCAGTGCCTCAGAATAGGAATATCAAGGGCAGAAAGTCTGTTGATCCATGAGATAACAACCAAAGAGTCACCAAGTATCAAGTGAATGGGCAATCCCATAATTAAGCTGACTCTTAGAGCAGCCCATAGAGCTAATAACTCAGCTCTGGTATTCGTACTGCAACCACAGCCCATAGAGAAACTATAAAAATGGTTATCATTCAAATAAATTACAAAACCTGCACCTCCCACATTATTAGCAGCAGCCCCATCAAAAAAAGCACATGGAAATTCCTTCAGAGGCTTTGGACCAATAGCTCGGAATTTTTTAATTTTTTGCTGAACTGGATACAGATTTAATAAGCTCTCAATCGTGGATATAAGGGAGCGCTGTGTAGGCTTCACATTTTCAAAAAGACACAAATTCCTGGTAATCCAAATGCACCAGAAAATGAAGAGTGGAAGCTGTCTGAACGTTGCCGAACGAGCTATGGTGCTAAACCAATGAACCAGGAAAGTATTGACAGAGTTTTGAAAGGTGGTAGACAATCCAAATCTAACCTCAAAATGGGAGAAAATATCCATTGAAAAAGAACAGGACATAAAGAGATGTTGAATATCCTCGATATTCTTCTCACACAGTACACATCGGCTGGGACCATAAAACCCACGGTGTTGAAGTTGCTCCCAGGTGAGAATTTTACCTTTAATTAGCAGCCAAATGAAACATACTATTTTGGTAGGAATGTTCAGTGTCCAGACGATATCAAGAGCAGGGTTTCGATCCTCAAATGTGTAGTTTGCAAAGATACACTCATATCCTTTTGCTGCACTTATCGTGCCCACATAGTTGCTGTGTGACCAAAGAAGCTTATCACAAGGATCACTGAGGCGAATTCTATTATATTCCAGCCCTCTGATATAATTATTCTAGAGATATTTCCAATCTCCACCTAAATCAAGTTCTTCTGCCGTAAACCAGTAACCAGCAGCGAAAGATGTTTTATTCCTTACTTGTGCCAAAGTATTAATCCCATAGTTTGCAAGATATGCTCTCAAGTCATCAGGAAGAATATAAGAATTACTCATACCTACTACAGGATCAATTCCCAATCGAATGTCTAATCCATTTCCTACTTGCCACAAGGTTCCTTTACCTATCCACATCAATGTTTTAAGAAAACCTTTCCAAATGATTGAGGAATTCTGAATAAAGAAACATTTTTCTCTGAGCCAAGTGTGCAGTGGCAGCTTCTTCATATATTTAACAGAGAGGAGATGATGCCAGATGCCATCACTATTTAGAGCAGTCCAAAAGCTCTTCAATCTCAGAGAAATACTGAAACTAGGGAGGTGTTTGATACCCCAGCCCCCTGCAGAGATGGGTCTAGCTAAGAGTTGCCAGTCCACAAGATGAAATTTCTTCTTTTGTGATGAGGAGTCCCAAAGGGAAAGAGAAAATTAATTTTCCGAGTTTGTCAAGAATGGAGGATGGTATCAGAACAAGGGCCATCCAGTAGACATGTATGCTCGAAAGTACAAATCGAATGAGGACAAGACGAACTCCCATAGATAGGAGCCTGTATGTCCAATGTGAGATACTTTCCTCAAACTTCGTGATAATCCAATACCAGTGTTTGACAAGATAGCCCGAGGGTTTGAGGAAGTATCCGAGATAATTGAAGCCATGGTTAAGATGGGAAAATCTGTATGGAAGAAGACCAGTGATTCTGCCAAGGAGGGATGCATCCAAATCATTATGGAGAAAACATGATTTTGCAATATTGATGCACATTCCAGAGGCCTCACAAAAAGAGTCAAGAATAGCTTTGAAAGCAATCCACTCCTCATAAGAACCCATACCAAATAGAATAACATCATCTACAAATAGTAAGTGGGTGAGGTGTAGATGAGAAGAAATCTTTATCCCTTTTATTTTACCATTCCTTTTAGCATCTTCAATCAGGAGGCTTAGACCTTCGATAACAAGTATGAATAATAGCGGAGACAAAGGGCAGCCCTGCCTGATTCCATGAGAAGCCTGAAAGAAGGAGGAAGGAGATCCATTGACAAGAACAACAAAATTTGCGGAAGAAATGCAACCCATAATCCAGTTCACTCCCACCAGAGGAACCCCGATTTGTATAAGAATTAGACGGATATAAGTCCAATTAACCCTGTCAAAAGCCTTTGATAAATCCAGCTTAAGGATGAGAGCACATCTCTTTGTAGTTTTTACAGTATGTAAGGCTTCCTATGTGATTGCTATGGGCTCCAGGATTTGACGGTTTTTTAGGAAGCCAAATTGTTGGGAGGAGATAGAGGAATCTAAAAAGGGCTTCAATCTCATGGACGCCACTTTAGAGATCAATTTATAGCCGAGATTACAGAGGGAAATGGGTCGGAAGTCAGCAAAAGAGGCTGGGTGCTCATTTTTAGGGATAAGAGCAAGAAAGGTGGAGTTAAGAGAAGGGGCCACACTACCCAAAAGCCTTGAAGATTCCACCATCTTGACTAGGAGAGGTCCCAGCATATCAAAAAAATGCAGGTAGAATTCAATGGTCCAGCCATCAGGACCTGGAGCCTTGTCTTTTTTGAAGGTCTTCAGGGCTCTTTCAACCTCTGAGAGAGTGACAAGAATAGTAAAAACCTCTGTTTCATCCTGGCTGATATAAGATGGAAAAAGACGGATAACCTTGAGCTGAGTAGAGAGATTAGTCAAATGATCATCCGCAAAAATATTTTTAAAGTAACGAACCCCTAGCAGTTTGAGGCTCTGATCATCCGAGACCCAGGTTCCCTCCTCATCTTGTAAATGCCAGATGGCGTTATGGTTTTTTCTAGCTGATGCTACAACATGGAAAAATTTGGTATTTGCATCCCCATTCTGAGCCCAAGAAACTCTGCTTTGAAGTCTTGCTGAAGTCAGCTCATGATCCAATTTTTTTTGAAGATCAGCTTTAAGGGAAATCAATCTGCTTTGCTGATCGGTACTTAGAATAGCTGATTGGGAGAGATTTAAAATAGAACAAATTTCTTCCTCCAAGTAGGCAGATTTTTCCTTTAACATATGAGCTTCTTTTTTTGTCCAGTACTTTACTTTTTCCTTAAGAATGCGAAGTTTGTATGATAGGACCTTCATATCATCCAGTTGTTTAGTCAATTGAATATACAGCCATTCAGTTCGAATCAAATGGTTAAAGTCCTCATTCCTTAACCAAGAATGATTGAATTTAAATGGATAAGCACAGGGGTTTTGATGAGATGTCCATTCAAGCAATATAAAGAAGTGATCGGAAATGCCACTTCGATGCGCCCAAACCCTATGTCTGTAGAGAGAGTTCATAAGCTGAGTGGATAACAGAAAGCAATCGAGTCTTTTAGAGATGCCTTCTTCCCCCATCCTACCATTCCTCCAAGTAGGTCCTGCAGAAGAGGGGGCCAAATCCACTAGATGATGGTCAGAGAAAAGTTTGGAAAAATACGGGCCCAAAGGGTCAAGTTGAGCTTTTTTGCCCCAAATCTCCAAGGAATTAAAAGTAAAGTTCAGATCTCCAACAAGGATAAGGTTTGGCAGTGAGAGCAGACCACCTGAGGCCACGGCATTCCAGTAGGAGTCTCGGTGATGGTATGGGCCATAGCAATTAAGGATGGAAAGAGAGCAGGTCGAGCCTCGAATCGAAGCTTTTAACAAAATGCCTGCAAGAGAGGATTCCCCCTGAGAGACCATTTGAACTGAGGGCACAATACTCCCAGCCCGGAAACAATTTTGAAAAGGCGAAGAGGGCTGGGTAAGAGCTGGTCATAGTCTCTTGGAGGAGAACAATATCAGGAGAGAGGGACACAAAAAGTTGACGAAGTCTTTTTTGTTTGGAAAGACCTCCTAAACCTCAAACATTCAGTGATAGTATACGCATCAGGAATCAAATAGAAGAGGGGTCGAAGCTCTAAGGACCCTTGGAGGAGAAGAAGCAGACTTATGCGCAGAATTTTTAAGCCTAGTAGATAAGGGTGTGTATGGGGAAACTTCAGATGACTCAAGTTTAGAAGGAGACTTCTTTTTTTTCTTTTCCCCCTCCTTATCGTTACATTCTCAAATCAGATAGATTCAAGGGGTAGGATTGATGGAGACAATGGAGTCTTGTCAGAAAAAATGTTCAAGGATTTTTGTAATCCTGGATCAGCAAAAGAAGGGGAGTTGACAGGACTGAGGTGAGGAGAATCCGAGGTTGGGGGACCAGAAATAACAAGTGGAGGGAAGTCCGAATCTGTGAATAAGGGACCATTGGAGACTACTTCCGGAAACTGAGAGGTAGAGCCCACAGGCGGGTCAGTAGCGTGAATGAGGGCATATGAGTCCCGAGAATTGGGGCAGGGATCGTGAGTCGAAGGAGGGTGGTAAAAAATCGAAGGTGGGGGGTTGTCAATAGAACGAGGAGGGGAGCAGGATAGATCAATACGAGGGAGAGAAGAAATCGTTGCCAGAGGAAGAGCTGACGAGATCGAAGGGGTTGCTACATCCGAAGGACGAGGAGAGTTATATGACAGCGCCTTCCGGGGAGAAGGAAGGTTCGACACCAAAGGGGCAGCAGTATGTTGGGGTGTGTCTCTCTTAAAACTCAAAGAGTCTAGCAACACTATATCTAAATCACTTGCATCTTCATAAAGGGAACATGCATTTTTAAAGAGATCAGAAGAAGAAATAGTAGGGTTCGATGGCATTCTTACCTGGGTATCCTGTTGTTTTGATATGATAGGCAAAAGTGCTGCTGTTGTTTCGGGACAACTGATGCTTGTCTAAATGATGGGCACGTTCACCGCAGATGGCCTGTATCCCGGCATATGCTGCATCTGAACGGGATGCCGAGGTAGTCAAGCCTCTATGCAAATAGACGATCTCAACAGAGAATTTCAACCTCGGCTGGAAGTCCTTTCGTAATGTCCATCTCCACTAATATGCAAGCAATCCACTTATCATAGACATTCATAAAATCATCTTCAACAGCCACAAAGCGTCCAATTGTATTCCCTATGCCTTCCAGTAAGGAGCGATTCCACAACAGGAATGGTAGCCCAGGCATCAAAGTCCATAGATGGCACTTTTTTATCCTCTCACGGGCAAGATCAAAATGAGAATGCCATCTATCTAAAACAAGAGAGCCCTTGCCTACTCTCCAAAGACGATTAAGGACAGTAGTGGCATGATCATCCTCAAGAAATACAAATACTATCCATCCCCTAACTAGAAGGCTGATTGCAGGTATGTAGGAGAGGAAGGGCTTCCAATGCTCTGTGGCCCAAGCGAACCAGTCTTTTTTTTCCATAGAAGCATATTCCAATCTACCTATGAGCGCCCGCGAGCATAAAGCTTCCACCCTGTCAAGGTAAATGTCACGGCCGACTACGTAGCGTAGCTTTCCTTCTAGAATCTTCTGAGCCTTTGCCGTCCTTCTTCGTCGGTAGCGCATAGTGCAAAGATCTACCAAGGTGTCGAGTTGCCCATCATGGGTTTCCGACATGAGTAGCAGATAAGGGAGACTAAGAAGGTTCTTCTGGTCAACAAGTACCCGAAAGCACAAAAGGATAACCGTAATGAGTCACCAGCACATGCATGTTAAACTAAAGTAAAACCCTAGTAAGGGTAATGAAGAAACCCCAAGGGTTAACAGTTTGCTGAGAGTCAACACAAGAGCCAAATAACTGCCTATATAGACAGGGACCACAACATGGACAACAAACCACAAGCAAGCCCCGCAAGCCTAGGTAAGTTCCACAAGACAATCAGTACCTATCGAAACAAGGAGGGAGATAGTAAAATAATACAAGCAACCATAGTTGACGAGGTGGGACAAACCCTAGTTGAAGATACTAGGGTTATTGCTCCACAGAGGAACAGACCGACAAAGAAGGTCAGAAAAATATACTCCGGAAAAAAAGGAGAGGGTTCTTTTGTCAGGATCAATAGATTCAAATCGGCAACACAGTAAGAACAAACCCTAGTTGAGAAAACCCGGGTTACTCCTCCATAGAAAATAGACAAGTTAGAAAGGGGCAGAAAATCATACTCCAGCAAAAAAGGAGAGGGTTCTATTGTCAGTATCCATAGTTCGAAAACCGCGTCAACATAAGAAGGGTGACAGCTATAAGCCGAAACTGTGATATAAACCCAAAAACTCGTAGCTAAGCCAATGCCAACAAATTATTTTATTCCCACTTATTTTAGGCTAGTTGGTACTAGTCCTCAACTCTGAGGATGGACTCCAGTCGTCAGCGATGGCTAAGGTAGCAAGACGAATAAATAGCCAGCAATCACAGAAAAACAATGCGAGGATACAAAGACTGATAATCCAGATAGAAACGTTACAGATGCCGAAGAATCAATAAACCCAGAAAAAATAGAGCGAAACACAGAAAATAAACCATAAACAGAACCTAAGAGCAAAGAGAGAGGACGCTGTAGACAAAGTTTAAAAGGATAAAAATGGTTTGTCGAAAACGGCATCATCATTTTCGGCAGAAGAAATACGAGCAGGGTGCGGCTTGAGAGCTCCAAAAACCTGCATAAACTCTTGTTTTCTGTAAACCCTCATCTCCGCTCCTAACCAACTCCTCGGATGCATCGTAGTCATTCGCCAACCACAGTTTTGACAATCTAAAACTGTAGCAATTTCCAGTCATTGATCCTACTTTGTATTCATGTTAGACAACAAATTCAACATCTAGGAATCCACAATCATAGTACCCCTTCTGTAAGAAAAATAAGGCCATTAAGCACTTGTATGGTATTGTAACTTCGTTAAGTCATCTTGGCACTAGGCATATAGTATTTCTAGCCAATGTCTCCCTATCACCATATCGTAGAAGTTTGCATTGTTATGCAATCAAATCTCTTGGGTCATTGAGTATCATGTAATGTGGCAAGTAGTTAGAGTTTAACTCTTGCATACCACAAATATCCCCAATTCTAAAGCAATCAAACTCTTTTTTTAAAGGGTGGTCCACCATTTGTTATAAGGCCACTCCACCAGAAAATATAACAACGCTCAAATTAAGGTGGGTATGGTCAGATTAAGTAATCCACTCATTCATTACAAAGAGGCTCAACAAGAGCAAACATGACACTTACAAAGATTAAAAATACATAAAGAAAGTAACAAGCATTCCTCACACCACTCAAACAAACTTTATGTACGCCTTTGCATTCAATTCTCTAAGCTTTTAAGCTTTCCCTTTCAAAAAACCTTTCATATCAAACCGTACAAATAAACTCTCAAACAGAGCAAATAAACTCTCAATACGTTAACTGTGGTTTGGTTTATTGTATATCTCGATTCAAGAATTATTCTGTTTGAAATTCTCAATACATTTTATTACAGAAATCAAACAAGAAGAAGGATGCAAAATAAAAATATTGTGGCTGCTGGGATTCGAGCCCAGGTCTCCACGGCCACAACGTGGAATTCTCACCACTAAACTACAGCCACAAGATATCAAAGGTTTCGAGATTATTTTAAAAACGTAAGCGATTTGTTCAAATTTTCTAAGTGATTTTTTATGGGCTGTTTCTATGCACAATCAGAAGCTACAGTAAAATGGTGTGAATTTTTTAACAAAATTAAATACCTTTGTAATAATTGGATATTAGCTTACTGCTTGGAGACCTTGAATTTAATATTTTAAACATATTTTTCTAAATTATTATAATTTTAAAATTTAATTTTTAAATGTATCACACGGAAATCTTCCCACCAAGAAATATATTATTTAATTGAAGACCCTCCACCCGTAGTGTCTTCGATCAGCTCGTAGGGTTCTTGGCCTCAGATTTTCTTACAAGAACAACGCTACTATCCGTTAAGAAAAAGGAGTAGACTAAGCCAAATTAATCAAAAGTTAAATCATATGGCCTATTAGCTCAGTTGGTTAGAGCGTCGTGCTAATAACGCGAAGGTCGCAGGTTCGAGACCTGCATTGGCCATGGGCATTAATGGTAGTTTTAAAAACTATTTGTAATGTTGGAGGAAAGTTTATAATATTGATTTTTCAAAACCATTTCTAATGTAGGAGGAAGGAAGGTTTATAATGTCGACTTTTTTAACCATTTGTAATGTTGGAGGGAGGATTAACCATTAATGGTATTTTTAAAAACAAAACAATTTGTAATGTTGGAGGAAGGCTTATAATGTCGATTTTATTAAACCATTTGTAATGTTGGAGGAAGGTCATAATGTTGGAGGAAGGCTTATAATGTCGATTTTATTAAACCATTTGTAATGTTGGAGGAAGGTCATAGGTTCAAGACCTGCATAGGCCATTAATGGTTTTTTTTAAAACCATTTGTAATGTTGGAGGAAGGTTTATAATGTTGATTTTTTTAAAACCATTTCTAATGTTGGAGGAAGGTTTATAATGTTGATTTTTTTAAAACCATTTCTAATGTTGGAGGAAGGTTTATAACGTCGATTTTCTTAAACCATTTGTAAAGTTGGAGAAAGGTTTGTGGTTTATAATGTTGATTTTTTTAAACCATTTGTAATGTTGGAGGAAGGTTTGTGGCAAAGGAGATTTTTTTATTGTGATGACATTAGTTAGCGTCCTTTAGTTGCCCTAGGTTTTCTCTGTAAGGTTTGGAGTAACACTAAGACTAACCAAAAGAGTAGGTAGGGTTCATGATATACAATCACATGTAGTTGTTCACTATTGTTTTTAAAACAAGATCTCCTAACACCAAGTCTATCCAAAGAGTGGTTCATGATATACAATCACATGTGGTTTATGTTTGTTCACTATTGGTTTTAGAATGACATCTTTTTTGCTTCTAGTACTCAACATTATGATTAATAACTCCTCCTTTATCCACCAGATTTATCATCAACAGGGTGCATGGGCACTCTTTGTGGTTAGACAGAGTTAACCCCATAGATGTAAACATAGTGCTCAACATTATGATTAGTAACTCCTCCTTTATCTAGATATTATTGCAAAATATTTTTTTTGTGTTTTGTGTCATTAAGATAGTTCTTTATATCCCTACTTTGTCAAAATAATCTTTTGATACTCATCTAGATGTAGCCTACAACAAGCTTCTTTAATATTTCCTTTGTACATTTTATATCCATACTTTATCGAAGTAGTCTTTTGATATTCATCTAGATGTATTCTCCAAAAGACCTTCTTTAATATTTCCCTTATACTGACAACAAAATTTGAACCCAAAATCCGACGAGCAAATCCAATACAATTCGACGAAATTGACTGTGTCATTGGATTTCACCTTCAAAATTACGAATTTTGATCATTTTTTTAATTGATACATGGAATTGTCAGATATCCGACGCCCGTCGGTTATCTGATGGGATCCGTCGGATATCCAACATATCCATGATAACGTTAACTAGGGTAATATTGTCAGATATCCAACGAATTTAGATTTGTGCATGCTTCAACTGAAATGTGGCATGCTTAGACTAGATGCATGCATTGACAGTGTGGGAGGGTTTCCATACTCAAACATGACCGACACTACAATTCAAGCATAAAAAACCATGCTTATAGATTAATTAATGAGTTGCACAGGCTCAACGTTGAAATTTTTTTAATTGTGCTTGCTTGGAATGAAATTTGGCATGGTTAGACTAGGCACACGCATTGACAGTGTGGGAGGGTTTCCAGACTCAAACATGACTGACACTAACAATTTGAGAATAAAAAACCATACCTATAGATTAATTAATGTGTTGCACAGGGCCAACGTTGAAAATTTTAAAATGTGTGCTTGCTTGGACTCAAATTTGGCATGGTTAGACTAGATGCACGCATTGATGGCGTGGGAGGGTTTCCAGACTCAAACATGACTAACACTAACAATTCGAGCATAAAAAACCATACCTATAGATTAATTAATGTGTTGCACGGAGCCAACGTTGATCGAATTGTTCTTAAGGAATTTGAATTGCTTATATTCTAAGAATTCATTTCTTCATTCATGGAGGGAGGTGATTTTTTCATGCCATGATTGCTAAGAGTTGGGTAAGCTTGCTATCCTTGGAAACCATGTATGCTTTGTTATGTGTGTGAAATATGTGCTTTCGGAGCACAAGGATATTGCTTGTGTTTGGAGTAAGCCTAACAAACTCTAGTATAGTTTCTTAGTGGCCACCATTTATCTTTATCCAGGACCAACACATAAATCCTGATGGTGAATGGCAATGTCGTAAGGGACCTCGAAGGTTAAGGGATTACCATTGCAACTATTATTGGGGTGGAGGAGTAAGTAGGTGGTGAGATATTGAGTTGTGGATTCTCAAAACTAATATTTGAGCTAATCTTGTGTGTGGTATAGTTTTGCGGTGTCCACTGCTTGTCTCTATCTTGGACCTGCACATAAATCCTAATGGTGAATGGCAATGTCCCGAGGGACCTAGAAAGTGAAGGGATTACTATTTCACCCGGTAGTGGGGTGGAGGAGTAAGTAGGTGGAGTATCATGTGGAAGAAATATCAGTTGTGACTATCAGGTGGGCCTGAGTACTATACTTACAGATCAAATTGGAAAGGGAGAGTTCCTTAGTGTGTGGATCCATGACCTCATCTTAGGGGTGACTTGATCAAGTAGTATTGGATTGACAATGTTTAAGGTCGGGAGGAATGTTGACTTGTTGACTCTAGTTGCACCATATATAAAGGATAAGTATCCTTGACCTATTATTTACTATGTTATTGATTCATATACGCCTGTGAAGGCTGGAAATATTGGTTATATAATGGTGCATAATGATTTTTATGTTCATGTTTAATGGATAAGTTTTATGTTGTTAAATTGGTAGCTCACAGAGTAGGTATGTGAATATGTTAATCTAGTTGTAAGATGCTAGATTTTATGATTTATGATAATTGTTGGGATCTAATTTATAGTGCATATGGCTATGTACGGTTGTTCTAGATCAGATCTTCCATGGGATTAATAGTTTTTATTAAAGGTGTAAATTCCTATTTACATTTGTGTTATAAATTTGCTATAAAGAATTGTAATAATGTTGATTTACTAATGGTACTAGAAGCTAAATTGCTTATGTATTTATGATCATTAGAGGGTCTGATATTTGGACAACCCATATGGTCTTATATGGTTGTTCTGGGTCAAATCTGATGGGGATTTGATGACTGAGATTTAGTTTTATAAATATGCTATATTTGTGTGTTGAAATTTTGCCTCCTTGGAATGTTGATTTGTATACTATCATAAGTGGAGCCTTTATGAATGTATGCAAATATGATTTAATACATGGTTAAATGGCTACGGGAGACAACCCATAGGTGTGATGACATTTATTAAACATGTAAATAGGTTCTAGTATGAATAAATCCATGTGTCATAATTTGCATTGCATGTAGAATGGGCAGTTGTTGCGATGGAAGGGTCGTCTTCATTGTAGGGGATTGATTGTTTTAATTAGTTTTCCTTGTTGACATGCTTGCCTAAACCTTAGAAGAACAATATTCCAATATGCTTAACCTATAATCAATCCTCCTTGTTAGAATCCTAGAAGTATTCAGACCCTAATGATGTGTTTGGGTTGGGTATGTTACAAACTTGAATTTGCCTACCCTTCTCCTCACACCTACTTAAGTAAAGGTTAAGTGTACTTTTTGTTCTTAGAGCATAGAAATATTGAGAGGATATAAAGGAAAAATTGAAATAGAAAAGAAATTCTTTGAGGATAGGGATATCATTCAATGAACATTATATTTGGCGGTCACTTATTATGCAACATGAAGGAAAGCGTTTGGTAGAAACCTCCTAGTTTTGAAATGAGTGCTTACATAAGTAGGTTATCATCATGGTTATTAACCTTTTTCATTTACAAACCAATGAGTCGAAAATCTTTCCTCGATTGCAAGATAGATTTAATCTAGCCACTATTGAAACGTTGGTTATAAAGCACATCAAGAGTCTTATTGATACAAGCGAATCCCTAACATTATAGTTATCCTACACATTTGCTTACATTTGCTTGGGTTTGGCTCTATTTTGTTAAAAAAACTATAATGTGGTGAAATATTTATTGTCTATAGTAGTTTTTTCTCAGCCACTGAAATATAAAACATTGTATTTGGTATTTGAATAGTTAAGGTAGTTTTAAGTCCAAAATCCAAGAGGCACAACCATAAACATGAAGTTTGTGATTGAGAAAAACACCTTTGGCTCTCATTTGATTTAGTTTGTGTAGTGTGAATGGCTATGTGATCCAGATACCTATGCATAGGATTTATGAATGTATATAGGTTTGATAGCATTGGCATTAATTTGATAAAGAGGTTACAAAACTATGTGGCCATTCATGTCGAATCTTGTATTATTGTGGTGTATTTATGTTTGTTTTCAATTGAGTTGTAGACTACAATGGTTGTTTATCTAATATTTGAATTGAATTTGTTTATAGCACTTGTGAATAAATTTCAATTATGGTATTGTAGGGGTATGCGGCCTCATTTCATCAAGTGTTATCAGAGAAAGTAGACTATGAGGGATTGGGATAAATCCAACAAAAGAGGGGAGTAGGGTAGAATGGTTTCCATGAGAAGAGGGGGGATTTATGAGACAATAGTTGCAGTCAAAGAAAAGAGAAGTGTAGATTAGGCCATCAAGGGTGTGATGTTTGTAGAGTTATTTGTATGAGTGAGATGAAGCATGCCTCCAATGGTTGACTTGGGTAAACATTGTAAGAGGAAATGCAAATCCAAACTTGAAGAGCATAGGGTAGAGTTCATGGAGGATGATGTGTTGAAGAATTTGCAAGAGGATATTGTAGTGATTGTGTAATGAATGTTGTAGTGGAAGAGATAAATATCTGCAAGCAAGAATATTTAAGATGAGTTGAAGTACACTAAAATGGAAAGAAGGGGAATTATTGTTATGAGAGGAAGAACCATGTTGGTTCCGAGGTAGTGGAATATGTTGCAAAGTCTCTACAACGAAAAATGAGGAGGACAAATGAATTAAAATTGGATTACAAGAAGGGAAGGGTTACAACCAATATGATCCAAAAGAATGATGAAGAGTAGGATGTGCAATGACACCAATTGAAGACAGAGATGCTAGGTTTTTATGGAAGTTCAAACCTAGAAGAATTCATGAAGTTGATTAAATAAACGCAAGTATTTTGAGTGCAATGAGGTTAAATAGTCCCATCAAGTTAAAATTTCCTCTAGAATATTGAGGAGCTATGCATATGATTGGTGGCAGTAGCTATCAAGGAAAACAATGGAGATCCAAAGATAAGACCAATTGTTGGGAAAAGATGGTAATAAAATTGAGAGGTAAGTTTGTAAATTCTGATTATACCATGAAAATGAAGAGAAAGTTAGACATATTAAAGTAAAAGAATAAATGTGTAAAGAAATATTTTCAAGAAATTTGCAGCATTACTATGAGAGCTAGTTTTGTATGAGAAGGTGAGAAAAAGATCATGCAATTTATGAATGGATTAAAGCTGACAAATAGAAGGAAGATAAATGCAAATAATATACACTCATTATAATAGGATTGTCATTTGTCCCTAAGAATAAAGAAGGTGAAGATGAAGAGAAAGCATGATAGTAAGAAACAAGAGGAGAAAGAAAGAGAGATTCTCCTAAATGTGGTTGCAAAGAGTGTTGATTGTGAAATTGAGGTGCATGTTGTTGAGGAAAATGATGAGGAAAGTGTATGTGAAGTGATTGTTGTTGATACAATGCCGAATGAGAGTGTAGAAGATGGATTTGTAGTACAAGGATTCAAGGAAAATATTGAGGTAAAAGAGTTTGTGCAACAAACTCAATAAGTATTAGCAGATTTGTAGGGGAGCTACATTGTAGTAGTGAGTGGTGTTGCAACAATGGAAGAGATGCATATAAGAATATTTGATTCCCACAATGTTTTGTTTGTTGACTTTGTTGCAGATAAATTTGAATGTGCAAAAAAGGAAAGGAAAGTGGAGAAAATTAAAGAAAAGATGCAACAATTGCAACAAGAAGATTTTATGTAAGAGAGTAAATATGCAAGAGTGCAACAACAAGATGAATATGACCGCAACATAGAAGTGATTGCAGTAAAATAAAAGTGGAATGGGAATATGCTTGAAAAACAAGTGATGGTGGTGTGCATTTAGATGGTAATATTGGTGTGAAATAAGGGGGATGGGGAGGTCGTAAGCACCATTTGATGAAAGCACCTTGAGGAAGTAAACAGCATTGGGTGATATTTGTGGTGGTTTCTGGAGGTGGACAAGTTGTAGCCAATGGTAGAGGAGATGACAGTGATGGTGATAAAGATAATCCAAGAAAAGAATATGCCAAGATTATGTGTAGGTGTGAGGAACTATCTACAATTTCAAAGTACAAAGGTGCATTACAAGGAGAAAGAAGAGGAATACAAAGCATAAAATAAGAAATCATGAGTGATATAGAGTTGGCTAAGGTGAAAGAAGAAAAGAAAAGAAAAGATGAATACATTCAATGTTCACATTTTATAACCAAGGGAGTCTCATGCAAGAGCATACCTGACACTATAGCTATCCTACATGTTTTCTTGCATTTGCTTAGTTTTATGATTTAAAAAACGACAAGATTTGGAGTGAAATATTTATTGTTTGTAGTGGATTTTTGTCAACCATTAGAATATGAAACACAATATTTGGAATTTGCACTATTAGGGTAGTTGTAAGGCCAAGAACAAGGGAGCACAACGATAAATATGAAGTTTGTAAATGAGTAAAGGGACTTTGGCTCTCCTTTTATTTATTTTTTGTAGTGTGGATGGTTATGTTATCCAAATACATGTGCATATACTCTATGATTGTAAAAGGGCCAGAGAACAGTAGTCATTAATTCAACAAAGGGGTTTTAGAACTACATGGTTATTTCTATTTATAATTGTATTATTGTGGTGTATTTATGCTTGATTTTAATTAAATCATTGGTTGTGGTGATTGTATATAGAAATTGTAGAGAAATTTCATTGTGCCTATGAGATATTGCAAGGGGCCATGACATTGTTGCATCACTTATTCAAAATAAAAAAAAATTTACTCTTGGTTTGTAAGTTACTACTACTTGGTGGTGATATTGGAAAGGTCATGGAGCATAGAACAATGTTGAGGTGTTGATTTAATTAAAATCATTATCAACAACAAAGCCTTGACATGGGACATATTACAAAAAATGAATTAAATTGGTCTCGAGAGATTCCATGGAGATGCCCTCTTTGCAAGTCTATTAAAGAGTCCAACCATTATCTAGCCTTGAATTTCTTGTATAGTGTGTAGGTGTGGAGGGAGATTTAGCTCTTAATTGGGAGAAGTAATTGTTCATTAGGATCCACTATTGAATAAATTGGTGTGAAAAAACTTTGACCAAGGGGATAAGGGCCCTTCCTATGATAATAGAATAAGGCATTTGGATGGAAAGAAATAATACTCCTTTTTAGGACAAGTTTGATCCCCCATTTCAATGTGATTTTCAAAGTTTTAAAATTTAATGCAATCTAAGGAGGCCTGGCAAGGAAAAGAAATAAGACAGATTGTTAAATAACGTCAAATAGACAAATCAGGTGAATGGGATTTATTTGATGGTGCAGCTTAGGGGGATCCCAAACTATGTGGAGATGGTGGGTCTCTCTTCCTAGAAGAATTACATTTTCTTAATTTCAAAGAAAGCCTGGGGCTTGAAACTAACAATATTACATAACATATGGATTTGAGGTTGACACTAATATTTTCTATTGAAAAAAGTGTTCTGATAAATTACAAGTTCTTATAGATTTACTTCCGATTATAAATTATGTGAAGAAGGAATACTCCTTGAGAAATTTCTTATTGCAACTTGTTTTAAATGATACTTTGGATATGTCTCATAATTTTGAACTTTTCTTATCACCATGTATATAGGGAGAGGAACAAGGTTTCCAATAGTTTGTCAAAGGAAGATGTTATGATGGTGCAAGCAACATGGATTATTTAGAAACAAACATAATAAAGACATTGTTTTGGAATATAATCATACATCCTTTTCCTAAGGGGTTTTAATGAGTAGTATTTTTTCATAATGGATTTTAATCCGTTTTGGGTAGCTGATATAAGAAGTCTTTATTCTGATGTATTTGTTACTATAGTGTAAGTCTAGTTGGACTACCCTCTGTGGTTTTATGTATTTTCTCTATATGAGAATCATAAGGGATGGAATTTTGGATATGCATTGATGTCAAAGGATGGAACTCTATAAGAGAGAGGGATTGTACTTAAATACATGCAAAGGCTTATGGAATGCTAGTCAACATATATAAAATGTAATTTTTTTATAGATAAAATTACAATGTTTTTCTATGGAAAAATAAAATAAAATAAATTTACACACACACACACAACAATGACCCATGCATGTAGCAAGTTGCTAACTCATTACTTGTAACACAAAATTGAAGTGGCATATTTCTAGTAGGTATAGATTTGGAGTCACCATTAGGTTTATGCCAACAAAAAATTAGTGAACAACAAGTTCCACAACCAACAATCATCATCAAGTTAGCACTAAGATGAAGTCATAGTTTCCAACAATAGGTAGTTGGAGGTGACATGGGTGTAATGAACAAATACAAGGGAAACAATGGATGGAAAAAGTCAAAAGGTAATTGCATATGAACCTCCATGAATTATTACCAAACTTCCATGAAATTCCAATTTTCTTTGCAATTCACCAAATTTTGAACTTCAACATTGAAGTTCAATGAACCTTGTGACATGGCTATGGAATTCCTCCAAATTTTTAACATTTATTTGGTACCAAGTTGTAAATGCTATAGACAAAGCCAAGGTGAGCTCCCAACATAATTGAATGACATGGTATGGTACTAGTTGCAACTAGAGCAAGAGTTTAAATTATTAGTCCTCCCAAAGGCATTGAGGGAAGTTATGGGTCAATGAATCACTAAGAAGGTAAATAAATATATTACTAATTTCATGATGTTGGAAACACAATTTTAGATACGAGAAAAGTTCCTTTCTACAACATAGGTTTACTACTCATCTTGTTGGGTTCCTCTATATCAACCTTTTGAAAGCTTGAAAATATCCCACAAAACTTTTCATTTGGATTTGATCATAAGAAAGGATTTCATAGAGTTTGTTAGAGCCTGTTGTGTACCCAAGGCATAGTGGGGAATTGACATCATTGGAAAGTACATGTGGTATGAAGACTATGTGTAAAATGGGTTATTGGCGATGTTAAGGTTATAAAATATTGCAAAGCTCTACTTTGAAATTGCATCTCTCAAGTTGCCCCCCATGGTAAAAAGAATATATGTAACTTGAATTTACCAACCCTTCTCATCACACCTACTCAAGTAAAGGTTAAGGGTACTTTTGTTTCTCAAATCATAGAATTATTGTGAGGATGTCAAGGAAACATTGAACTAGAAAGGTGGCTTTTTGAGGATAGGGATATCATTCAATGAACATTGTATTTGGTGGTCACCTTATATTGTGCAACATGAAGCAAAATATTTGGTAGAAAACATTGGGAGGATGTCAAGGAAAACATTAACTAGAAAGGAGGTTCTTTGAGGATAGGGATATCATTCAATGAACATTATATTTGGTGGTCACCTATTATGCAACATGAAGGAAAATATTTGGTAGAAACGTCTCAAACAAGTGCTTACATAAGTAGGGTATCTCTATGGTTATTAACATTTTTTCAGTTATAGACCAAGGAGTGGAAAATATGTCATAAATTAGAGGGTGTATTTAATCTAGGCACTATTGATAGGTTTGTTATTGAATGCATCAAGAGTCTTATTGATACACAATCATCCTTGACACTATAGATATCCTACACATTTTCTTACAATTGCTTGGTTTGGCCCTATTTTGTTAGTTAAAAAAAATTGTAACATAGTGAAATATTTATTGGATGTAGTGAATTTTTTGTCAATCGTTGGAATATGAAACATTGTATTTGGAATTTGAATAGTTAGGGTAGTTGTAACTCCAGAATCCAAGGGTATGACCATAAATATGAACTTTTTGAATGAGAAAAAGACCTTTGGTTTCCTTCGATTTAGTCTGTGCAGTGTGGATGGTTTTGTGATCGAAAGATCTATGCATAAGATTTATGAATGTAATAGTTTGAGAGAATTGGTCATTAATTCAATAAATAAGTTGCATAGCTCTATGGCTATT
The DNA here is from genome assembly GCA_001517045.1 of Pseudotsuga menziesii. NCBI lineage: Eukaryota > Viridiplantae > Streptophyta > Pinopsida > Pinales > Pinaceae > Pseudotsuga > Pseudotsuga menziesii. The sequence goes on along the minus strand of LPNX010533859.1, from coordinate 1,129,448 downwards.
TCTACTGAATATTTTTATTGTGGTGTATTTGTGCTTGTTTTCAATTGAGTTGTAGAATATGCAAGATGTCTATTTAATATTTAAATTGAATTTGTTTATAGCAGTTGTGGATAAATTTCACTATGTATGGTATTGTAGGGGTTTGTGACATCATTGGATCAATTGTTATCAGAGAAAGTAGAATATGTTTTTTGTGTTTTATGTCATTAAGATAGTTCTTTATATCCCTACTTTGTCGAAATAATCTTTTGATATTCATCTAGATGTAGCCTCCAACAAACTTCTTTAATATTTCTTTTGTACATTTTATATCCATACTTTGTCAAAGTAGTATTTTGATAATCATCTAGATTTTGTCTCCAAAAAAACTTCTTTAATATTTCCTTTATACTCACAACAAAATTTGAACCCAAAATCCAACAGCCAAATCCGATGCAATCCGACGAAATTGACCGTGTCGTTGGATTTCACCTTCAAAATTATGAATTTTGATCATTTTTTTAATTAATACATGGAATTATGGGATATCTTATGCGTGTCGGTTATACGATGACTAGCATCGGTTATCCGACGGGATCTGTTGAATATCCAACATATCCATGATAACCACAACTAGGGTAATATTGTCGGATATCCAACGAATTTATATTTGATCCTGCTTCAACTGAAATGTGGCATGGTTGGACTAGACGCATGCATTGATGGTGTGGGAGGGTTTCCATACTCAAACATGACCGACACTAACAATTCAAGCATAAAAAAACATACCTATAGATTAATTAATGTGTTGCATGGGGCCAACATTGAAATTTTTAAATTTGTGCTTGCTTGAAATGAAATTTGGCATGGTTAGACTAGACACACACATTGATGGTGTGGGAGGGTTTCCAGACTCAAACATGACTGACACTAACAATTCGAGCATAAAAAAACATACCTATAGATTAATTAATGTGTTGCATAGGGACAACTTTGAAATTTTTAAAATTTGTGCTTTCTTGGACCAAAATTTGGCATGGTTAGACTAGACACATGCATTGACGATGTGGGAGGGTTTCCATACTCAAACATGACTGACACTAACAATTCAAGCATAAAAAAACATACCTATATATTAATGAATGCGTTGCATGGGGCCAACGTTGATCGAATTGTTCTTAAGGAATTTGAATAGCTTATATTCTAAGAATTCATTTCTTCATTCATGGAGGGGAGGTGATTTATTCATGCCATTATTTCTAAGAGTTGGGTAAGCTTGTGATCCTAGGAACCCATGTATGCTTTGCTATGTGTGTGAAATATGTGCTTGGAGCACGAGGATATTGGTTGTATTTGGAATAAGCCTGATAAACTCTAGTATAGTTCCTTGATGGCCATCGTTTATCTCTGACCAGAACCAACACATAAATCCTAATGGTGAATGGAAATGTTGTAATGGACCTAGGAGGTTAAGGGATTACCATTGCAACTATTATTGGGGTGCAGGAGTTAGTAGTTGGTGAGATATTGAGTTGTGGATTCTCAAAACTAATATTTGAGCTATTCTTGGGTGTGGTATACTTTTGCAGTGTCCATTACTTGTCTCTATCTTGGACCTGAACATAAATCCTAATGGTGAATGGCAATGTCCTGGGGGACCTAGAAAGTGAAGGGATTTCCATTTCACCTGGTAGTAGGGTGAAGGCGTAAGTAGGTGGGGAGGGGGAGGGAATCATGTGGAAGAAATCTCAGTTTTGACTCTCAGGTGGGCCTGAGTACTATCCTTAGAGATCAAATTGGAAAGGGAGAGTTTCTTAGTGTGTGGATCCATGACCTTAGCTTGGGGGTGACTTGATCAAGTAGTATTGGATTGACAGTGTTTAAGGCTGGGAGGAATGTTGACTTGTTGATGCTAGTTGCCCCATATATAAAAGATAAGTATTCTTGACCTATTATTTACTATGTTATTGATTCACATGCGCCTACGAAGGTTGGATATATTGGTTATATAATGTTGCATAATGATTTTTATGTTCATGTTTAATGGATAAGTTTTATGTTGTTAAATTGGTAGCTCACAGAGTAGGTATGTGAATATCTTAATCTAGTTGTTAGATGCTAGATTGTATGATTTATGATAATTGTTGGGATCTAATTTATAGTACATATGGTTATGTATGGTTGTTCCAAATCAGATCTTCCATGGGATTAATAGTTTTTATTAAAGGGATAAATTATTATTTACATTAGTGTTATAAATTTTCTATAATGAATTGTAATAATGTTGATTTACTTATGGCACTATAAGATAAATTGCTTATGTATTTATGATCATTATAGGGTTTGATATTTGGACAACCCATATGGTCTTATATGGTTTTTCTGGGTCAAATATGATGGGGATTTGATGAGTGAGATTTAGTTTTATAAATCTGGTATATTTGTGTGTTGAAATTTTGCCTCCTTGGAATGTTGGAATGTTGATTTGTATACTATCATAAGTGGAGTCTCTATAAATGTATGCAAATATGAGTTAATATATGGTTAAATGGCTATGGGCGACAACCCGTAGGTGTGATGACATTTATTAAACATGTAAATAGGTTTTGGTATGAATATATCCATTTGTCATACATTGAATTGCATGTAGAATGGGGAATTGTTGCATTGGAAAGGTCGTCTTCCTTTTAGGGGGTTGATTGTTTTAATTATTTTTCCTTGTTGACATGTTATCCTAAACCTTAGAAGAACAATATTCCAATATGCTTAACCTATAATCAATCCTCCTAGGTAGAATCCTGGAAATATTCATACCCTAATGATGTGTTTGGGTTGGGTACGTTACAAACTTGAATTTGCCTACCCTTCTCCTCACACCTACTTAAGTAAAGGTTAAGTGTACTTTTTTTTCTTAGAGCATAGAAATATTGAGAAGATATAAAGGAAAAATTGAACTAGAAAGGAAATTCTTTGAGGATAGGGATATCATTCAATGAATATTATATTTGGAGGTCACTTATTATGCAACATGAAGGAAATGAATGCTTACATAAGTAGGTTATCATCATGGTTAGTAACCTTTTACATTTGCAGACCAATTATTCGAAAATATGTCCTCGATTGGAAGATAGATTTAATCTATCCACTATTGAAAGGTTGGTTATAAATCACATCAAGAGTCTTATTGATACAAGAGAATCCCGAACATTGTAGTTATCCTACACATTTGCTTACATTTGCTTAGTTTTGGCTCTATTTTGTAAAAAAAATATAATGTGGTGAAATATTTATTGTATGTAATGGTTTTTTCTCAACCACTGGAATATAAAACATTGTATTTGGTATTTGAATAGTTAAGATAGTTCTAAGTCCAAAATACAAGAGGCAAAACCATAAACATGAAGTTTGTGATTGAGAAACACACCTTTGGCTCTCATTTGATTTAGTTTGTGTAGTGTGAATGGCTATGTGATCCAAATACCTATGCATAGGATTTATGAATGTAAATAGGTTTGATAGCATTGGCATTAATTTGATAAAGAGGTTACAAAACTATGTGGCCATTCATGTCGAATCTTGTATTATTGTGGTGTATTTATGTTTGCTTTCAATTGAGTTGTAGACTATGGTGGTTGTTTATTTAATATTTGAATTGAATTTGTTTATAGCACTCGTGGATAAATTTCAATTATGGTATTGTAGGGGGATGCGACCTCATTTCATCAAGTGTTATCAAAGAAACTAGACTATGAGGGATTGGAATAACTCCAACAAAAGAGGGGAGTAGGGTAGAATTGTTTCCATGAGAAGAGGGGGGGTTTATGAGACAATAGTTGTAGACAAAGAAAGGAGAAGTGTAGATTAGGTCATCAAGGGTGTGATGTTTGTAGATTTATTTGTATGAGTGAGATGAAGCATGCCTCTAATGGTTGAATTGGGTAAACATTGTAATAGGAAATGCAAATCCAAACTTGAAGAGTATAGGGTAGAGTTCATGGAGGCTGACGTGTTGAAGAATTTGCAAGAGCATATTGTAGTGATAGTGTAATGAATGTTGTAGTGGAAGAGAGAAATATTTGCAAGAAAGAATATTTAAGATGAGTTGAAGTACACAAAAATGGAAAGAAGGGGAATTATTTTGCTGAGAGGAAGAACCATGTTGGTTCTAAGGTAGTGGAATATGTTGCAAATTATCTACAACAAAAAATGATGAGTACAAATGAATTAAACTTGGATTACAAGAAGGGAAGGGTAACTACCAATGTGATCCAAAAGAGTGATGAAGAGGAGGATGTGCAATGACACCAACTAAAGACAGAGATGCTAGGTTTTTATGGAATTTCAAACCTAGAAGAATTAAGGAAGTTGATTAAAGAAATGCACAAGTATTTTGAGTGCAATGCGGTTAAATACCCCCATCAAGTTAAAATTTCTTCTAGAATATTAAGGAGCTATGCATATGATTGGTGGCAGTAGATATCAACGAAAAAAATGGAGATCCAAAGATAAGACCAATTGTTGGGAAAAGATGGTAATAAAATTGAGAGGTAAGTTTGTAAATTTTGATTATACTTTGAAAATGAAGAGAAAGTTAGAGATATTAAAGTAAAAGATTGAAATGTGTAAAGTAATATTTTAATGAACTTTGTCGCATTACTATGGGAGCTAGTTTTGTATGAGAAGGTAAGAAAAAGATCATGCAGTTTATGGATGGATTAAAGCTAACAAATGGAAGGAAGATAAATGCAAATAATATACACTCATTATAACAGGATCGTCAATTGGCCCTAAGAATTAAGAAGGTGAAGACGAAGAGAAAGCATGAGAGTAAGAAACAATAGGAGAAAGAAAGAGAGATTCTCCTAAATGTGGTTGCAAAGAGTGTTGATTGTGAAATTGAGGTTCATGTTGTTGAGGAAAATGACGAGGAAAGTGTATGTGAAATGATTGTTGTTGATAACATGCCAAATGAGAGTGTAGAAGATGGATTTTCAGTACAAGAATTCAAGGAAAATATTGAGGTAAAAGAGTTTGTGCAACAAACTCAATAAGTAGTAGTAGATTTGCCACAGATTTGCAAGGGAGCGATATTGTAGTAGTGAGTGGTGTTGCAACAATGGAAGAGATGCATATAAGAATGTTTGATTCCCATAATGTTTTGTTTGTTGACTTTGTTGCAGATAAATTTGAATGTGCAACAAAGGAAAGGAAAGTGGAGCAAATTAAAGAAAAGATGCAACAATTGCAACAAGAAGAGTTTATGTAAGAGAGTAAATATGAAACAATGCAACAACAAGATGAATATGACTGCATCATAGAAGTGATTGCAGTAAAATAAAAGTGGAATGGGAATATGCTTGAATAATAAGTGGTGGTGGTGTGCATTTAGATGATAATATTGGTGTGAAATAAGGGGGATGGGGAGGTCGTAAGCATCATTTGATGAAAGCACCTTGAGGAAGTAAATAACACTGGGTGAGATTTGTGGTGGTTTCTAGAGGTGGACAAGTTGTGGCCAATGGTGGAAGAGATGACAGTGATGGTGATAAACATAATCCAAGAAAAGAAGATGCCAATATTATGTGTAGGTGTGAGGAACTATCTACAATTTCAAAGTCCAAAGGTGCATTACAAAGAGAAAGAAGAGGAATATTACAAAGAATAAAATAGGAAATCATGAGTGGTATAGACTTGGCTAAGGTGAAAGAAGAAAATAAAAGAAAAGATGATTACATTCAACGTTCACATTTTACAACCAAGGGAGTCTCATGCAAGAGAATCCTTGAAATTATAGCTATCCTACATGTTTTCTTGCATTTGCTTAGTTTTTTTTATAAAAAAAACAACAATATTTGGAGTGAAATATTTTATTGTTTGTAGTGGATTTTGGTCAACCATTAGAATATGAAACACAATATTTGGAATTTACACTATTAGGGTAGTTGTAAGGTCAAATACAAGGGAGCAAAACAATAAATATGAAGTTTTTTAATGAGCAAAGGGACTTTGGCTCTCCTTTTATTTAGTTTATGTAGTGTGGATGGTTGTGTTATCCAAATACATGTGCATATACTCTATGACTGTAAAAGGGCGAGAGAGTAGTAGTCATTAATTCAACAAAGGGGTTTTAGAAATATGTGGTTATTTTTATTTATCATTTTATTATTGTGGTGTATTTATGCTTGATTTAAATTAAATCATTGGTTGTGGTGATTGTATATAGGAATTGTAGAGAAATTCCATTGTGCCTATGAGATATTGCAAGGGGCCATGCCATTGTTGCATCACTTATTCCAAATTTTTTTTTTTACTCTTAGTTTGTAAGTTACTACTACTTAGTGGTGAGATTGGAAAGGTCATGGAGCATAGAACAATGTTGAGATGTTGATTTAATTGAGATCATTCTCAAAAACAAAGCCTTGACATGGGGCATATTACAGAAAATGAATTAAATTGTTTTCGAGAGATGCCAAAGAGATGTCCTCTTTGCAAGTTTATTAAAGAATCCAACCATTATCTAGCCTTGAATTTATTGTATAGTGTGTAGATGTGGAGGGAGATTTATCTCTTAATTGGGAGAAGTAATTGTTGGTTAGGATCCACTATTGAATAAATTGGTTTAAAAAAACTTTGACCAAGGGGATAAGGCCCCTTCCTATGATAATAGAATAAGGCATTTGGATGGCAAGAAATAATACTCTTTTTTAGGACAAGTTTGATCCCCCATTTCAATGTGATTTTCAAAGTTTTAAAATTCAATGCAATCTAAGGAGGTCTGGCAAGGAAAAGAAATAAGACAGATTGTTAAGTAACAAATAGAAAAATCGGGTACATGGGATTTATTTGATGGTGCAGCTGAGGGGGATCCCAAACTATGTGGAGATGGCGGGTCTCTCTTCCTAAAAGATTCCCATTTTCTTAATTTCAAAGAAAGCTTGGGGCTTCAAACTAACAATATTATATATCATATGGATTTGAGGTTGAAATTAATATTTTCTACTGAAAAAGGTGTTCTGATAGATTACAAGTTCTTAGAAATTTACTTTTGATTATAAATTATGTGAAGAAGGAAACTCGAGAAATTTCTTATTGCAACTTGTTTTAAATGATACTTTGGATATGTCTTGTAATTTTTAACACTTTTCTTATCACCATGTATATAGGGAGAGGGGCAAGGTTTCCAATAGGTTGTCGAAGGAAGATGTTATGATGGTGCAAGCAACAAGGGTTATTTAGAAACAAACATAATAAAGACACTTTTTGGAATATAATTATATATCCTTTTCTAAAGGGGTTTTAATGAGTAGTATTTTTTCATAATGGATTTTAATCCCTTATGGGTAGCTTATATAAGAAGTATTTATTCTGATGTATTTGTTACTATAGGGTAAGTCTAGTTGGACTACCCTCTATGGTTTTATGTATTTTCTCTATATGAGAATCATAAGCGATGCAATTTTGGATATGCATTGATGTCAAAGGATGGAAATATATAAGAGAGATGGATTGCACTTAAATATATGCAAAGTATTATGGATTTCTACTCAACATATATAAAATGTAATTTTTCTTATAGATAAAATTACAATGTTTTTTTCTATGGAAAAATACAATAAAATAAATTTACACACACACCAATGACCCATGCATGTAGCAAGTTCCTAAATCATTACTTGTAACACCAAATTGAAGTGGCATATTGCTGGTAGGCATAGATTTGGAGTCACCATCAAGTTTATCCCAACAAAAACTCATTGAACAACAAATCCCACAACCAACAATCATCATCAATTTAGCACTAAGATGGAGTCATAGTTTCCAACAATAGTTAATTGGAGGCGGCATGGGTGTAATGAAAAATCACATGGAAAACAATGAATGGAGAAATTCAAAAGGTAATTACGTGTGAACCTCCATGAATTATGACCAAACTTCCATGAACTTCCAATTTTCTTTGCAATTCACCAAATTTTGAACTTCAACATTGAAGTTCAATGAACCTTGTGACTTAGCTATGGAGTTGCTCCAAATTTGTAACATTGCCTTTGTTACCAAGTTGTAAATGCTATAGACAAATCCAAGGTGAGATCCCAACATGGTTGAATGACATGGTATGGTCCTAGTTGTAACTAGAGAAAGTGTTTAAATTATTAGTCCTCCCAAAGGCATTGAGGGAAGTTATGGGTCAGTGAATCACTAAGAAGGTAAATAAATATATTACTAATTTCATGATGTTGGAAACACAATTTTAGATACGAGAAAAGTTCCTTTCTACAACATAGGTTTACTACTCATCTTGTTGGGTTCCTCTATCTCAACCTTTTGAAAGCTTGAAAATATCCCACAATTTTTTTTGTTTGGCTCCAATCATAAGAAAGGATTTCATAGAGTTTGTTAGAGCCTATTGTGTACCCAAGGACTAGTGGGGAATTAACATCATTGGAAAGTACACGTGGTCTGAAGACTATGTGTAAAATAGGTTATTGGTGATGTCAAGGTTAGAAAATATTTCAAAGCTCTACTTTGAAATTTCATCTCTCAAGTTGCCCCCCATGGTAAAAAACATATATATAACTTGAATTTACCAACGCTTTTCATCACACCTACTCAAGTAGAGGTTAAGGGTACTTTTGTTTCTCAAATAATAGAAATATTGTGGGGATATCAAGGAAAAGTTGAACTAGAGAGGTGGTTCTTCGAGGATAGGGATATCATTCAATGAACATTGTATTTAGTGGTCACCTATTGTGCAACATGAAGCAAAGTATTTGGTAGAAAGTATTGGGAGGATGTCAAGGAAAATATTAACTACAAAGGTGGTTGGTTCTTTGAGGATATCGATATCATTCAATGAAAATTGTATTTGGTGCTCACCTATTATGCAACATGAAGGAAACTATTTGGTAGAAACTTCTCAAACACGTGCTTACATAAGTAGGGTATCTCTATGGTTATTAACTTTTTTTCAGTTATAGACCAAGGAGTGGAAAATATGTCATAAATTAGAGGGTGTATTTAATCTAGGCACTATTGATAGGTTTGGTATCAAATGCATCAAGATTCTTATTGATACACAAGCATCCTTGACACTATAGCTATCCTACACATTTTCTTACAATTGCTTGGTTTGGCCCTATTTTGTTAGTTAAAAAAAATCGTAACATAGTGAAATATTTATTGGATGTAGTGAATTTTTGCCAATCGTTGGAATATGAAACAATATATTTGGAATTTGAATAGTTAGGGTAGTTGTAACGCCAGAAGCCAAGGGGTATGACCATAAATATGAACTGTGTGAATGAGAAAAATACCTTTGGTTTTCCTTTGATTTAGTCTGTGCATTGTGGATGGTTTTGTGATACAAATATCTATGCATAGGATTTATGAATGCAATAGGTTTAAGAGCATTGCTCATTAATTCAATAAAGAAGTTGCATAACTCTGTGGCTATTTCTACTGAATTTTTTATATTCTAGTGTATTTTTGCTTGTTTTCAATTAAGTTGCAGACTATGCAAGATGTCTATCTAATATTTAAATTGAATTTATTTATAGCAATTGTGGATAAATTTCACTGGGTGTGTATGGTATTGTAGGGGTTTGTGATCTCATTGCATCAATTATTATCAGAGAAAGTAGAATATGAGGGATTGGGACAATTCCAGGAAAAGGGGGGAGTTGGGTAGAATTGCTTCGATGAGAAGAGGTGGGATTTTGTGAGGCAATAGTTGCATTGAAATAAAGGAGAATTGCACATTACTCTATCAAGTGTGGGTGTGATGTTGGTAGAATTATCTATATGACTGAATGAAGCATCCTTCCAATGGTAAGATTAGGTAGAAGTTGTAGGAGATACAACTCCAACCTTGAATAGCACAAGGTAGAGGTCATGGAGGATGAGTTGCTAAATAATCTATTAGACGATATTACAAAGATAGTGTAAGGAATGTTACAGAGGAAGAGAGAAATACCCTGCAAGCAAGAATATTTGAGACGAGTTGAAGAAAAAACAACAAGAAGGGGAATTATTGTGATGAGAGGAATAACCATAATAGAGAATGTTGGTTCAAAGACACTGGAAGATGTTGCAATTTTTTTGCAACAAAACACGAGGAGGATGGGTGAATTCAAATTGGCCCATTAGAGGGGAAGGTTCATAGCCAATGTGATCCAGAAGAGTGATGAAGGGGAGGTTGTGCACCCACACCAAATGAAGATGGAGATGCTAGAGTTTTATGGAAGTTCAAACTTAGAAGAATCAATGAAGTTGATTGAAGAAATGCACAAGTATTTTGAATGCAATGAGGCTAAAGATCCCCATAGATTGAAAATGGTGTATAGAATATTGCAGAGACATGCATATGATTGGTTGCAGAAGTTGATGAGGATAGAAAATGGAAAGGTGAAGATAATACCTAGTGTTGGGGGAAAATGGTAATAGTATCGAGACGTAAGTTTTTAAATTATGATTATACTTTGGAAATGAAGAGACAATTAAATAAATTGAAGTACAATAATAGATGCATAGAGAATTATTTTGAAGAATTTTGTAATACGATTGTGAGAGCTTGTTTTGTATGAGATAGTGAGGAAAATATCATGCAATTTGTGGATGCAGTTTGTGTATGGATTAAATTTTTTAATTAGAAGGAAGACAAATGCATAGAAGATACAATCATTGGAATAGGCTTATCATTTGGCCATGTTACATTGCACTTGTACCCAACACATATTCAGGTGTACCTTAGGGAGAGAGGGCCAATTTTTAAACCAGGAGGGGTGTTATTGGGCAATGGTGGTCATGGTTGGACCCTTTTGTCCCCCTTTAAGGGTACTATGGATTAATGGCACTGCTGACTGCCCTTTAAATGGTTTTTTAACCTCAGGGTTGGTGTCTAGGGCCCTTGAGGGTTGACCATTGGGTCTTATGGCTCCATATCCTCCTTGCATGATCTGATGGCCTCTGTTATCCACCTAAATGGCACCTCTCTATCTGAGTGCCAACATCCCTCATGTTGGCACACATAAGGACATCTATGGATTGAGGTTTGCCCAAAACACCATAGATGAGCTTCTTGTAAATGACATTCATTATCCATCCAGTGGTTTACTTTTCATTTTTAGATATGTCAAGACATATCCATGACCCTATCCATATGCAACTCGAGGATCATCTGCGAGTGTTGGTGTTTGCAAGTCACGGATGGATGTATCCGCGGGTTGCTCTTATAGAAAGTCGCGGATCATACGCGAATTGTCCTTCTTGATACCCGTGGATGCCTATATTTGACATTCAAAAATAAAACATGCGATTACTTGAGATTAGTTAAGCCATTTACCTTAATCTTCTTAACTGTCTCAACCTTCGAAATTGCCTTATTTTCATCCATATAAATACAGGCCTTGGGGAGGGTGTTTGATATATAGACTAGGAGAGAAAAGTCATGCTGGTGGATTTTATACAGAAGTCTTTGGAGCAGTGGAACTCAGAATCCTTTGGTTGCAGAGGAGTCCTTGTCTCAGGCGTTGGGTTGTAATATGAACTCTTTCATTGTTGATAATAAAGAGAATCCTTCTTCCATATGTGTCTCATGTATCTTGGTTTGATAAATGTTTATGTTTCTACATTTTATATATGATTTATCTAACTTGCTTATATATATGTGAATCATCTTGTATCTGGAAGATTGAATCTTGACAGGTGAAGGAAGAGCAACCTTGAAGACTTTGGAGGTGAAGCAGAATGGAAGAGGACAAGCAAGGATCAACCTTCATCAATCGAGCAAGTCTTTCTCATCCTCCTATTTCCTTTACTGCACTCTAGAAGTCAATTGTCTACAAGTTAATTGAGTATGTTGGTAACCCTAGACCTTAGGTTATTAGGTGTGTAATCCTGTACAACAGAACTGGCGACTCCGCTGGGGAGGCCTAGACTGCTGTAGGTTTTTTCTGTCACCCCTGACCAGTCTTTGCTTGAAGTCTGTGTGTGATCTTTTATCTCTGGTTTATACTTGCCTCAGCATTTGAAATTATTTGGAATTTTTTCTTGTTCTTTGAGAAAAAATTTATACCCATCCGCGAGTTGCTCTTCTGCACAGTCGCGGATACAAGTTTGCATCTGCGGGTTGCTGTATTGAATAGTCACGGATCATCTGTGGGTTGCACTTCTAAACAGTCGCGGATATGCCTGGAAGTAGGGATTGTTAAGTTAAGGTTTGCTTGTTCATTTCTTTCTATAATCCCTGTTTGTGAGTTGATTTTCTTTATGAATGTTGTGTAGCTTGCCTGAGTGTCTTTGGTGATCACACTTTCTGCTTTTTCGGAAGCCCTTGAGTCTTTTTTGCTTGGATTATTTCCTGCTTGCATGCTGAAGTAGTTTGGCCTATTTGGGTTATAGGTTAAAGTGTCTCTGTCCAGATCAGTGATCAAGGTCTTGGGCTCTGTTTTTTCCAGTCTGTCTTTTGACAGTGGCTGGTTGTCACTTGCCTTTGTAAGTCTACAGTGATTTTTGTCATTGCGAGCACCCAAGATAGGGTTCCTAGCCTACCTTTGTTGGTTTCCTTTTGGTTCTGTCAGCCTGTTTGCTTCAGTTTGTTGCTTTCAGACAGTTTATTTGATTCAAGTTTGCTCAAGTACAGTGCATTGTAGGTGCATGGTAGAATTTTGAGTATTGTTAAAAGTGAAAAGAAAACATTGTTAAGCTTTTACATCTTGATTTCCCATACGTAGTGTTTGTTTTAGTTTAAAAATATTATCTCAAAAGTTAAAAAAAATATAGGCTTAGTTTCTTTCATCATTGCATTAAGTTCATCAACATATATTTGCAAGAAAAGAAAAAGAAGTTTGTTTTTATAATGGTAATTTTGCTTTGAATACACCTTTATTTTCATTTATTTCTTATTTGAGTCAAAACATCATAAAGTATACCACTCCATTTCCTCTTGAGTAAGAAACAACCCTTTAAAATGAACGCATAAATTAAAATTTACTAGTAAGTTTTGTTTTTTAGGGGCCTCTCACCTACTAGCTTAGGCTAGACTTGTGGGCTAGGAAGTGTAAACTTCCCGCAAGTTATAAAACTCAGACGCAGTGGACCTTTCTTTAGGTAAATCCTTGACTTTATTGACTATATCTGGGAATCTCCTCTCAAACGGGATTTATGCATAAGGCCGCATGGAGGCTTGGACAGAGGAGATAACCCTCCGAATCCTTGTTAAAGCGCAACTCATGACTTTTGCGCATTTGGGGATTCTGTCCTAGATAGAGTTTCGGGCTCAACTACCCTGCCCATGCATACGAGTTCGGCTTGCGACTGTCCCCCCGAACTGTTGGTATTGCCAAGGTAGCCTTTAGTCTCTTGTCTTTTAGGGTTCATACCTAGGTAAACCGGAAGGTTATTTCTGGTTCACCTTGAACGGGCTTGGAAGGTAACCCTTGTTGAAAGTGTAGGAGGACGGTTGGGTGATTCCTCCTCTTGTGCCTAAGAACCACTTCAAGGACGCCAAGTAATCGTTCATCAGCTTTCTTCGGGAAAGTATATCTTTTACCCTGGTTTGATTGCTTGAGGCTTTAGGAATTTTATAGTGTATGCTCTGTGGTTTTGCCTGTGTTTAGTTGGCCTTAGGGTGTGATTTGCTAAATTTTCAATTCTGGAGGACCAACCTCCTAGAAGGTTAAGAAGGTTGAGAAACCTTCCTCCTCTCACCACATTGGAGTCTCCACCTTTACCCCAAAGGCAGAGATTAGACACAGACGGTTCATTTGAACTTGTAGGAATAAGTGAAGTTCTTGGTGAACCAGAACTCATTGCTAACCATTTTGATCTTGACACAGTCAAGATAGAAGAATTGCAGACTGACGAGTTTGCAAGAAACTTTAACACCCCCTTGACTGATTTAAACGATCCTGTGATCGTTCAGGTTAGACCTTTTGATTCACCAGTATTAGGTGTACCTGTGGGTAGAATCATGTCTTCTACGGAAGAAAGTCATTTTGTGTTCTCCTCAACCCTTTCGGTTGAAGGGGTGCTACCTCCCTCGGTAAGTGCCCCTAGATCTAGTTTTCCTTCTACACCTTTGACTCCAGCGAGCCGGGTGGTTCAACCGCCGGTTCACTCAAACCTAGGAGGTACTTCTGGTGACATGGTTACTGGTATCCCTAGTATACCTACCATTCCTTCTTCCTTTTCCTATACTACCCAGAGTGGTCTGGTAGGATCCTCGGCATTTTTCCAAGGATTCCCTTGGAATGGGGGGCACATTCCCCCATCCAGTCCATATGTAGGTCCATCTCCTTCCTATGTAGGAGTGTATTTTGGGAGCAACACCTCTTATGGGAAAAGCTTCCAAACCCCTATTTCGGTCCCATACACAAGCTCTCCCTTTTCGTTGTTTAGCGGAGGGATACCTGCTCCTATATTTCATACCCCTACTTCTATGGGGATGGCCCGAACTTCTTACACTGCACCTCCCACACACAATCCTGTGGCTTATGGATGGAATCCGTTTCAAAGAAACCTTCCCACTTCACAACCGGTGGCTGGGGGCAACCCCACTTTTTCCCATGGGAATTCGGGGGCAGGTCCCTCTAATCCCCAAGCTGGCACATTTAGTGCCCCGGTTTGGCCCAAACTTCCATTCTTGGCAACTTTAAACTTTCCAGACTTTTCCAAATTGATGAATGACCCAGTGAGACATGACCCCTTATGGCCACCTGTTCCCACCAAATTGCCATCGGACATCCCTAAGTTCGAAGGTAAAGCTGGTAAAGATCCTAGGGCACATGCCACCACCTTCCATTTATGGTGTTCTTCGAATTCGCTGAATGAAGATTCAGTGAGGTTGAGGCTGTTCCAGAGGACCTTGAAAGGTACTGCGGAAAAATGGTACATCGAACTGCCTTCTGCTGCTTTTCTCAGCCACTTTCAGCTTCCGGTCCGATACGATTTCGGAACGGACTTGTTGTCTACTTTTAGACAAAACAAGGCTACCCACATCTCGGATCATATCCAAGAGTGGAGGAGGCGAAAGAGCCTTATCAAAGCCACCATTCCTCCTGAGTTTCTGTTAGATTGGTTCCTTAAATCACTGTTACCATACATATCTAAGGATGTTTCCACATCAGGAGTAACGAATGAAGAAGAATCCATACTCAGGGCCCAGTAGTTGGATTTGATTTATTCATAGTCTGGGATCTTATATGATATCATCCCTGAGGCACCGAGGCCTTCGCATGAAGCGGAGAAGCCTAAGCCTGGACCCCATGCCGATGGTGTGGTTGGGTCCGTTAATTCTCCCACCGTAGAGTCTTTGACTAAGAAACTTCATCAGTTGTCTATCAAACAGTCTACGGTGGAGGCAGCAAAGGATTCCCCCTCCCTCCATAGTGCAAATGTTTTTGTACAAACCTCTCAGAAGGGAAATCAGCAGCCCGACGTGAAGAAAAAGAAAGGTAAGAAGGGAGAGGGAAACCAAAACAAGCAAAAGCCAGCAAACAATGCTGATGGGGGAAAAAAAGTAAAGAAGAAGGTCAGGTTCCATTTTAAGTTGTGCCAAGAGGACCACCTTACTCACCTTTGTCCCCTTATGGATTAATCCCAGAAGCTGCTTAAATCTCAACAACCGGTTGTCCTGAAGGATCCTTTTCCCTAAGGACAGAACTATGCTTTAGCTTCTAACGTAGCAGGGGGCACTCAAGTTGCCCCTGACCCAAACTATATCAACATGGTTCGATCTTCGACTTTGTTGCAGACAAGGAACAAAAACTATGAGAAAGAGACTCCTGAGAAGGGTAAAGTTGTAGGTGAAACTTCCAACCCTCTCACAATAGAGAAACCTGCTGAAATAATGTCGAAGATACCGAAAGGTGTCTTCAAGAAGACCTTGCATAACCCTAATGCTAGGGCTGCTTCAAACTACTCTGTGGTTGAAGACTTAGCTCAAACCCCATGTGCAATGTCAGCTTTGGAGGTGTTACAGAGTTGTCCCGCTCAGCGGGATGCCCTCTTAGCAGCTTTAGGTAGCATGGACTCTTCGAGTCTCATGGTGAAGTTTCATTTATCTAATGTCAAAATTCGCCTGCCTTACCATGTAGCCCTATCAATAGATGTCGTCCATGGTGGTAAGACCATTGGAAGGGTAGTTGTTGATGAGGGCGCTTCTACATGTGTTATGTCCTTGAACTGTTGGAAAGCTCTCGGATCCCCAGAGCTGGTCCCATCAAACACTTTACTTACTTCTTTCGATGGAAGATCTTTCCGTCTGCATGGTATCTTGCCCGCTTTTGAAATTAAGTTGGCAGGAAAAGCAGTGTCTGTTGAGGTAGAAGTGATTGATGCTCCCTTGGACTACAATTTGCTTCTGGGAAGGAATTGGACTTATACGATGTCTGCTATTGCGTCGACCATTTTTCGTGTAGTGGTTTTTCCACATGAGGGCAAGTTGGTTACTATTGATCAACTTGATTTTACCCGAAAAGGTCGTTTAGAGTCAAATGAGTCCGCTGTGCCATTGGTTGATCAGGTCAAACCTGCTGCACAGAGCTTGGGGGCTGGAATGTACACATCACTAATGGGCACATTTGATTTTCCAGCCCCGGTTAATTACATTGGTTCTACTAGTGTGGGGAAGTCCATCCCTACGGTTGTCGATAGGACTGATCCTTGGGTTCTCCCAACTCCCCATGAACCGAAAGTGCCCTTATCGGTAGTAGAGGTGGCTTATCAAGCTATCACTCAAGCTGCTGCTGATCCCATTCCAGATCTTCTAACAGTCTCAGATGATCTGGAAGAAGTCTATTTTCCTGCATGGGCGGAAAACTCTTCACATTCTATAGATTGCTTAGACACAGTTCTACCTTCCGATGAAGCTATTCTGGAAGCCATGAGTGGACGTGATAAGATTTCTGAGGATCTTCATCATCGATCCTATTTTCTTCCAGAACTAAGCAGGATAGAAAACCAAGAGTTTCACATGAGACTATCAGAAGATGTTCATATACCTATCAACCCTTTGCCTAAAGAAGGAGTGTTTGCTGAGGGGAATATGGCAAACATTTCCGCCACTATACCTATTAACATCTCTGTGAACCTAGATGTCGTGGAAAACATCTATATAGGTGCAAACTGCTCTCCTGAGGAGATTGCTATCTATACTTCCCTTTTTAAGGAATTCCGCGATATCTTTGCTTGGTCATATGAGGAGATGCCAGGCATAGATCCATCTATTGTTAAACATGAAATCCGAACCTATCCTGATGCCAAGCTAGTTCGACAAAAATTAAGACCCGTGAACCCACGTAAAGTGGCGGCTGTGAAAGCTGGTTTTATATATCCCATCGCTTTGACTGAATGGGTGTCCAACCCTATTCCTGTTGATAAAAAGCAAGGGACTATTCGCGTTTGTACTGAATTTAGAGACCTCAATAAATCCTGTCCTAAGGACAACTACCCCACACCATTTATTGATCAGATCATAGATGCATGTGTGGGAAGTGAGGTGTTTTCATTTATGGATGGTTTCTCCGGCTACAATCAAATCCAAATTAAACCGGAAGACCAACATAAAACTACTTTCATTTTCCCTTGGGGTACATTTGTGTATAAGAAAATTCCCTTTGGATTGAAAAATGCTGGGGCAACCTTTCAACGGGCTATGAACTTTGCTTTTCATGACATTAAAGCCATTGTCGAACCATACCTGGATGATTTTCCCGCACATTCTCACAAGAGGATCCAACATCCAGATCATTTAAGGTCGATATTTGAAAGATGCAGATATTATAAAATTCGCTTGAATCCCCACAAGTGTGTTTTCTGCGTCGAGTCAGGAAGATTACTCGGATTCATTGTCTCTAGTAGAGGCATCCAGGTGGATCCTTTGAAAGTTGAGGCCATTGTGAATCTTCCTCCTCGTTCTCTCAGGTAACTTCAAAGCCTGTAAGGAAAGTCTAATTTCCTTCGATGTTTTATTGTTAATTATGCCAAGATCACTAAGGGTTTCATGTGCCTGTTCAAAAAGGACACCCCATTTGTATGGGATGAGACCGCACAACTTGCATTCGAGGCATTGAAAAAAGCTTTGCTGTCGGCACCTTTATTACATCCACCAGATTATTCTAGGGATTTTATATTATATTTGGCCACTTTGGAGTCGACCATTGGGGTAGTACTAGTTCAGGAGGATGATAAGCTTGTAGAGCATGTCGTTTATTATCTTAGCCGTGCTTTGGCTGGACCTAATCTTAGATACTCTCACGTCGAGAAATTAGCCTTAGCAGCTGTTTATGTTGTGCAGAGGTTGCACCACTAAATTTTACTGAGGACCACCACAGTTGTGGTGGATGTGAATCCGTTCCAATATGTTTTATCCCGACGGATTGTTGGGGGAAAATTTAACAAGTGGATAGTCATTCTCCAAGAGTTTGACTTGGATTTCCAGTCCGCCAAGTCTAAGAAGTCCTTAGTTTTTGCTGATCTCATAGCAGAATTTCCTACAAGAAAAGATGTAGTCGTTGATGATGACTCATTCCCAGATGAGTAGATCTTCCTAATATCCACCTCTGATCCTTGGTACGGACATATTCTTATATATCTCCAGACTCTGAAGTACCCTGCATCTTCCTCTAGGGAGGAACGACGTAAGTTATGCCTTCATGCCAAGAACTACCTCATTATAGGAGATACATTATATCGATGAGGGGTAGATTCCATGTTGCGTCGTTTCCTTACTCATGGGGAAGTGGAGATTGTCCTAAATGATTCCCATAGTGGAGCATGTGGGGGTCATTTATCTGGGTTAGCAACGGCCTAGAAGATATTGTGAGTCAGTTATTTCTGGCCCACGATCTTTAAAGATTGTGTGGAAGCTGTGAAGTGCTGTCATCCGTGTCAGCTTTACACTAGGAAGATGCGGTCGCATCCTACTCCGTTATTTCCCGTTGTCTCGGTGGGCCCCTTTATGAAATGGGGGATTGATTACGTGACATGCAACCCAGCCTCGGCTGGGGGGCATAAATACATCATTGTCGCTGTTGACTATTTTACGAAATGGGCAGAGGCAATGCCTACTTTCAAAGCCGACGGGGAAATAATAGCTTTCTTTGTATTCAATCAGATTATTGCACGATTCGGTATACCCAAAGTGATTGTCACTGACCATGGCATTCATTTTCAAAATAACATGATGACAGAACTGACTACTATGCTCGGATTCAGACAAGAACATTCTTCTCCATACTATCCGCAATAAAACGATCAGGTCGAGGTTGTCAACAAGACTTTAAAAACTATCCTTAAACATACAATTGATGCATCCCGTTCTAATTGGCACATCATGTTATACCCTACTCTTTGGGCTCACCGAACCAACGTAAAGACTGCCACGGTTTTCTCCCCTTTCCAACTCGTTCACGGGGTGGAAGCAGTTACTCCAATTGAATGTGAAATCCCGTCTCGACAGATAGCCATTCATGTGTTACCTAATACGACTGAGCTTGAAGAACATCTGGTACATTTAGAACACCTTGATGAACAGCGTAGGGATGCACTGACTGCTAATCCGGCTCATAAAAATAGGGTTAAATCTCAGTATGATAAATCGGTCAAACCTAGGGTTTTCTCTAAAGGGGAACTTGTCTTGCTTTGGGACCAAGATAAAGAACCTCTGGGGGCAGGAAAATTCAAGGCAATGTGGTTAGGACCCTATGTCGTTTTGAAAGTATTAAGTAAGGGTGCATATGAGTTAGTTGATTTCGATGGGAATAAGCTGCCTGAGCCTAGAAATGGGCTCTACCTGAAGAAGTACTATGCTTAGGATTAGCACTTTTTCTTGTATTTTCTTGTATATATTTTTATGTACATTAGGTTGTCAGTTTTGTTTTTTATATTATCTGCTGGTTGTTGCAGATGTCTTCTGAAATGTATGTAGGTTTCGCTGATGGCGCCAGCCGTCATACTTGCAACCTAGCTTCGGCAGCATAGGTTATCTATTCTCCCTCAGGACAGCTTGTTGCCGCAGGAGGCGCTTGTCTCGGTCCAGCTTCGAATAATGTTGCTGAGTATAGGGCTGTAATTAAGCTCCTATGGGATGCTTTGTCACATGGCATAACCCAGCTTGAAGTCCGTTTGGATTCTTAGTTTCCCAGCTCAATCAAGCTTATTAGGTACGAAATCCTATCTTATTACGTCAGTTCATGCAAATTCGTTTATTGGAAAGACATTTTGAAGTTATTACTTTCAATCATATTCCACGAAACCAAAATTCATTGACTGATGCACATGCTAATTACATTTTGGATTGGCATCTCACACACATTTTATAAAAATATACAACAAACATATAAGAAACACTTGTAAATAAACTGACAACACACACTACTATATATATATATATATAATATCTGTCTGTAGATAGGTCATGTCTGATCCATAGATCCCATCATATACAAAATATCCAAAAATGTGGATCATAGTCCATCAAAATGCCCTAGGTCTAAGCTGGACCTCCCTGGTCACTTGGAACACCTTGGTCCCCATGATCTCTATGCACTATGGCTTCCTCAGCTTTGGCAGCCTCCATCGCATCTCTATATACGAGTACTGCTCTAGCCACTCGTCTGAAAAGACGGAGCCAAACCGATGGAACTCCTACTACAAACTCCTGCATGGCTGTAGGGATATGCTCTATCCGTATGGTCGGTACTCGTTGGGTTAGCCTGGCCAGCTTCCCCTATAGTACCCTGATCAATCCTGGATCCTCACCCATGATAGGACGAACGAACATGCGAGGGTGCCCTTCAGGGCGGACCGGTCCAATATCTGCATTTTGACACATGAATAGGGTTAAGAATTGTACATATGTATATATCTATCATTTGAAAAATTCATAAAAATTTGAAAATGATAAAAATTAAAAATTACTTACCTAGCTCACCCCATGCTCCTCCTGGAGGGAGGACAAGGTCGGGGTCACCTCGGAAGTCCATCCCGGGATATGGAAATTGCTCCAATGCCGGTAGCTGTCGTTCCCACCATGTGTAGAAGTCATCATCATATACGTTGTGCACTATGTCTCCTCCTCCTTGACGGAGGAAGATGTCTCCCCACCTACTCAGCCTCAGTTGACGTGGAGATCTGACCTGTAACGGTATGGTAGGGCTCATGGCTGGTACTCTCGAAGAAGAAGAACGCCACTAGTATGCTTGCATAGCCAAAATTCTTGCGTCTTCCTCTCTTGCAATCAGATAGTTGTCTCCTCATGATGGAGGCAACTCTCGAGCACCAATCATAGAGAGCACCTCTAAAACAGTCAACTACCACCCTCATTTGATTCCTGGTGGCCAAATGTAATGATGTTGATCCTGCAAGTCTCACAATGGTACTAGATAATACCTGGAGAGTAAAATGTTGGATATCTGCAATTGGAACGCTGGTTCCCCTTCTCTGAGTACCTAGTGTACAGAATATGTCTACATAGTTTTGGACACTTAAGGGGTCACCACCCCTGCCAGTGCCCTCCAGGTTCACTGGTGCTCCCCGTTCTGACAACCCGGTAATGAAATATATGTCTTCCTCGGTAAGCTCTAAAGTTTCCCCTTGTAGATTGAACATCCCCATATCACAATCCCAATAATTGACCATGAAATCAAGTATGCGGACATTGGCCCGCATGGGTGATGTACAAAAGAATTTTAGTAGCCCACTGGTCCTCAATGCCTGTATGGTGGGTGCACTTCGGAGCGCCGCATGGTCCATTATTTCGTGCTCCCTTTCCCTCCACTCCAGAACCATATTTTACCTAGAAAATACAAGCAATTGGATTCAGTATTTCCATATCAAAATTCAAATTTTTTTGCATATATGTAAGATTTTTTCCTCCACGTAGTATCTGCGACTGTCTCTTTAGATAGGTCACGTATCATCCGCAGCTCTCTAGTTAAGCAACCCGCAGATATAATGAGTATCTGCGAGTTTCCCTATCAGCAACCCGCAGATGCGCACTGCTATAGTTTAGGATGCTGTTAAATACTGAATTCACACTTAAACTTAACATTTGTTTGGATCAAATTAAAGAGCTTAGGGTGTAGGATTACCTGCAGTTGGTGGATTTCGATTTCGTCGTTCCAATTGTCCACAATGATCGATCGAAGGTAGAGGGTAAATTTGCTTTTTCTGGCTCAAAAGTTCAAATGGTGAGATTTGTTTTAATTTTCAACCTATTTATAGAAATTATATTTCATAAAGTGGGTCTTTTCTATAGTTTGAAATGTCACTCAACTAATACCATACTTTTTGTGCCTTGGCACAGGTTTATCACTTTTTACAAAGTGTTGTTGCTCCAATAGGGTGGTTTTGTTATTTCCAATACATGTTGGCATCTTCTCACTCCACATTAACCTTAACATTCAACATTTTTGCCACGAACTATGGTATTCTAAGCCATTAGTCCCTTGTCTTTACCATTGTTCTTCCGTGGCTAGGACCCTTCTTTCATGAGTATCCTTCTTATATGCCTTGGTCATTCTTTGTTACTCATGCCGCCACTGTTCCAGGTTCAGGGGTATCCTCTTAGCTATTTTTCATGCCAAATAGAGCTTCTGTTGAATCTCTTTTTACAAGCTATCCCTTTATAGGACTCCCCGCCCTTATGGAGTTTCTTTAGGCCCAGGTCTGACTCCTTCAAAATAGACTTGACTGCCGAGTTATCTCATCCGTTCAAGCTCGTTAAGAATATGTGAACGGGCATCCACAATGGTGGTAGGTTATCTCTTTCTCGGACCATGCGAAATAATACGAGAAAGGATCACTCTCTTTTCTTTTGAATTGAGAAGAGTATTCTCAGGCATAGGTTTATCACTTTTCCGGACCTGAGGGACTAAATTTACGGAAAAGGAACACCCGGTTTGAGCTTAGTTTTCTATTTTTCATGCTCTGGACCCAAACATGAAAAAGATTCCGAGTGTACTTTGTGTCTTTGTCATGCTCGTTAAACACTTAAGAACAAAGCACCGAGTTTATTGTTGTAAGCCCCATTTCTCGTAACCAAATGGATCTTTCCGAGTGATCTTGCTTTCCTTCACACTCGTAAAACTCAAGCTATTTTATGCTGTTCTGGAAGGAGCGTTGGATAGGTGGTAATTTAACCTTTTTTGGACCTTCCTGACTAAGTCGAAAAAGGTTCACCTTTTCTTCTTCGAAAGTTAAGAGAGTTCTTCTGTGGTTTGTTTTATACTTTTTCGGCCTCAGGAGAATAAATTGGACGAAAAAGGACCCCCCTAGAGTCTTCTTTGGAGTTTTCAGACTCTCTAAATGTGAAAACACCAACTGAGCATGTACTAGTTCGGGCTCATTAAATCCACGAATCAGTGACACTATCAAGCATTATTTTTCCATCTCTTCAAGCTTGTTAAAAAATGAAGAGGGAACCGAGTTGAATTTCCTGGACTAGTTAAAATTTAACAGGGAAGGTAAGGAAGAAGTTTTCTCTTGTTTTCAGTAATGGCAGCATGCCATCCTTGAACATAGCACTCTTTCTTTTCCAATATCCATGTTTCAGTGTCCACTTGTGTTCAGCTATCACTTTGAGTTTCTTACTCCTCCTCTTGTCCATTATACCTGGGGAATCTGATCATGTCTCCTACATGACAGATAGGTCTAGTTGTTCTATCTATAATTTATACGTTGCCTTGGGTCATCTCTGTGTTGTGCTCACTATTCAAGGACTCTTCCCAGTGTCTGATCTATATCCCGATCCCATCATTGTTATATCTGTTATCTATTTGTGTCTCCCTTCTGTTTGCCCAGTTCCTAGTCACTCTTGTGATTCGTTGGAGGATCTATTGCCTTCTGTATCACATCATGGTTCCGTTTCAACACTTCCTGATGACGACGACCTAGAGTTTTGACGATAGTACCTCAGGATTCACTTTCATCATTGGTGAATTCCTTTGCTTCAGTTGTTGATTATCATCTATTGATTGATAAACTGTTGAATCCTTTCCATGTTCGACTTCAACTTACCCTTATTCACATGGCTTGGATTGTACTGGTTCTTTGGGATCCTTTATGAAGACCTTAGTTCCTCACTGATGGACTAAGTTGCGCAAGATTATGTTCCATTCTTTTACATAGCTTCCAGATCTTTGAAGACTCGTCATTATTGTATATTGTGGTTTCGCTCCACCTTTTTAATATACGTGGTTTATACCCGTATCATATGATGTACTCAAATATTGTAAAGGAGCTAGTTTTCCAGTAAATTGAACATAGCATCCTCAAATGTAACTTTGTATCTGACATTACTATGTATTTGTTTCAGGTACTCTCTCTGCTCCATTGGATTTCTGAGTTCTCCAAAGATGTTGATTATAATGTATTTCGGCCATCGCTTCCCTCTGACCTCGCACATTAGGGGGCATATGTTATCCACCTGAATGGCACCTCTCCGTCCGAGTGCCGACATCCCTCATGTTGGCACACATAAGGACATCTATGGATTGAGGTTTGCCTAAAACACTATAGATGAGCTTCTTGTAAATGACATTCATTATCCATCGAGTGGTTTACTTTTCCTTTTTAGATATGTCAAGACATATCCGCGACCCTATCCATATGCAACTCGCGGATCATCCGCGAGTGTTGGTGTTTGCAAGTCGCGGATGGATGTATCCGCGGGTTGCTCTTATAGAAAGTCGCGGATCATACGCGAGTTGTCATTCTTGATACCCGCGGATGCCTATCTTTGACATTCAAAAATAAAACACGCGATTACTTGAGATTAGTTAAGCCATTTACCTTAATCTTCTTAACTATCTCAACCTCCTCAACCTTTGAAACTGCTTTATTTTCATCCATATAAATACAGGCCTTGGGGAGGGTGTTTGATATATAGACTAGGAGAGCAAAGTCATGCTGGTGGATTTTATACAGAAGTCTTTGGAGCAGTGGAACTCAGAATCCTTTGGTTGCAGAGGAGTCCTTGTCTCAGGCGTTGGGTTGTAATATGAACTCTTTCATTGTTGATAATAAAGAGAATCCTTCTTCCATATGTGTCTCATGTATCTTGGTTTGATAAATGTTTATGTTTCTGCATTTTATATATGATTTATCTAACCTGCTTATATAT
The DNA here is from genome assembly GCA_001517045.1 of Pseudotsuga menziesii. Classification (NCBI taxonomy): domain Eukaryota; kingdom Viridiplantae; phylum Streptophyta; class Pinopsida; order Pinales; family Pinaceae; genus Pseudotsuga; species Pseudotsuga menziesii. The sequence continues at coordinate 1,104,349 of LPNX010533859.1, read as the reverse complement.
ATATGAATCATCTTGTATCTGGAATATTGACTCTTGATAGGTGAAGGAAGAGCAACCTTGAAGACTTTGGAGGTGAAGCAGAATGGAAGAGGACAAGCAAGGATCAACCTTCGTCAATCGAGTAAGTCTTTCTCATCCTCTTATTTCCTTTACTGCACTCTAGAAGTCAATTGTCTGCAAGTTAATTGAGTATGTTGGTAACCCCAGACGTTAGGTTATTAGGTGTGTAATCCTGTACAACAGCCTCTGCTTCAACTATGAGACACTTATCTTCATTCGCATCCACTTCATACACCCTCTTAACCCTTCAGTAAGTGTTTCTTGCTCTCCCTAGTCTTATTTCCTCAGAGGAAGACATCCTCCATGCCAGTTTGTTTTCATGCTTTGAGGAGGGTGTTGAGGGATTTTACAACATTCTATGGGTTAGATGGGGTATAACACCCCCCCTCCAGCTCACCCTAGCCTTTCATTCAGAGTGATTCACTTATTTGAGCATGTTTTGGCACCTGGGGATGAAAATACCTAGGTAGCTTACCTTAAGCCTACCCTAGGCTATATTTTATTATTATTTTCTTTTCATTTTCAGTAGACATTTTATAATTTTGATTTAACTTATTTTAAGGCATGACGAACTGGATTTTATTTGTAAAAGTGAGTGTGAGATCATATTAATAGATATCCCCACTTTCATTTTTAAATCAGAACTTATGGGATAAATCACTATGCACTTGTTTTACCCTTCTTAGGGTTTCTCTGGATGAATGCGCTCCGTTTGAAGAAGTTTTGTAGATAATGCAAGCTATTTTCTGGTAATTATTTGGTGAATCTATATTTTTTTGTGATGCTTTGATTTGTTGGATGAACACAAACAAAATGAGGTCATGATTCTTACCTTTTTGTTGGATGTTGGTGGAAACACATTTCTGAGTCCTAGTGGCATCCTTAGAGTTGCACTTTTCCCTAGGATAGGCCATTACCTTCCTTCCTGTCACCTTAGAAAACAACGACATGTCTCCTCATGAGGGTGCCCTAGGGTTTATCCTTAGTTTTTCCTAAGCTAGTTGCTTAACCTAGGAAACTCCCTCACTAGGCTAGCCATTCTTCCTAAGAAGCCCTAGTTTAGGTAGGGATTATGCTAGGGTTTTCCCTAGGTTTTCACACTATTTCCTCTCACAAATATAATCTAGGGTTAGTTCTTAGGTTTAACTTAGGTTTAGTATTAGGTTAGTATATGTTGGTTTTACATTATTTCTTAGCTTAGACCAGTTCTTAGGTTAGGGTTAGTCTTATTCCAACGTTGCTCCCATTTTTCCATGGGACGATACCATCGTTGCTCCAAAACACCATCGCTAACCCTCACTTGTTTTCCTTCTGTTATAACTAGATTTTGTTCCTAAGATTATGTGTCTTATTTTTCAAAGTTGGTTTTTCTATTACCTTTCAATTTTGAGGATTTTTTTGGTAATAAGTAATTTTTTGTTTGATTTTATGCTTTTAATGATTTGGTTATTTCATTTTTGTTGGTTTTTAAAGTTTTATTTGGGCTTATTAGTAAATATATATTCTTTAAGGTCTGAAAAGATTATGATAAATTTTATTCCAAGTTTTTCTTTATAATCTAACCCTCATTTTTTAGTCCTTTGTCAAATATTTTCACTGAGGAGATTCCTGTAGCAACTCTGTTTTTCCCATTTTTGTCATTATCATTGGGAGTAGATTACGAGGTGATGGAAACAAATTATGGAAAAAAAAAAGAGGTTTTTTTCCACAACAGACTCATTCACAAAAACCTCTCTCAGTTTTGCAACAACTATTATCATTTGATATATTTGAATTCATCTTTTTGGCCTATGTTTCAGGGTTTGAATTATTTAATAATTTCCTGTTTTAGTCACAAATTTCCAGCACTTATTCTGATCAATTGAAGGGGAATTTGTAAATCCAAAGAGATTTTTTTTTCATAATGAACTCATTTAAAAAAATGTCTCAGTTTTTGTACAGGTATCTCGGATCGAGAGATATGGAGGCATCTTTGAGACCCATTTTTCATAAATTTGCCAAATTTCCCAGAAATCTGATTTTGCTATTTTTAGCCAATTAGGTTTTAATATTTGAAAGTTGGTTAATGTAACTGTTGAGTAGTTTCAAATTCGACCTAAAGAAGTGAATATGGAACTACTTCATATGAGATCTTTGTAATTATATAAGGAGGAGAGGCATACAATGCAAGGGGTTCAAATTTTGACTCAAAAAGAGGCTTTTAAGCTGTGATATCTCAAGCTAGAACTTATAACTCTTATGTAAGTTGATGATTGTTATTGATTATATATAAATTGATAAGCCTTTTGATTTTTCATGCTGTTCCATTTCTAATCTGGTTGATTGCTCAGTCTATAATTTCATTTCTTATTTAAAGGTTTTATTCTTGTAAATGCTTGTAGCATATGGGTGGAATTAGTATTTTATGTGTAATGTTTATGGCTTAATGGGATGTGTTTGATCCTCAGTTTATTTAAATTGTGCATGATTCAGTTCTGTATTAGCTTGTGAATGTTTATTTCCTCCTTGCTGATGAAGTTTTAAACCAAAACCCTAAAAAACCAATTTGATTTTGTTTTCTTTTTGAGATTATGTTAGCTTGTTCTTGTGGTAGTATAGGAACAATTTCTAGCACAAACATCTTTGGAGCCATTGCCGGAGATGAAGCTGAAGTATATATTCCCTGGGATATCATTATTCATCTGATTTTGAGAGGTGAACAAAGTCAGAAAATATTTTAGACTACAATTTTTCACCAGCGACTCCACAGAAGAAAGATTTGTTGGCCACTCCACCGATTCAAGATGTCAATGAGCATGGAAGTCGTTGTGGTTGCGAGGTATGATTTCTGTGATTTCTCAAATATTGTTGGTTTTCCACATCCAGTACTTTCTATAACTGAGTGGGGTGACTATCTTCCTAGATTCAGAGGAAACAAGTATGAGCCTCATCGTGAGCACTTATTATATTTTCATAAATGCATGCTTGAACATGATTTTGTTCATGAGGATGTCTTAATCAAGATGTTCAGATTTTCTTTAGAAGAACATGCTCGTGAATGGTGTCAATCTCTTCTAGCTGCTAGAATTCATTCTTTGAAGGAGTTTCATACTATTTTTCATCATGATTATCAAAGATTTTATCAGGAAGATCTCCTAATTGAAAATTGTTGTGAGGAATATGAATTGCATGATGAGATTGAAGATATAGATAGAGAATAATTGGTCCCTCACAATCTTCATCAGTTCTCTAATGATCTTCAAGATGATAGGTTTTCCCATAAATATGAACTAGAAGTGAATAATGAAGAAGCTGAAGGTTCTTTTATTATCATTAATTCTGATTATTATAAACCTGAAGATTTGGTTTCTTTAGATACAAAACAAAATATTCAGTTGTCTTTTGGTCAAATGCCAATGGAAATTAGTAAGGGAAATCCCCAACTTTCAGATTTGCAGAAAAAAGGAAATTGTGGCAACCATGAAGAACTGGATTTGCAGAGATCGTCTATTTCAAAGGAGGAACACCAAGAGGACTTTATTTCTCTTTATGTACCCTTTACTTCAAATCTAGATAAAGAAGATGATAATGACGAGGAAGATCATACTAATGTTTTTTCAAATCATCCTTTTTATGATGAATATGATGAAGGCATGGAAGTTTTAGATTGAAAGTTTCATGATCAGCTGAAACCGATTGTAGGTGAATTATATTCCAATCTTTTTATTGAACAAGAAAAAGTTCTGAATTGCTTTGACTCTCAAATTGATAGCATCCAAAATGTAGATACTTTGAATATAATATTAGATGTGTCTAATAGCCATTTCCATGATAACTTTGCTACTCAAAACCATTATGAAAATATGACAATTTTTTGTGGATATAAAGAAATACTATAGCCATTCTTTCAGTCCTCATTAGTTGAGCAGCACTCTTCAGCAATCAATCAACTTGAGTTAGTGGAAGATATAAAACAAGATAACCTCAACAGAGTCAAAGCTTTATATATTGTTCTCTTATTGCATTATCTCATGGAGTATTGAGAATTGAGGACACCCATTTGTAGTCAATTCTTTTTGAACAACATTAAGGAATAATATTGCATGAGTTTCATGATCCCATGGCTTCTTGGATGGAGTTGTATTTTTCAAAGGTTTCTAATGCTCTAGCTTTTGGCATACTTCCTATTTCCAGTCATAAGTATCAGCTGCCTACAAACTCTTTATTTCCTTTATCACATCTTTTGTGGGTCTTCTCAAACAATAGCATGCATGGAAGTATGATTCTCAGTCAAATGGTTTATTGGCTTCACTGGAAGTATAATTACACTTGATTGGGTTGTTTCCTCCGATTAAAAGTAGGATTAAATAGAAGAATAAGCTCGTTATATGAGCATGTAGATTCTTTTCAGTATGCTGGTTTGTAGCAGTATTTTTTCATTTCAGAGGTATGTGTTCGGAGTTTGAGAAAGTGGCAGAGATTTGGTAAATGACTCCATCACCCAATGAATAAGGCACAAGGTCTACAGGTTCTTGAAACCTCACAAGGAGGCTTTCATCCTGCAACAGGAGACATATGTTATAACTAGATCTTGTTCTTAAGATTACGTGTCTTATTTTTCAAGGTTGGTTTTTCTAATACCTTTCAATTTTGAGTTGGTTTTGAGGTTTTTTTTGGTAACAAGTACATTTTTGTTTGATTTTATGCTTTTAATGATTTGGTTATTTCATTTTTGTTGGTTTTTAAAGTTTTCTTTGGGATTATTAGTAAATATACATTCTTTAAGGTCTGAAAATATTATGATAAATTTTATTCCAAGTTTTGATTTATAATCTAACCCTCATTTTTTAGTCCTTTGTCAAATATTTTCATGAGGAGATTCATGTAGCAGCTCTGCTTTTCCTATTTTTGTCATTATCAGTGGGAGCATATTAAGAGGTGATGGAAATGAATTATGGAAAACAAAAAGAGGTGTTTTTCCACAACAAACTCATTCACAAAAACCTCTCTCAGTTTTTCAGCAGATGTTATCATTTGAGATATTCGAATTCATCTTCGTGGCCTATGTTTTAGGGTTTGAATTATTTAATAATTTCCTGTTTTAGTCACAAATTTAAAGCATGTATTCCGATCAATTGAAGGGTAATTTGTAAAAACCAATAGAGGTTTTTGTTCATAACGAACTCATTTAAAAAAACCTCTCTCATGTTTTTCACAGGTATCCTGGAACGAGAGATATGGAGGCATCTTTGAGACCCATTTTTCAGAAATTCGCCAAATTTCCCAGAAATACGATTTTTCTATTTTTAGCCAATTAGTTTTTAATCTTTGAAAGTTGGTTAATGTAACTGCTAAGTAGTTTCAAATTCAACCTAAAGAAGTTAATATGGAACTACTTCATATGATATCTTTGTAATTATATAAGGAGGAGAGGCATACAATGCAAGGGGTTCAAATTTTGACTCAAGGAGAGGCTTTTAAGCTGTGATATCTCAATCTAGCACTTATAAATCTTATGTAAGTTGATTACTGTTATTGATTATATATAAAAAGATAAGCCTTTTAACCTATCATGATGTTTCATTTCTGATCTGGTTGATTGCTCAGTCTATAATTTCATTTCTTATTTAAAGGTTTTATTCATGTAAATGCTTGTAGCCTGTGGGTGGAATTAGTAATTTGTGTGTAATGTTTATGGCTTATTGGAATGTGTTTGATCCTCAGTTCATTTATCTTGTGCATGATTTACTTTTGTATTAGCTTGTGAATGTTTATTACCTCGTTGTTGATGAAGTTTTGAACCAAAACCCTAACAAACCAATTTCATTTTGTTTTCTTTTTGAGATTGTGTTAGCTTGTTCTTGTGGTAGTCTAGGAACAATTTCTAGCACAAACACCTTCCATCCATGATAGTTCATTTTATTGGAAACAGTACCCCGTGAGATCACCTTTCTCCTTCCCTGAATCAGGAAGCCCCCTCTTTCTATCCCTCACTACTTATCTTCTTCACTTTGTTGTCAACTCCAAACACCCCCGCTGGCCTCCTTCTAGAATCTCAACACCTTCTTCTTCCACCCGCGTTACCTTCTCCATGTAGCTCACAGTTGCTCTCCTTGGACCCTTTCATACCCTTGGTTTTCCTTCCCTTTACTCTCACGCATCCTTCATACCTCATCATTTCCCATCTTTGTAGTCTAACAACCTTCCTTTAAACATTACATCCCTTCACACATTCATTGTTTCCCCATTTTCTTTCGCTACTTTTCAAAACCCAACTCCAAACCATCGCTATCTTCCATAGCGTCCACCTAGTAGCATGTTGCTTCCCCTACTCTACCATTTCTGGCCTAGCAACCTCCTTCGAGGCGTCCCTTCACCTTTGATTGCCTCTCCCTAAGCCACACTACTATAACAACCTCCCTTTCCAACCTTATAGGTTTCCCTTAAAGTGGCATCCCTCCTCTTTAGCGGCCTTCTTTACCTCTCCATTTGACCTACATGAAGACACATAAGAGACTGGTCACTGCTGATATGGCCTTCTTTACCTCTCCATTTGACCTACATGAAGACACATAAGAGACTGGTCATTGCTGATATGAATTGAGATTGAACTGTAAACATCTTCTTGTCATTACGCTTGTGGTTATTACTGTTGGTCACAAATGTTGGTGTAAACAACGCAAAGGATAGCATATATGCTTGTATTAACTAAATAAAGCTTCACTCTATTGATACACATATAATTCTAATAATTATCATGTACGCTATTCTTGTTTCTTGTTGAGTAATGCACTATTAGTTTATGTGTGTACAATAAGGAGTTTAACATGGCTATATGCTGATACAAATGCTTGGGTAGCCGATTAATGCATACACTATATCCATGCTACTCGGTACGACTGCAAACCATGTTATTGCTGCCACGAAATGAATGTACTTATAGGTGCATTTACTAATGTTGCTAGTGACTGATATAGACTACTACACTTAACTATACACATACAATCCATGTTTAAATAAATGATAATCATTGGACTGATATACATATTGCATACTATGAAGGACTGAAACGTACTCTTGTACATCGTTGAATACACATGTGAAGGATTGATATTGATACATACTTGTTGTTGCACATTGCTTATGATTTCAATGCTAATAAGTAGTCTTCATATTGATGTAATAACGTGTTTAAAAATGGCCTTTTTTGTGGCACTTAGGTAGAGGACTGAAATATTACTTATATATCAAGTACTTGTTGTTGTTCATCTACTTTCATTTGGCCAATGCTGATATAAATGTAAAATGTGGTGTGAAGCTTGAATGCATGTACTGCTATATTTGTGATAAATACTTATACTCGAGTGACATTTGCCTATTATTGGCTGATATACTACTGCATTGATAACTACACTGATATCGTCTCTCAACCACAATCAACATAACACTCCCACTCTTATGATTAGACTCCATTAGGCACTGATCACTAACATCATGGATTTGCAAGATATATTTGTATCAAAGTGTCTTTTGTAGAGTTACATAGGGATCTCCCCTAGGAGGTTTCGACTTCCGAATAGTTGAGGACTAGTGACTAAGGTGACAGTGGTCACTTTTCCCTTACATGCTTACGAGTGGCTTGTACTGCCATTTTAACCAGTAAAAAACCCTAAGAATTGAGAAGGTGAAGATGAAGATAAATCATGAGAGTAGGCAACAAGAGCAGAAAGAAAGAGAAATTATCCTAAATGTGCTTGTGAATAGTGTTGATTGTGATAGTGAGGTGCATGTTATTGAGGGAAATGATGATGAAAGCATGCATGAAGTAAATTTTTTTGATAACATGCTAAACAAGAGTGCAGGAGAAGGATTTGCAGTAGAAGAATACATAGAAAATATTTAGTTGAAGAGTTTGTGCAAAAAAGTCAAGAAGTAGCAGTAGAGTTGCAAGGGAGTGATGTTGTAGTAGTGAATGTTGTTGTAGAAAAAGGTAGCAAAAGAGAGTGGTCTTGCAGTAGTGTATTTGCAAGGATATGATGTTATCACAGATGTACCCATGGAAGAGATGAATATAGGAATGTTTGATTTCGATAATATTTTCTAGGTTGACTATGTTGTAGGTGAATTTGAATGTGCAATAAAGTAAAGGAAAGTGGAGTGAATAAGAGAAAATATGCAACAATTGTAGTAGGAAGAGTTGATACAAGAGAGTTAAGATAATAAAGAAAAAACAACATGAACATGACTAAAACAAAGAAGTGGTTAGAGTAAAAGAAAATGGAATGGGAATATGCTTCAACAATAGGCATTGTTGGATCTACGAGATGTATAATAGTCGATGGTGGATGATGAATTAAGACACACCTAAGTTGATTGGTCGTTGGTTTGAAACCTCGTGGATACCAAAAATCCATCCATGTTAAGGGTTGGTGTGTTCCGAGCTAGGTGCGATCCCTAGGTGATTTTGACGTCTAAGATGTCCCTAGTTCGTGGTTTCTTAGCCAAAGGAAAACCCTACAAGCAAGGGATATCACTTTCCAACAACAACAACAAAAAATAATAGGCATTGGTGGTGTGCAGTAAGATGGAGGTAATGGTGTGAAAGAAAGAGGACGGGGAGGTAGTAAGCACCATTTGACAAAAGCATCATGAGAAAGTAAGCCCCATTGGGTGAAATTTGTTGCAATTTCCAAAGGTGGACGAGTTGTAGCTAGTGATAGAAGAGATGATGGTGATGGTGACGAAGATAATCCAAGCAAAGAATATGGAAAGATGAAGAGTAGTTGTAAGTATTTACTTGCAATTTCAAAGTGTAGAGGTGCATTAGGAAGGAAAATAAGATGAATACAAAGCATAGAAGAAGAAAGTATGAGTAATATAAAGTTGGCTGAGGTGAAAGAAGAAAAGAAAGAAAAGATGAAGACATTTAATGTTCACATTTTACAACCAAGAGTGCTTGATGCAAGAACATCTCTAACACTATAGCTATTTTGCATATTTTATTACATTTACTTAATTCTGTTATTAAAAACAAAAAAGCAAAAAAAATGTAATCTAGTGAAATATTTATTGTATGTAGTTAATTTTTGCAACCATTGTAGTATGTGTTGTAATGTCACAGATCACAGAGGGTTACCAATAATACACACTAAGAATACAAACATAACAGAGATAAAAGACAAGAACATAGATGTGGAATAATAGATTATTATATATTAAGAGGGTCCATACAAACACAGAACCGAACCAAGTCCTCATCTAGCTCAACAGCCTAATATATATGATTTACAAACAATTACATATAACTACCTGTCGGTTCGGTCAAGCGACACGACCTTATGTGGCCGACCTAATCTCTAATTAGTCAGTTGATCGACTTAGTCGGCTTACTGACTAGCTCCTCCAACATTTCCCCCATGAACAAAACTATTCTTTGTTCTGAAGAAACAGGGGAGGTACTCAAAAATTCTTTGACTGTCTAAAGTAGTAAATTTCTTGTTTGTATTTTATGGGCTATGAAGTTGGATGGTTGGTCCTTTCTGTATACAGAATTCAACAATTGCTTCTACTATAATGGCTAGTTGATGTTGGAATTATTTCCAATTTTGAAGTACTTTCTAGATGTCGATGGTCAATGTTGTAATGCTTGATAACGTCGACGTCTTCTCTTGAATGGAAAGGTCTGCTATCATTTCCATGTTGGGACCCATAAACTGGTCTTTCTCTTCTGTTGTCTCTAGAATCCTTTTCATCTATGGATAGATGGTGTCTAATTTGTCCAAGCTCAAGAGTGCCTATTGTACCCACTAGTGTGCTTGTCTCTCGAGCCTCTGCGGTTTGGATGTCTCCAACATGATTTGATCTTGGATAGTGCTTCTCAATGCTTCTTCCATGCTCTTTCTCTTTTCCAGTGCTTGAATTTGTTGTCGAGTCTGTCGGGTCTGCTGGAATACTTGCCCATAATAAACAGGCCAGTCTCATATTAACCCTTCCGTTATGACAGACTCCTCCATGTGATCTTGAAGCACAGTTGTAAGCTTCTGAGAAGGTTGTGTGCTGCTGCATCAGTAGTCTAGATGTTTCTTCTTTTTGTTCTTCTCTTGTATTTTGCATCTGTACATGTAGGGACGACACCATGCTTTCAAACAGCTGATAGGCCTTTTCAAGTGGCTTGTCGGTGTTGTCTTCCATTGGTCCTAGTATCACAGTTTGTGCTAGGTTTCTGCATTTTACCAGGAACTCGACTTGTTCCTTCTCAGTGTCGTTGAGCTCCTTGCGTCTAGTCTGGATTCTTGTTTTTGCTTCGATGGCCAGAGTTTCCAAGAGTTGTCCCAACTCTCTGTCCTTCAGCTTTGTTGCGTCGACTGCAGTGATTGACCCAAGTTGGCTAATGTGGACCATTTCCGCTTGTGATTCTTTTTGGTGGTCCTTCTTCTTTCTATCTCTCTTTCTCTTATGCTTATGTTGTTCTGCTAGTTGCTGTACTTGTCCATCTATAAGAGTTAGACTTTCCTAGTTTATTTTCTGGTAGTGGATTGTCTATTTGCTGGTCTGCAACGGTCAATGGAACTTCTGGTTGGGTCTCTTGGAGAAGTTTTGCAGTTGGGTGTTTATTTGGGGGATTTTGTGCAGAGGGTTCAGATACTGACATTTCTAGTACTGATGGTTCAGGTAAAGGTGGTTCAGGTGCAGATGGTTTGGTTGCAGGTTCTAGGTTGGGAGGTGGTGGTGGTGATGGTGAATGGTTGGGTGTGATTGGTGTGGTAGGGATGTGGTCAGGTGTTGGGTCATTGATTTGTGGGGGTGAATCCTTTAGGATTTCAAAGAATAGGTTGTCGATTTCTCGATTGATTTCTTCCAAGTTCTCTTCTTCCCTGTCTCTTTCTAGTTCATTGGCCAGTGCAGGGGGTGCGATGTCGGTTGGGGTAAAGGATGAGGTTCGACTTACGACAACTTGAGCTGTCTTGTCGGGTTTCCTCACAAATGTTAATTTTAAAATTCCCACAAACCTTGGCTTCTAGGGTATTTGGCCAGGTTGTGGAGGAAAAAGCTGTCTTGATCCACCAAATTCGAACAGAGGACACTTGGTGGTGATCCTCTAAACAGAGGTAAGTAACTCAGGCAGTTTTTCAATGTATGTCTGGAAGTCTCTGTCTTGGTCGAACCTCTCCTTTAGGGTTTTCAGCATAGAATTTTTGCATATGTTGACTGGGATTATGGAGGGTAGCTTTGGAATTTCTTCCTGTGTGATCTGGGTTGGAGATGGGGGTGGAGGTGTAGATACTAAGTCGACAATATTTTCGGTCGTTGAGGTGTTTGTACTTTTTACCTTTTTTGGTCGACCTTACCGTGCTCCTGCTTCGACAAATCTTTGGAACTATGTCTCAACCGAATTTTTTTTTGCTACGGTGTCTTCTATAATGTCGGCAACGGTAGCTAATAGTTCCTTTTCATCCTCTGATTCTGAAAGGATCATCTTGCGCTTCCCTTTCCCTTTTGTCTCAGTTGCTTTCTTTCTTGTTGTTGTTATTTCCTTTGGTAGCTTTTTGAATTTTTCTTTGGTTATGTCATACTCATGATTGTCGGACTCAATATCTCCCAATTCTTCCCCTTCCTCCTGTTGTTGTGCTGGGTTGACACTTTTCTCAGCTGGATTGGCTACCTGTTGTTCTGTCTATGTACTTTCCCTTTGGGTTGTTGGTGGTATGATTGTGATTTGAAGTCCATTGGTATCCTCTGCTGGTGTTTCCTCCGACATGAAGGTGCTAATGTGTAGTCAGAGTTCATAATCTTCTTATTTTTCCTGGTCTATTAATGGTTCTTCTATTGCTAGGGTTACTTCCTTGGATTTTGCTGGTATCAACAGTTTTGTGCCAAACTGTCGATCTAGTTCACTGAACATCTCTTAGATTGTTGGATAGTAGTCGAGAGTGTTTGCTTTTTCCTTTGCACCTTGCATATACCAAACCGCAGTATGGTCAAGCTCTAGTTGTATGTGTGCGATTTTTGGCAGACTTTGTCAGATGGTCTGGGGCACCCTCCATCTAGTCGTCTGAACTTTCAGCTGTTGGAACCAGTTTTCCAATAGTACTTTGCCATTTTCCAGTTCCTTCAGTGTTCCAGTTTGGGCAAATGGTTTGAACCTCCACATATGGAATTTTGTGGGTTCTTGGAACTGCTTGTCCCCAACTGGGCACAAGTAGTACATAACTATCCATATTATCAGAGACATGAACCTTATAATCCCTCCTGACTCCTTAAATTTCTCATAGATTACTTTGAGTATGTCGGTGACATACTGAGCACATCTGTATACTTTTCCTATGTCGGCTATCATGTCTACTGCCTCTAGTATATCTAGTTTCAAGTCGCTTCCTCGACCTGTGGGTGTAAGCCCTGTTGCTATGATTTTGGCCACAATTTGTGGCGTCCGGGCTTGTATCTGGCTAATCATTATTCCTTTTTAATTTTTTCCTGATGGTGTTCCAGTTAATCGCCCTACCAGCCCTTCTTTTATGCCGATTGGGACTAGTTCACCTTGGTTGGATAGACCAGTCAGTTTATATATTACTTCGCCAGAGATCTCGATTGGCCTGACAAACTAGAATTTCCCGTTGCGATACCGGCTAATAATGAACTTCACTTCTGTTTCTTTTGTTCCTCCAAAACTTGCCATGAACAATGTGTTCATGTAGTTCATGATAGAGCTGCGGTTTACCTTCTCTACTGCTTGTGTTGGTTTCTTGTTGACATAGGCCCATTTCTTGATTTTGGCCCATGTTTTCGCCCATGAGGTCTCTTGGACCTTGGCGTTCTTTATGTTCCTTAGCCTCCTCATTAGTGGGGTTCCAGTAGATTGTAGTTCCTTTGTTTTTGTTGCGGCTCTAGATTTGTTTTGGTGCCATTTTGTCAGTTCTTTGTTCGACTTTTCTTAGAGGTTCTCGGTTCTCAGTTTTCTATTTGCTAACTTGCTCTCTCTATTCAAAATACTATAAATGATCCTTTTCCAGTCCAATATTTATAGGTGGGGCGTTTGAGGTTTCTGTCGATGGGTGTATTAATGGCATAAGTGACGATCTAGCGCGGTCATTGGATTTTTCATTAATGGTGATTTGATTTTGGCGCTCGTAGTCATGAAGGTGTGATGTGACCTTTGGGGTCGTTGGTTGATGTCGATCATGTGAACTGTCGATGGGTTTGATGTCGGTTGTCAAAGCGTTAATTTTCTGTCATTCTGGGTTATGGGTGTTCGTTTTGTTTTGTTATTTTTAGATTTTTATAGTTTTTGTCTGAAAATTATGGTCGTTATATGTTTTTTTTAGACTTGTTTTAATTTTTGTATCGCTTTAGTCGGGCACCATTAACAAGTTTTCCGAAATACTATGCCTTGTAACGTCCTTAGTCGGACTAATCCGTTGGCATGAATCTCTTCAACAACGCAGGGTCCCATCCATTCTGTATGTAGCTTTTTGGGTTTCCCTTTTATTCGACTATTGTATAGTAGGGCAAGGTCCCCTACCGACAGGTTTTTGTTTTTGATATTGCGATCATGCCATGCCTTCTGCTGTTGTTTTTGGATTTCTTGGTGTTGTAGAGCAATCAGTCGGTGTTCTTCTAGCTTGCTAAATTGCATTAGTCTGTCCTTCCTTCCTTGTTCGACATCGACATGTAAAATTTCTGCTATAATAGGTGTTTGTTGTTGAAAATGTAGTGGAACAACTGATTCTTGTCCATAGACTAGTCGAAACGGTGTTTGGTCTGTTGAACACTTGTATGTTGTTCTGTAAGCCCATAGTACTGCAGGTATCTTCTCGTCCCAGTCATCTTTTTCAGTGTTACAGATTTTTGTTACGCCTTTTGTTAATGTTTTGTTGAATGCCTCAATTGCTCCATTCGACTGAGGGTGATACGCTGTAATACGTCGGTGGTCAATTTTGAACTGATATGTTAGTGTTTTAATGGTTTTATTAATAAAGTGTGAACCTTGGTCACTGATTAGGGTTATTGGACACCCAAATCTGGTAATTATATTTTCATAGATAGATTTAGCAGCTATCTCACTGGAACATGTGTCGACTGGTTCTGCTTCTGCCCACTTGGTTACATACTCTATTGCAGTTATTATGTACCTTGCACCTGTTCTTTTTGCTGGTATGGGGAATGGTCTTATGAAGTCGATGGCCCAAATTTCAAATGTCAAACTTGGTTTTACTGATATCAAGGGAATTTTTGTACTAGGTAGAGGTCGACCCAATTGTTGACATCTGTCACATTGGCTTACAAAATTTTTACAGTCTTTGTGAAGTGTCGGCCACCATAACCCTGATTGTTGGATTTTATTGGAAGTTGTGTCTACTTGAAAATGTCCTCCTACTGATCCATAGTGTGCTTCATACATGATATTATTTCTTTCATGTTCTAGTACACATCTTCTAAGGATGTTGTCTAGGCCAATTTTATATAAGAATCCACTTATGAGGCTATACGGTGTTGCTTTCATGGCTAATATTTGTTTCTTCTTCATGCTCATGCCCTCTGGTGCTTGTCCATATTCTAAGAATTGAGTTATTTCCTCTAATTCTGTTGGAACTGCTTCTATTCGAAATAAATGTGCATCCGGCAAGTCGTCTTCAACTCCCATCGGTTCCTCTCCTATGTCGACTCATGATAAGTGGTCGGGTCTGACATTTAACTTTCATGACAATGACTTCGAATTTGAATTCTTGGAATAGAAGTAGCCATCAACAAAATCTCCCATGGTGTAAGGGTTTATTTACAAGGTATTTTAGTGCTTGGTGGTCGGTATAAAAGATAAACAGATTGGCTAGTAGGTAATGTCGATACTTCTGTAGTGCAAAAACCATTCATAATGCTTCTCTCTCTGTTGTTGAATAGTTTCTTTCTGCTTTATTTAGTTTTCTGTTGCTGTAAACTATAGGGTAGTCCATTCCATCATCCCCTGTTGAGTTAGGATTTCTCCTATTGCTAGGCCTAATGCATCGATGTGTACGTGGAATTTGGTCGACCAATTTGAAAATATTAGAATGGGTGCTTCGACTAACTTCCTTTTTAGTGTTTCAAGTGATATGTTCCATTCCTTTATCCAATTGAACTCCTAATCTTCTCTTAATAGTTCTTTCAATGGATATGTCATATCTGAGTAATATCTTATGAATTTCCTGTAATATCTTGTATGACCAAGTAGTACCCTGACTTGTTTTGGGTTCACCAGTGGTTTTAAGTCGAGGATAATTTTTATTTTTGCAAAGTCGACCTTGATGCCTTTTTTACAGACAATGTGTCCTAATAGTATCCCTATAGGGGTTAAAAATATGCATTTCTTTATGTTCAGAGATAGCTAGATTTGTTGGAATCGTTACTGCAGGTGCATTTTTTAGTCCAAAAGGCATAACCCTGTAAGCAAATGAGCCAAATTCACATACGAATGTTGTCTTTTTATGATCTTCTTTGGCTATTGGTACCTGGTTATAACCTGAGAATTCATCTGTAAACGAGTAGCATTCATGTCCTGCGACCTCATTTAAGATTTCATCTGCATAAGGTGTTGGAAATGGGTCTATTAATGTAAATTTATTTAAGTCTCTGAAGTCGACACAGATCCTTAGCTTGGTTGGATCGTGTTTCTTTGGTTGAACAACCATTGGACTTGCCCATTCTGATTGGTCAATAGGGTAGATAATTCCTGTTGCCATCATATTATCAATCTCTTTCTTGACTATCTCTTTGTATTTATGAGCTAATTTATATGGTCTTTTCTTTATAGGTCGAACATCAAGTTTAATGTCGATCTTCATTTCACCCATTTCATGGACTAGACCTTTGAGATATTTGTAGTCCCTAGCGAATACATCCTGGAATTCTTTTAGTAAGTTTACTATTTCTGTTGTTTGTTCTTCACTCCAGTAGCCTCCAATTTTTGCCATTTTTGGTCGATCATCACTTGAGATGTCGAATTCTTTAGTTTTGACTTTATCATCTAACCATTCTGGTGCTTTGGCTTCATTGATTGGTCGGCTCCCTTCTTTAAACTGTGAAAATGTGGTAGGAAAGTCTGCTGCAGTCATTCAGTCGGTGTCTTCGACTATCTCGACTTTGAGTACTGTGCAAATTGGTTTTGTTGTTTCTGAATGGTATGATTTCCATCGAAAGCTTTTCCCTTTCGGATTTTCATTTTCCATTTGTAGTCTTGTCAATTGTGGTGATGTCTTGGTTTGTATGTTATTGCAATTTATTGTTGGTCGGTCATGTTGTAAGGTTTTGTTCCCAGTCAGTTCTATAAATGCCTTGATTTGTTTTGCAGTTTCGACTAACTTTTCGTCTTGTGGTATAAAGATGAAATCCTTGATGAAATTCTCTCTTAGTTCATGCCATAGGAATGTTTCATCCAAAGCTTCTTCCATTTTGTACCATTTTTTTGGTAAGTTGGATAGCGTCGATGGAAACAGGTGTGGCCATGTGCGTTCATCCTTATACCCAAGTATTTTCCATTCTTTTTCACATGTTCTTATGTGGTCTTCTGGATCCTACCCTTGGATGAACATAGGTATTTGAGCTTGATTGGTTAACTTTTTCCCTCCAAATATTTCTATAAAGTAGGTCGAAGATGTTGTCCATGTCTGCAATCTTGATTGAAGGGTATCCCACCATCTAGCAACTTGTCCTATGAAGGTTTCCACTAAGATTTGTAGTCGGCCATGTTCACCAATGTTTCTGGATACTTGTTCTATATGCATAATTGGTGATTCTCTTTCTTTGTATCTTGGGATTTGTGTGATATTTACATTTGCTCGTTTTAGGGTAGGATATTCCCTAGTTTTATTCTCAAATATTTTTGGGATGATGGACACCAAAAAGCATTGTTGGACTAGTTTCTTCTGCACTTTTTGAATGGTCCAGCAACCTCTTGCTTGTGTTTCATAGTTCTCAACTTCCCAATCGTATAATTTTGTGTCTGAATTGTATCCTACTGAATCTTGATTGCCTAAGTGAAGTTCGCCATAGACATTAGGTTCTGTGTAGTCCTCATTGTTTTTTATTTGATATAATTGTCGGATGTCGACTTCTTCATCAATAGGTTCTATCCAAGGTTCTCCTTGGGATGGATGGATAGGTACTATGCATTTTTGTCCATTCCCTTTTAGTTTTATCCTTTCCTTGTCTAAGGATATCGATGCTTTCATTTTTCTTCCCCAAGGTCGACCTACTAACGCTGGGAAGGAACTGGATCCTTCCTTAGGGTCAATAATTTCAAAGTCGACTTTGGTCAATATTCCTTTTATGGTCGTATCGACATTTCTCCAAACTTCGATAGGTTCAATCAGACCTTGGTCGGCTAATTTCAGGTATATTCTTGACTTGTATAGTCGAGGTCTACCCAATTGTTCCCAAGTGTCGTGAGTCATAATGTTTACTTGTGACCCGAAGTTGAGCACAACTTGTCGGACATGGTACCCTTCAATTTCTACGTCGACAAGTGGATCGACATCACTTTTGTCCTTCTAGTTTAGACAGCAGATATTTTTTGTTTGTTTTTCTGTATTATTGTTGTGTTTTATTTTATACAACAAGTCAATGAATTGAGACACCGTTTTATCATCTTGTACTAAATGTATTAATTATTTAACTGTGCTTTGTCGATTATCATCAGCTTCTTCTTGTCGAGCAAATTCTTTAAATATATTCATTGCGTCTTTATATAGTTGTTTTTGTTTAGCTGGGTTAGGATAATCATTCTTTTATTTTATTTTGCTTATACATGTATTATCACTCCCAATTTTTGTCCCTTTTCGGGTTACTATATCCAGATTCTTTGTATTGATTATATCATGTTTTTGAACGCATGACAAGACATTAACATTTTTCTTTTTATTAATTTTATCCAGCATAGTAGGGCAATTCTCTAATGAGTGATCCCCTACTCCACAGCTAGTACAAAATTTTAAATCAGTTTTGTCCTTGTATGGGCAGTCTGCATATCGATGACCTTCTTTGTAGCACGTGAAACATTGGATGGGCCGACATGGTCAATTGTCGCGATTCCCAAAGAATTGACCTCGACCTCCATATCCTCCACGTCGGTTGTTGAATCGGTGCTCGTATCGACAACCTTCGTACCTTTGATTATTCTGTTCATTTTGAGCATTGCTTCGTTGATTGTTATCGTTGTTCTGTGCGACTACGTTTGTCTGGTAGACTGCTTGGTAGTTTTGTCGATTTTTTAAGTTTAGGTGGCAATCGACCGTGGTGTGACTTTTTACTTCACAGAGAGCACACCAAGATGCTTTACCATTTTTCATGTTATACAAGCAATATTTTGTTGGGTGTTCTCCATGTTCTTGGCAGATGTCGCAAAAGCACTTTGTATATACAAATCGAACGTCCTGTCAGCTGATGTCCCATCGACAGTTATCTTTTGAATGTCCGACCGTTGATCATTTTGTGCACCAAACATCTTGATTCTTAAGGTTTAACTCTTTCAATGATTTCTGCATGATTTCAAGTTGTTCTTCTAGTCTAGTATCCATGGGATATGCTGGGAAATCTTCGTCCATCTCCACTTGTAGAGCTTTAGTAAGTGCATCTTCATATGTTTTGAATGTCTCCAGGGTTATGTGTCATCGAATTTTCTATGATATACCTGCAAGGAACCACTGAATTAATAGTTTCCCATCAATTACATAATCCAGTTGGCTGAGGAGGTATTTCCAACATTTGTCATAGTCTTGGACAGATTTTGCTGCCTTTTGTGATGTTGTTTTCAAATTTTTAGCTACCAGATGTTTTGCATCTGGGGTTTTAAAGAATGACAAAAATTGTGCTTTAATTTTTTCTTTGGATGCTTGAGGGGTTCTTTCAATAAAGGTCATGTACCACGTTAGTGATCTTTTCCTCAAGGCACCAGTGAATTGCGCCATCTGTCTATCCTCATCTGTGACCTTATTTTTCTCCCATGTTGACTCACAGATGAACCAATGTCATCTAGGATCTTTATTTCCTTCGTATAGAGGGATATGCGCTGATCCGTGACCCATGTCGGATTCACTATCGTTATCTTCTTCAGGAGGTGGCAGTGGTGGGGGTGGTGGGATGTTTTGCTTGTTTCTTTGTGTAGAGATGTTGTCGACTGAACTCTTGTTTCCATTCGTTGTTTTGTTTGTCATTTCTTCTTCGACAAGCAGTCGGTTGGGGTCAACTTCTCCTGTCGATGTCCAACTGCAATTATTTGTCTGGAGGTCTGACTGTTATGTATTCTCCAAATCTGTATTTGGTAGGGGGGGTGCTCCTTCATGTGTCAGTTAAAGTAAGGGGATACTTCGGTTGGAAGGGTACGCCTGAAGCGTGACCTAGTTTCCTTCCTCTGGTCGATGGATCACTAAATGATTATCATCATTTACTTCATCGTCTAGTCAGCTCCATATACCAAACTTACTAGCTCTTAGTCTTAAATCTTCTTCGACAATGGCTTGCATCCTGGTACTCGGATTCGTTGGAGATAGAGGTCTTATCTCTTGGGGAACTTCTATATGGAGAGATTCTTACTGCTCTATCCACAAGTATTCTTCCATGGGTGATGCCTCTTCATCCAAGCCTTCTTCCTGTCGGTCTGTCACCCTAGTACTCATTCCTCTTTGTAGTGTTATAACTCTTTCTCTTCTTTCTTCCCTTCTTTTCAGTCTCTTCTCTCTCTCTATTTTCTATAAATCCATCGTACCTTTGTGTGTCACTGTCCGTTCAATTTCATTTTTAGGTTGACTTTTCATTGCTGGTGATGGTATCTCTTTTTAGTCGACTAGAATCCTGTTCACTTTACCCCGACATACGACCAGCTACCCCCCCATGGCCTGCTCGATGCTTTAGAAAGCTCAGATAGTTCTGTTTACTTTCTTAGGAAATATTCCCACTGCCTTTCGGCAATGAATTTCTCCCATTTCCTTTTTTTCTCCACCCAGTTAGAATTTTGTGGCAGTTCATGTAGTGATGGACAAGGTTCGACAATATGACCCACTCCTTTTTCTATCAGGAATTTAAACAGCAAGGTCGGTAAGGAGCATAGGAATTGCTTAGTAAGGTCTATATAAAATTTCTTCTGAATGGTTTCTGCCGAAGTTCTTTCTTCTATAGCTTTCTCCTCACAGAATTTGTCAGTGATCTTTTCAAACCACTCCGACAGGTTTGTTCTTCACCCTAAAATTAGTTTCTCTAACAGTTGTTGGTCCTAGTGGCTTCCATCTTTTTCATCTAGAAGTTTTTTCAAAAGCTAGGGTACCGATTCTACAAACTTCTCATGGGTTTCGGTGAAGAATCTTTCGTTCGCCTCAGCAGTCGTTAATCTATTTCGCTGCGTGTAATTTTGCAAATAATTTGCTATCTTAGGTTCCCACCAGTTCTTAATCTTCTGCTATGATATCATCTTCTTGTAGTCATCTCAGATATGTACTACCGGCAACAGAACCAATGTTGTAATCTCACGGATCACAGAGGGTTACCAATAATACACATTAACATACAAACATAACATAGATAAAAGACAAGAACATAGATGTGGAATAACATATTATATTATATTAAGATGGTCCATACAAACACAAAACCGAACCAAGTTCTCATCTGGCTCAACAGCCTAATATATATGATTTACAAACAGTTACATATAACTACCTGTTGGTTCGGTCAACCGACACGACCTTATGTGGCCGACCTAATCTCTAATTAGTCGGCTGATCGACTAAGTCGGTTTACCGACTAGCTCCTCCAACAATATGAAACATGTTATTTGGAATTTGAATTATTATGGCAGTTGTAAGGAAAAAAGCCAAGGAGCACAACAATAAATCTGAAGTTTGTGAATGAGAAAAGGGCCTTTTACTCTACTTTCATTCAGGTTTTGTAGTGTGGTTGATTGCATTATCCATATATCTATGCATAGGCTCTATGAATGTAAGAGGGTCATAGAGCAATGGTTGTTAATTCAATAAAGAAGTTTTAGAAGTATGTGGTTATTTCTATTAAAACATTTTATTATTGTGGTGTATTTATGATTTCTGTCAACTAAATTCTAGGTTGTGTGGTGGGTGTTTATAGTAGTTTTGGATAAATTTCATTGTGTCTGTGAGATATTGCAAGGGATCATGACCTCCTTGTGTCACTTATTCCAAATAATTTGTTTCTCATTCTTGGTTTGTAAGCTCCTACTACTTAGTCGTGAGATTGGAGATTCCATTGTACCCAAAGGTTAAGGAAATATTGGGCAACCCATAGCTACTATTGTCCAAGTTGAAGACTAATTATGTATATTTAAATCAATAGAGGATGAAGACTACCCTTTAAGTAGAACACTTGGCATTATTGTCTCCAACCTATCTAGAATCCTTATATCAAACAAAAAAGGCAAATATTTGTAGGCATTGATGATACTTGGAATTCTTGATAAACAACAAATTCAATATCTAGGGATCCTAAGTCCTAGTGCCCCTTCTATAATAAAAATCAAGTCATTAGGCATGTGTATGATGTTTTAAATTCATTTAGTCATCTTGGCATTGGGCATATAGTCTTTCTAGACAACATCTCCCTATCACCATATCATAGATGTATGCCTTCATATGCAATAAAATCCCTTGGGTCATTGGTTACCATGCAATATCAAAACTAGTTAGAGTTTAAATCTTATATCCCATATGAGAAAAGATGAAATAGATGTTTGTTTCAAAAATCTAATCATAGCAACATGTATCCCTTACATGATAACACTCTAATATGTGTTAAATTTCATTGTAGATCTAGGTATAGGTTGCTATCAAGGTGGAGTTGGAGTCAGCACACTTGTGTCATTTTCCTAAATGGGGACTCCATGCACCATGAATCATGAATCAAATTCCCTTAGGCGTCTAGTCTCATGCTCACTTGACCTATTCTAGCAAGTAGGAAGGATGACCACATTTTTTATCAAGCAGGTGATGGACTGGTTAGGGTTTTCTAGTGTGGTTTTCAGGTTTTCATGGTGAATGTTGACCTGGATCCAACTATGGTACTGGATTTCAACTGAGGTATCCCCATCCTAGTACCAACCAAGTACTAAAGTGGGAAGTCCAACTTTGTTTGAAAATACATAGTTTTAGCCGAGTTTGGACATTCTTGTTTGTTTTTTCTCCGCTACTAGTTTAGGATGATGGAATCAAACCAAAATCCTAGCAGTCGGTCGGTAGGCCCAAATGTCAGGTCCTTGTCCACCCCCTCTGGGTGGGGGTCAGGTCTTGTGACACATGTGACTAATGACGTATTGGATGACGACTATACCATCTTCCCAACGAAATTCCATGCAAATATTGTTCTCCCTAGTTTGAGAAAGTCCAGAAAAGTAGACCTTTATGCGTGTTGGGGAGGGACGTAACTATGGATCTCATTCTAGCTCTCGTGTTACGTGCTCTTGTTGGAAAAATGGAATTTGTGCAGCTCTCCAGGGCTGATTTGTTGGATTGGGTAAGAGAGCAATGGAAGCCCTTCATCCAAAATGTACCCTAGGTCCTAGCGTTGGTAAACGATTGGTATTTGTTTCATTTTCTTTCGGAAGATGATAGAAAAGCTGTTGAAAAATGTTACAGGGTTCATGGAAAGGGATCCTTGGTTCTCTCTATATGGAATGTCCATTTTGACCCTCGTTCCACCAAATTAGAGAACCGTCACTTATGGGTTGTCTTGCTTGGATTTCCATGTTTTTGCTGGAACATTAAGGGATTTCCGGTCATGAAGAACTCCATTGGAAAATTTATTCAAATCAATGACTTTCATCTGTTGGGTTTGGACAGAAAGGCATTGCATGTTCTGGTTGAAATGGATGTAAAGAACGGGCTTCTGACGGAACCAGAGGTCGTTTTGGAAGGGGGCACTTTCGTCCAAACCCTGGAATATTGGAAATTCCCTTTCAATTTCCATAGCTGCATGCAAACGGGTCACTCAAAGGATTATTGTTCAACTCGGCGAAGGGAAGATACTATTTCTATGAATCCCATGGACTCTAACTCTGAGTTGGTTGAGAGCATCAACTTCTCCCTACCACTTGATCATGATTCAAACTCATCGTTTGTGGGTACATTTTCTAGCACTGTCCCTGTTCTCTTTAAATTTATGGTTGTTGATGAATTTTTTAGTCTTTTTTCAGTCAAGGGGCATTCTGTGACAGAGCCTAGGTTTTTGTCACCCTGCGACAAGGTTGGGAATACCATTCTCAGGGACGAGGGTCTTATTGATCCTGTGGTCGATTCTGGTGCTAAGGTGAGTCTTAACCATATTTCTCCCTATAGTTCACCCAAAGTTTCGTCAATATTTGTCACTGAGGAATTTCTCCTTTGTCTTGAGTTACTGTAGAGTTACCTCCCTTTAGGATTTCCTCCTCTCCTTTATATGAAAATGTATCCCCTCAGCCTTTGAGAAAACATAGGGTGTTTTGAGCCCTTGGAAACCTTCTTGAATGGTATCGAGGGCCAGGACTCCATTGATATTTAATCCATCCACTGCAAAAATGTCTCAGTTAGAAAGTCTAGGAGGAAATGTGTGGGTAAACCGACCAAGTCTAGCTCAGGGGTGGGTGGTGTTGAAGAGTTGAAGTGCCAAAACCCATTGTTATCATCCCTTTTTGATAAAGGTCTTCCTAGGTCTTTTGATTTCTCATCTGTTTCTTTTGATTGGGCTCTTAGAGAAGCAACAACCCATGGCACTGTTCATAAATGATCTTAGTCTCCCTTAATGTCAGAGGGTTAGGAAATGGACCTAAAAGGGTTTCCTTAAACGGGTTCATTGATAGAATGAAGCCTGGTGTAATTTTATTACAAGAGACGACGATGGATGCAGTGTCATCCTGTTTTTTTTTCTCAAACTAAAACCGTCTTGGCTTGTTACAACTTGGGATGCTTGCGGGATGTTGGGATGCACTCTGGTGGCCTGGAATCCCTAGGTGGCAAAGTTAAAGGCTTTTAAAACAGATGCAAGAATTTTAATGGAGGGTAACCTGCTCGGGTATTCGAAGACCATCAGGATACTAAACATTCACGCTCCTTACAATAAGATAAAGGAGTACTGGGAAAACATATTCCAATCGAGTATTCTTGATGACCAGCCTCTCCATAGCCTCTCATGGTTTCCAGGGATTTCAATCTGACCCTTTCAATGGATGAGGTTTGGGGTGCAGGTAATGTGGAAGACCCGATTGCTGATTGGTTTAGGGCCAAATTGGAGGATATGAAGTTGGTTGACATAGAGCCTAATATGTTGAGCCCAACATGGTCAAATGGAAGATGTGGGGCAGCGGGTATCATAAAACGACTTGACAGGTTTCTAATGGAAGAGGCTCTCTGTGAATATTTTGGCAGGTATAGAACCTGGACTCACTCTCTAGGTTTCTTAGGCCATAAGGCAACGATATTGTAGTTAGACTTTGATAAAAATTGGGTAAGTTACCCTTTTAAGTTAAATCCAGTTTGGTTGGATGATCAAGAGTTATGTGTCTTTGTGAGGGGGAAATGGCTCAAAATGTTAGAAACACATTATCACTCGAATATGTATGGATTGGTGGTAAATATTAACAGGCTGAAACTCGAAGTGCAAGGGTTGGAGAAGTTGAAAAAAAAGAAGCAAGGGAGGAGTTGCAACAGATTGATTCAGAATATCAAACCCTTTCAAACTCTATGGATGATATGTTCTTCATGACTGATAGGAAATAGCATCTTAGGTATTTGGAAGTCAAAAGAAACATCTTCCTTAGACAAAAAGAGGAGACGTTACTTCAGAAGAGCAAAGATGTGTGGTTAAAGGTGGGGGATAACAACTCAAATTTCTTCCACAAGTGCGCAAACAAAGGAAGACTGTCAAACTTAGTCTGGGAGACTGTGTCGGACAAAGGGGAGCTTTGTTTGTACCAAGATAGTATCCGAAGGGTGGCTGTCGACCACTATCGAACCCTTTTTTCCCAACCATAAGGTATCAACATAATGGATAAGATGAACTCAATAATAAATTGTCCCTGCATGTTTGATATTGAATATTTCATAGTCGTTGGCAGGTCAGTGAGAGTATCTAAGTTCATAAACACTTTAAAATTGTTTGAAAGGGACAAGAGTCTAGGCCCTGATGGCTGGACAGTCAAATTATACAGTTATTTTCTTGATATATTGGGGTTGGAAGTTATAGAAGCCATTGAGTAATCACGCTCCTAAAGAAATTTTAATGAACTGTTGAACTATACATTTCTCACAATTATCCCTAAAAAAGACCTTCTGGAATCGTTCAACAATTATCAACCAATTTCTCTCTGCAATCTCCTTTATAAACTCATTACAAAGCTCATTGCTGAAAGACTGAAGCTGTTTTTGGGTAAGTTTATATCTGAGGAACAATTCGTCTTCCTATCAGATAGACAAATCACATACGCAGTGGGGGTGGTGCAAGAATGCCTTCACTCCACCAAAGCAAACAAAAAGACTGTGTTTTTCCTCAAATTGGATCTGGTAAAGGCATAT
The DNA here is from genome assembly GCA_001517045.1 of Pseudotsuga menziesii. Lineage (NCBI taxonomy): Eukaryota > Viridiplantae > Streptophyta > Pinopsida > Pinales > Pinaceae > Pseudotsuga > Pseudotsuga menziesii. The sequence goes on along the minus strand of LPNX010533859.1, from coordinate 1,078,778 downwards.
GATAGTGTGGATTGGTCCTTTTTAAGATTGATTCTCATACAAATTGGGCTATCACCTGATTTGGTGGATTGGCTTATGAGCGCGGTCTCCTCTGCCCGGTTTGCAGTAATTATTAATGGACTTCCTACTGAAACTTTTAATGGTAGCAGGGGCATTCGATAGGGTTTTCCGCTCTCACCACATTTATTCATTTTGGAAATTGAAGGGCTCAGCCTCATTCTGCATCAGGCCAAGCGTCTCTCGCTTTTCCAGGGTTTAAAGGTATCCAGAGGGTTATATGTCACTCATTCAATGTTTGTGGACGACGTCATTATCATTAGAGGGGGCTCCATTTCTGAATTGAAGCACTTACATTCTTTGCTTTCATAGTTATGCATTGCTTCAAGGTTAGAGGTAAGCTACTCGAAATCCAACATCTTATACTCTTGTATGGATCAGTCTCTTATTGATTCGATGCGTTTGCACTTTCCCTTTAAAGTCGGTTGTATTGATGAGGGGTTTAGATATCTGGTATATCTACTAAATCCAAACAGTTATGGGTCCAAGGATTGGGAGTGGTTAGTAAGGATCATCTCCAGAAAAAGTTTGGGCTGCTCTAGCCGTTACCTCTCCCTGGGATGTCGTTTAGTGCTAGTTTCTTCAGTCTTGCGAGGGATTCCATTTTACTGGATGTCCCTTTTTTACATTCCAAGGTTGATCCTGTCAAGAATCAAAAAAAAAAAAAAAACAACTTTCTTTGGGCAGGCAGTTTGGATTCCATAAAAATTCATTTGGCATCATGGGAAAATTTATCTCTCCCCCGTGATCTTGGCAGCTGGGAAATAAAAAATATGGAATCTTTCATCTCCTCGATGTGTGCTAAATCCCTTTGGAAGCCAATGTTTAGCACAGGTATGTGGGGGAAAGGGCTTGACCGGGTACATTGGTTGAGATCTGGAAAATGGTCCAGACCATGTGCTTCGACTATTTGGAAAAGCATATCGAAAAGCATTCCTATTATATCCAAGGAGCTTAGCTGGCAAGTGGGAAGAGGTATACATACATTCTTGGGTATTAACCCTATTTGTGGGATGGGTGAATTTTCCTTTCTATCATGTGAACTGGTTACGGAACTCCATCGTCATAGAATTTTTGTTTTAAAATATATTCACAGGGAGGCTGGTTTATCCAAGTGGGCAAGTTCTACGGTTCTAGGATTGACTCGAAGATTTGTAGCAAAATGGGATAGGTATATGCTCGCTCTAAATCAAGGGAATGTTTTCCTTTCATATGTTTCGGATAGACTGACTTGGGCGTACAACACCTAAGAGGGTCAGGTGTCTGCAAAACTTGCATACCGTGCCACAATTTTCAAGCTTGCCAAGTTTGAGGATGAGTGGTGGATGAATTGGATTTGGAACGGTGCCATGCCGCTGAATGTAAAGCTCTTTTCTTGGCTTTGCTTAAAAAATAAGATCTTGACTTGGGAAGTGTTATAGAGCAGAGGTTTTATGGGTCCTGGCAGGTGTCCCTTATGTTTGTTAAAGCTGGATATGGTTTTAAATTTGTTTGGTGACTGTTCCTTTTTTCTTGAGATATGGTTGCTTCTTAAAAACCATTTCAAGTTGTAGTAGTGTTGGAATGGTAATACTGTGCTTGAAAATATCCAGGTTTGGCATAGGAAAAAATATAATTTCAGTCACCTGCCCTTTTTCATTATGTGGGAGGTCTGGAAAGCTCGGAATGCTTCCTTATTCTCAAATGTCCTGCAGAAACCTGATTTGATATATTTGAAGATCATAGCCTCTTTTTATGAATGGAGTAAAGAAATAGTGGTAAGAAAACCAAGATTTCGCTTCTTCCCTTCCATTTTGTAGGATTACCCAGTGGGGTTCTTTGATGGCACAACTACGGCTGGGATATGTGGAGTTGGTTTTGTTATCCTTTTTGGAAAAAATAGGTACATCAAAGGCTGGCTTAAAGCTGGTGTGGGAACAAATACAAGGGCTGAAGTAATTGGAATCTGGAGCCTCCTCTTTTGTGTCAATGCTCGGGGTTTAAAATAGTTATAGGTCTTGGGTGACTCTCAAGTCATTATAAATTGGGCTCTGAAAAATGCTCAAGTGATGTCATTGGAACTCAATCATTGGCTAGAAAACTCCATATCGCTAATGAAAGAGTTTTCGTGGTTGTATTTTAATCACTACGAAGAAATAAACAAGATGGCCGATGAGCTCCCAAAGCTGGAGCTGAGTGCTATGGATCATAGAATACAGTTCTCTCTTCATGTAGTTGGCATGGTCATCAGATCTGGCCTTGTTAGTTTCTTCTAGATAATGATTTCTGAAGTCTGATTTTTTCCAAAGTTTAGGGAAAGACCTTTTGTTGAGGTTTTGTAAAAGAAGAAAGGAATGTTTGCCTTGAATTGATGTTCATTGAATTAGGAGACACAACTTTATACAAAAATTTCCTACAATCATGCTGAGCTATTCTACAATCACACTGAGATATCACGCTGAGCTATTCTACAATCACACTGAGATTTCCTACAATCAGCATGTCCGGATATGGTCTTCTCAATATGTCCGGATATTTCCGCCGGATATTATGTCATTCTCAACACTCCCCCTCAAGTTGGAGAGTGAATGTCAAGAACTCCCAACTTGCGTATCATAGTTGAGAAAATTTATTTTCCCAATGGCTTAGTGAACACATCTGCAAGCTGATTTGTTGAAGCAACATGTTTGGTTACAATCGAGCCATCTTGTATTTTGTCACGAATAAAATGACAATCCATCTCTATATGTCTGGTTCTTTCATGGAAGACGGGATTGGCTTCTATATGTAAGGTAGCTATGTTATCACAATACAGTAATGCTGGCTTCGGATGCAATACTCTCAAATCGGTCAATAATGATCGTAGCCAGGATAATTCACAGCATGTACCTGTCATGGCTCTACATTCGGCTTCTGCTGAGGAGAGAGATATGGTTTTCTGCCTCTTTGTCCGCCAGGAAATCAGAGAGGATCCCAAAAAAACACAATAACCCATAGTGGATCTACGAGATATTGGACAACCTGCCCAGTCCGAATCAGAAAAGGCTCGCAAAGACAAATCATTCTGAGAAGGGAAAAACAAACCTTGTCCTGGATTGCTTTTCAAATAACGCAACACATGCAAGGTAGCCTGCATGTGTGGTTGGCGTGTTGCATGCATGAATCTGCTTAGCACATGGACCGAATAATTGATGGCTGGTCGGGTAATTGTCAAATAAATTAGGCATCCAACAAGTCGCCTATATTGAGATGGATCTTTAAGCAATTCCCATGAATCCGAGAGTTTTACGTTTTGCTCCATGGGAAAGTTCACAGGTTTAGAACCTAAAAGTCCGCCATCTTTTAGAATTTCCAATGCATATTTTTGTTGTGAAATGGAAATACCTTTCTTTGATCGAGAAACTTCAATGCCTAGAAAATTCTTCAAATCACCCAAATATTTAATTCGAAAACGGCTATGCAGAAATTGCTTGAGAGTTAATATGGCATTAACATCATTACCCGTGATGAGAATGCAATCGACATATATCAACAATGCTGTAAAAGACTTGCCTTTTCGGCGTGTGAATAAAAATTAATCTGCTTTGGATTGAACAAATCTAGCAGCTTGGATAGCTATAGAGAACTTGGCAAACCATTGTTGTGAAGCTTTCTTTAAGCCATATAACGACTTGTGGAGGCGACACACTAGATTCTCCCCCTGTCGCCAAAGACCAGGAGGTGGAGACATATAAATTTCTTCGTGGAGATCACCATGGAGAAAAGAATTGTGGACATCGAGTTGGTGAAGTGACCAATTCTAGGCAGCTGCTAAAGCCAATAAACAATGAATAGTAACCATTTTAGCAGTGGGAGAAAAAGTATCATGGTAATCTATACCTTCCAATTGTGTGTAAGCTTTCGCAACCAAACGAGATTTGTAACGCTCTATAGTGCCATCCGAATGCCTTTTGATTTTGTAAACCCAACGACAACCAATAGGCTTCTTACCATGAGGAAGGGAAGTGAGGGACCAAGTGTTGTTGGCTTCTAAAGCGACTAATTCAAATTGCATAGCTTCTTGCCAATGGGAATGAGAAGCTACTTTAGTATAAGATGTAGGCTCAATATCTTGACTGACAGCAGTAGTAACTGAGTAATGCTGTGGTGAGTAACGATGATAAGAGACAAAATTGCAAAGGGGATATCACATACCTTGTTGTGGACCTGAGGACAAAGTTGGCAAATGGTTGGGAGACATCACTTGGTTGCAGACATGATCACATAAAGCCGTGGGAGGATGACGAGATCAATGAGAATGACGTAAAAGGGGTTAGGGAGGAGGACCAGCAGTTGGTGGCTGAGAAGAAATTGTATCCGGTGGTGAGAGTGGTTGGATTGGTGGGGAAAGATCTGGTTGGTGATAGGTGTCAGAAACAAAAAGAGGAAGGACAAGGACTGAAGTTGTGGAAGTGGATGGAATGGACTTATAGGGAAAGATGGTTTCATGAAAAACAACATCACGGCTAGTGAACATTTGATGGGTTGTAAGGTCATAGAGTTTGTAAGCTTTTTGGTCTACTAGATATCCAAGAAAAACACAACGTTTGGCGCGAGGGACTAATTTATGAGGAACGTGTACAACAGTATCATAGGCAAGACACCCAAAGACTCAAAGATGAGAATAAGAAGGGAGTTTTCCAAAAAGTCTTTCAAAAGGGGTTTGGTGAGAAAGAAGTGGTGTGGGAAAACAGTTGATTATATGAATGACAGTGGAAACACATTCTGCCCAAAAACGTAAAGGAAGGTGGGCTTGAAAATGAAATGCGTGAGTGGATTCAAGAATATAGCGGTGCTTGCGCTCTACAACCCCATTTTGTTGAGGGGTGTAGACACAAGAATGTTGATAATTGGTCCCTTTTTGTTTAAAAAAATCTCTCATAGAAAAGAATTCTCCACCATTATCAACCTGAATGTTAGCTATAGAAATATGGAATTGTCTTTGGACAAATGAGAAGAAATTGACAAGTAAATGTTGTGTCTCACTTTTGTGATGCATAAAAAAAACCCATGTGAATCTAGAATAATCATCCACAATAGTCAAAAAAATATTTCGCACTAGAAAATGAGGCAATTTTATAGGGGCCCCAAATGTCACAATGAATTAATTCAAAAGGCCTAACAGATGAAATTGAACTAACAGAAAATGGAAGTCGACTCTGTTTTGCAACAGCACAAACATCACAAGCATTATTAGACTGGGAAGAGAAATTCAGCAAATGTTTTGCCATAAAATCTAATCTAGAGGAAGATAAATGCCCCAAACGACGATGACACAAAGCGATGGAGGAGGCGACCTGAGAATCGGGTAAACGACAGGAAGTGGTTGCTACGGATGGAGGTTGATGTTTTAACTTCTCTGATGCTAATGCAACCAAGTAATAAAGTTAGTCTCATTGTTTGCCCAAACCAATCATCTTCTTCGTCCTCAAGTCCTACAAAATACACCAACAAGGGAAGAAGGTTACTGAACAATGGAGGTCTCTGGTAATTCGAATCAAAGACATTAAATCCACCTTAAAAGATGGCACACCAAGCACATTTTTTAAAGTAATAATTGAACTCAAAGGTAAATTCCCAATGGATGTAATGGGAGCCTGTTGTCCACTTGGCATAGCAACTGGTGGCAACAAAGTGTTCTTACGTCTACTGACAAGCGAAGTTGGAGATGAAGTAATGTGGTCTATTGCACCACTATCAATAACTAATTAATGGAGGCACAACAGTGCTTGTGACAAACCTGAAGAAGCAGTAGCAGCATTAGCTTTAGGATTGGTAGGCCGTGCTGTCCCTTTGCCCTGTATGATGGATAGGATTTGCTGGAGTTGCAAATCAGAGAGCCCATGTGTCATCGACGGCATGTCCAGAATTATTGGACCCTCCTTGACATTGTTGGCTGAATATTGATGGTTATGGTTGTGCTTAAAAGAGGAGCTTCCTTGATTGGATTTGTTGGATGCATGTTTGGGATGTTCTGGTGGATACCCATTCAGTTTCCAGCATGTTTCTCGCACATGATGGTCATGGTCACAATAAGAGCAATGCAAAGGTTTTCGAGTAGATGAGTTGGAACGAGAAGAGGAGGAACCTTATCCATGTCGAATAGCTAGAGCCACTGGTTCAGCCCTTCAGACAGCCATGGCTGAGTTTTCTGTTGTCTCACATGCAACGCCTAGACTCATGGATGAGTTTTCTGTTGTCTCACGTGCAACGCCTAGACTTCACTGCTTCTCTTCTTATACAATGGAGGAGTAAGCCTTGGCAACATCTGGCAGTGGATTCATCAACAAAATCTGCCCTCGAATTGCACTATAGGACTCATTAAGTCCCATGAGGAATTGCATCAATCTGCGTCTCTTGTGGTCCGCCCCACAAGAGCAAACGGTGTCATTATAGGATCCTAGTTCATCCCATAATTTCTTCAATCTTGTGTAATAAGCCGCAACAGGAATCTGATCTTGAGCAAGACAAGTGATGTCTCTCTCAATCTGAAAAATGCGAGGGGCATTGCTTTGAGAAAAATGATCCTGAAGGTCTTCCCATACCTCCTGGGTTGTGGTCGAAAAAATAACACTATTTGCAAGATCCTGTGTGAGAGAATTGAGAATCCAGGAGAGAATCATTTTTTCCACACAGCATAGTCATCTGGTTTGGCTATGGCAGATGACATTGTGGTTGTTTCGTCTATGAAACCCAACTTGGATTTGGCGTTCAAAGAAATCTTCATGGCTCTGCACCATGTCAAATAATTATCCCCATCAAGAGGTTTGGAAACAAGCAGCATTCCTGGATGATCAGAATGATGAAGAAAAAAGGGATTGGAATATGGATTGGTAGCAGCGGGCCTGCCTCCATTAAAAGATTGCTCGTTTTCCATGATGATGAAAACGGCGAAAAGAAGGCAAAAAGAAAGGCAGAGAGCTACCAGAGGCAAAGTATCGTTCCTTGCTCTGATACCATGTAAAAGAAGAAAGGAATGTTTGCCTTGAATTGATGTTCATTGAATTAGGAGACACAACTTTATGCAAAAATTTCTTACAATCATGTTGAGCTATTCTACAATCACGCTGAGCTATTCTACAATCACGCTGAGATTTCCTACAATCAGCATGCCCAGATATGGTCTTCTCAATATGTCCGGATATTTCCGTCGGATATTATGTCATTCTCAACAGGTTTCGATTGTATTATCTACTGATTTGGGATTTGCACTCTTCTTTGCAAAGGCTGTTCTTGTGTTATCTCATAGTTTTGAGCTAGGCTATAGGCATTTCCTGATTTTTTGCCCGCTGTATTTTGTGGACTGACCAGACTTTTGGAGCTCTATTTTGATATATATTTTGAGGAAACAATTTTTATAATACAAAGTTGTCTTTTTATTTCTAAAAAAAATGACCAGGGTGTGCATGAATGCAAAGAGTGCCATATTTGGCCTCCTCTTCCTTAGACAAAGGATGATAATATTGTGTCCCTTAAACCTATTAATTACCTGTTTTTTCCACCTTTGCACTCAATTCTCTGAAGACTTTACGAAACTAACTACTTATCTTGTCTGATATGTTTTCCCGTCCAGAAATCGATTCATATCAAACTGAACAAATAAACTCTCAATACATTTTATTACAGAAATTGAATAAGAGCAAGGATGCAAAATAAACTCTCAATACATTTTATTACAGAAATTGAATAAGAGCAAGGATGCAAAATAAACTCTCGTTACATTTTATTACATAAATCAAATAAGAGGAAGAATGCAAAAATATTAAAGTGTGGCTGCTGGGATTCGAGCCCAAGGCTCCACGGCCACAACGGAATTCTCACCACTAAACTATAGCCACAAGCTGGTTCTGTATCCTTGGTCAAAATTGGACTATACAAATAACGCAAGCGATCTGTTCAAATTTTCTGAGTGATTTTGGAGGAGACGGGCGGTTTCTATGCACTATCAGAAGCTACAGTCAATTGGTGTATTTTTTTCAACCGAATTAAATCTCTTTGTAACGTGGTAATTGGACATTACCTTAATGAATTTTTACTACCCATATACCGGAGTCCGGACCTTGAATTTAATATTTTAAACATATTTTTCTTAATTATTATAATGCTAAAAATCATTTTTTGAACGTTAAACACAGAAATCATTCCCATAAGAACGAACGTAGAGGGCTGTTTTTGTGTAGGTTTTGTTGGTAAAATCCAAAGAGTAGGGTTCATGATATATAACTACAGGTAGTTTATGCTTCTTCACGACGATGAATAACTAGCTTGTTGTGCATGTTTTAATGACACGGTGGCTGCGTGGCAGGCCGTTGGATCTCAAGCTGCTTAAGATCCAACATCATGTTGGGCAGCAACCATCGCGTTAAAGCCTGCGAAGCAGGCTGGTTAATTTTCGCTCTTCTTCACTATTGTTTTTGAAACGCGATCTCTTTTTCTTCTAGTGCTTATCATAGTAGCTCCTTCTTTATCTAGATATTAATGGAGAAGAACTTCTTGTGTTTTGTATAACTAGGATAGACACTTAACATCAAGGAAATACCTTTTATTACATAAGCAGGTATTGATAGTTCTTTATCCCCTATTTTGTCAAAGTAGTTTTTCTTTTACAATCATCTAGATGTAGTTTCTAACAATCTTCATTAATATTTTCTCTATACTTGTATTAATGGTAGAAGTGGAAATTTTTGTTCTTCAAGGCAATTCATTTTTCAATCTCTTTTGTTGTTTTGTGGAATTTAGAAAGGCTTTCGATATGGTACCTAAAAATAACCTATGGAATATATTAGAAGAGATAAAGGTTCATTTAGAGCTGAGAGTTGCTGCAATAAGGTTATACTAGAATGTAATTGCCAATTGTAAGAGCAACGAGGGGTGGTCGAAAGATATTAAGTGTAATATCGGAGTTAAACAAGGTTCCCCCCTCTCCCCTACCCTATTTGGCATTTACATCGATAAGCTAGAAGGTTGTTTAGAAGAAGCATGCTATGTTGGCACGTTCTTAGCTGGAATAGTCATCATCCTTCTTCTCTCTGCTGGCGATATTGTTCTTCTTGCAAGGCGTCCATCTAATCTTGATAAGCAACTACGATTTCTTAAGGATTCTTTCTCTCCCATGGTATGACTGCCAACACTGACAAAACAAAAGTTACGATTATCAAATCCAAGAAGGACACTCACGCAAAATTTGTGTATGCCAATAACAACTTTGAGGAAGTGTCTTCTTACAAATACTTAGGAATTGATATTCATCACAAGCTCAACTGGAACTATAGCATTGAGAAAAGGATTAATGGAGGGTGGAAAGCTTATTTTGGTCTTGAAAATAATTGTAAAGCAACAAACCTTGTGATGTGGGATAAAAAGAAGCTCCTCTTCGAAACTTTAGTCACTCCTGTTATCTTGTATGGTTGTGAGGTTTGGGTTTGCAACATCTCTAGAGAATCCCAGGGAAATATTGAGCAAATCCAGAAGCTTTTTATAACATATAACCTAAAAATTAAAAGCAATACACCATATCCTATTCTCCTTATAGAAGTGAGTCTTTTCCCTATCGAGAGCCTAGCTATTACTAGGCTCATGTTGTACAAGCACAAAATCAATAACATGGGAGACCATAGACTTCCTAAGCTAGCTTTTAATTCCAGCCAAAACCACCTAAGGCTCAAGCGAGGTTGGTATAAAGATACCAGGGCCTGGTTAAACAACTGGGAGATTGACGAAAATGTTGCATTGCAAAATATTAATAACATTAAAAATATTGTTACTTCTAAGTTTAAAGAGAAATTGTGGTGTGAGAAAGACTTAGAGGCTAAAAGAAAATTAATATATTATAAGGAGGTCATCAACCCTACTCTAGAAGATCAAACATATCTCTCAGTTTTAACCAGTTCAAAGAAAAAAAATTAATATAGCCAACATAAGAATGAACTCTCATGAGCTCCAAAGTGAAACAGGGCGTTGGACAGTCCTAAAACACCATGGGTGGAAAGGATCTACCATCTCTGTGAGAATATGGACATTGAAGATGAAAATCACTTCCTCTTAGAGTTCCCTGCGTACACCCACATTAGATCTCAGTTTCATAATCTTTATTGCAATATCGACCTTCCTAGCCTTTTAACATGTCAAAATTTTAGTGAGCTCAGGACGCTTCTCTCCAAGCTCTTTGGACATAGGAATACAATTTTAAAACAAATTAATTAATTTGTTTCTTTAGGTCCAATAGACCAAAGTTTGGTCTCAGTGGACGTTAACCATCATCATCATCATCATCATTTGGTTGCATAGTCACATTGAATTGGTTCTTTAACATTCCATCATCTACCATACCAAGGTGGAATACTAAGGTGGAATTTGAGAAAACAATGTTATTTTGTTCCTCTAACTAATTTTTACCTCTCCTAACTTGTCCTTTGGATAAGTTTCTTATAGAGTTTAGATGAAAAACATCACACACTCTTTCTTAATTAGTGTGATCGACCCACCAATGAAGTTACTGAGTTCACCTTTTATTATTCACCCAACACTTTGAGCGAAGTGGTATAGTGGTTGAATCATTTGATATACACATCTAATTGTGTTTGGGCCTCTTTGGCAAGTACTTTCATTTTGTTGTTGTTGCTTCTAATAATTGACAAGAAAGAAATTTCCCTTAATGAAATTTTGTACTCATCAAATACCATTGCTTGAGTGGCGATTAATATATGTTTGCACTTAGATAAATTATCCCCCCCCACCCTTAGAAAACCTTCTTTGTGCATGTACAACTCTGCAAAGAAAACTTTATCTTCTAGTGTATTATAATAGTTCACACTAGCAATCCAACTTCCTCGGGCAGTCATTGAATCGCAAAGCATCCATTTGATTGTCACAAGTTATAATTTACAATTTCCACTTGATTTTTACTTGAAGAGATGATCCCAAATTTAAATGGATCTCATCCACCTTCCCTACTCGATTTCATATTGGATGGATTCTATGAGTTTTCTAATGAACACATGTATGTAGTGTTGAGTTATAGGTTATCAAAATTTGCAACAACCTAGTGATATATAGATCATTCATTTTTCCGTACTTCCCAGTTGATGGAGACCCCACGACGTTTTATCTTTGGGGTCATCTCTCCATTTCCAACTTATTCTCTTGCAACCTAATTTCTATTGGGATCGTCTTGTATATTTTCTTCTCTTGGCATTCCTTCAGTTCCCTATCAACTATAACTACATGGTATTGAATAAGGGTTTCTTCTGAATCTCCCCTTGGATGATTTAAAATTTACAAGGTAGAAGACTCTCCTCTTCACTAAGGGAATCAAGACATCTCTTTTTTGTTGATTGTCCTGGTTTTTGGGTTTCCAAGGTAGATCTCTATGCACTATGTGTGTAAGCCATTGTTAATTGTTGTGTTTTAAGTTGTTTGGTATTGTTTTTCTTTACACGAGTTTATTAAAGTTCTTCATCTAGTATCAAAATAAGGTTATTAGCTTCAAGGAGACTTTTTTGTTGTTAAGTTTTAGCTCATATTGTGAAGGGAAAGGTCATTTTGGATTTGCTATAAACCTTGGTTGGAGTGGAATCTTTGCATAGTGAATCTTGTGCAAGGAAAACGACGAGCAATTCAAGAATAGAAATCAAGAAGTTTAATGGTCAAATATCTGAGTTATGGAATTTGAAGATGGAATAACTTCTTGTAGACAAAGATCAATGGATTGCTATGGATCCAAGTACAAATACCACTAGCATTTCAAAAGAAGATTGGGAAAATCTAGAGAGAAAACGAGAAGTATGATTCTACTTTGCCTCTCAGATTTAGTGCTATTCAATGTTTTTGAAGAAGCCAGTGCAAAGATGTCATGGGATAAGTTATGAAATTTGTATTAGTCATAGTCCCTAGTAAACAAGGTATTTCTTTGAAAGAAATTGTTTCATCTTATGATGAAGGATGATGACAACATGGTAGATCATATAAAATATTTAATACTTTGGTAAGTCAATTGGTGTTTATTGATATTAAGATGGAGGAATAATATGCGGATATTACATTGTTGTGTTCGTTACTAGATTCTTGGGATAATCTAGTTGTAACAATTGGTAGTGCCACTAAATCCACGTCAAAGTTTGAGGATGTAGTTGCATCCTTGTTATGAGAGGAAATGAGGAGAAAATCCATGGAGGGTGTGACCAAGGATGTTTTATCTGTGAGATGTCATTTCCAAGAGAGAAAAAATAGATCTTGTAAGGGTAGATTTGAGTCTAGAGGTATATCTAAATCTCCAAGAAAATTTTAAAAGAAATGTTGGAAATGCAGTAAAGCTAGGCATTATAAGAAAAATTACAGATCTAAGAGTGTTGATAAAGGTAAGGGATCTGATGATCCCCCTTCCAAAGAAACAAAACCCTATGTAGACAAAAGAGATGTTGTTTACTTGCCATCTACAGGTACACATGTAGGTCATGATGCATGGTTGACTGACTTAGGTGCTTCATTTAGTATGAGTCCTCATAGAAAGCAGTTTTGTGAATATGAAAAGTACTGTAGATGTGATGTTTTCTTAGAAAATGAATTGTAAACCAAAATCATAAGATGTGGAAGGGTCAAGCCGTTGTTGCTCAAAGATGGAAGGATTATAACTATTCTTGGGGTTTTGTACATTACAAATTTGGGCAAAAACTTGATATCCACTCCTACATTTTTTACCTTTAGGAAGGATGTCTTCCACCCCAAAAAGTGACTTTTGGGGACGGTTTTGGCATTAGAGGCCATTTTGACAAAATCCCCCCAAAAGCACAACATTAAAAGTCTGGTATTTTAGGAGAGGTTTTAGAAGATATCTAAACAACCCCCAAAAGTGACTTTTGGGAAGGTTCTAAGCCCCCTTGCCTCGCCCCTCCTCTCCCCTCCCCTCCCCCCTAGGATAAATGCCTGCAAGGGCAGTTTTGAACCCCCTTCTTAAACTCCTATTACAAACCTATGGGGGAAATACTAAACCCCACTCTTACAAACCTACGAGGGTGGTTTTGAAACCTACTTTTACAAACCTACGGGGATGGTTTTGAACCCCCCTCTTAAACCCACTCTTACAAATATGCGGAGGCGATTTTGAACCCCCTTCTTAAATACCTACGAGGGTGGATTTGAACCCCCCTCATAACAACATATGAGGGTGATTTAGAACTCCACTCGTAGCATATTACAAGGTCAGTTACGAACTCCTCTCATAGCATCTTACAAGGGCGGTTCAGAACCCCCCTCGTAGTATAGCAAACAAAGATAGTTTAGAACCCTCATTATAGATGTATACGGGGGTGGTTATGAACCTACAAGGAAAATTTACTACCCACCTCACAACGACCTATAAGGGTAGTTTAAACCCCCCCTCATAGAATTTTGTAGGGACAGTTACAAACCCTCCTCATGGCAACTTACAAAGGTGGTGTGGAACCCCCTTCATAGCAACATACAAAGACGGTTTGAAACCTCCCTTGTATAAAAAAAATGGATTAGCATTAATATAAATCATCATAAAAAATATTTTAGTAGAAATAGATTGCAATATCTAGGGCATAGAGGAATCGAACCACCAACCTCCTTCTTTTAAGGCAGGTGCTCTTCCATTGAGCTAGTATCCTTTAAGAAATGGGGAGATGAGCAATACTAACACCTAGATTGCATCATTTGTAATTCTAAGAAAAGACAATAAGATCCAAAGAAAACCATGTTTAAAATCCAATTTATTTTCCAAACACACTAATAAGCACAATTTTTTTCCATGATCAGGCAACAGAATATCCGAAACAATTATGAAATCTATTAAAATGGTCCACAAAAGGGTGTTTAAGAGAGCGGTTCCATATATATTATACAGGTTTGAAAAACGACATTTACGTAATTGGTATATCCCTAAAAGGGTATAATTGTTCTTGTATATGATGAGAATTTAAGAATATTTAAACATTCAACATTGTGAATTTTAAAAGTGTAATCTATTTCCATTCTTCAAGTAAACTTTCTCTGAAAAAATGTTAGCTTATGAGACAATTTAGAATGGGTTAAGAACCATTCTATCTGTTATTCACAAATGAATGTATAGAATACAAGAAGCTATTTTTGAAATGAAAATATTAATATAAATCAACAGACCAAAGGTCAACTTGGTTTTAACCTACACGCCATATCAACATTGCTCCACTGTCTTCCCCAAGTTTACATCTAAAATCAATTATCTATACCTACCTGCACAACATTTTGCAACAACTACGCCCTTTAAATATTCTAGAGGTTTGGATATTTTCACAACAATCCATCTAAGAATAGATCTAAAGAGATATGTAAGAAACATATTGATTGGCATGGACCACAATTGACTTTTAGGAAGAAAGATGTAAAATAGAAAAATGGACAAAGACATGTTGAGTAATAATATGATATGAAGAAAATGTTAGTTACTCCAAAAGATGAAAATTCTTCTTTTCCTCAGAAATAAGGTTGGCAGAAAACAATATCAAGTTGGATTTAAAAGATTTGTAGTTTTACATGGTTTAAAAAGGTGGACATGGAAATACTATTAAATATTCCTTCATAGTATAATCTCAAATGAACGTTACAAATATACATCATCTGTTTTCCAAGCAAATGCAAAATTTCTAGGCCTGGTTTAAGAACAATTTCTTCAAAATTTTGATTCAAATTCATCAAAACTCATCCAAAATTGTTAAAAGTGAAGAAGTTGATAATCTAAATATGCATTCACAATCCTACTGTACTTGTTTATTGTCCAAGTCCTTTACAAAATTACTTGACACAAAGTTTCATTGATCTCCTTAGGAACAATGGAAAAAAACTTCATTGAAACTTGAAATATTGTCTTTTAAAACTTTTTGCTAAATTACAATATGTTATGAAAAATGATGTCAAAAGATTGTCTATGGTACAATCCCAATCTAGTTGTAGAAAGAATTTTATTAATATCACAAACAAGTTAAGAACAAAAGAATCCCTCCTTGCAGCCAACGAGCTATAAATTTAAAATATTACATACCAGAAAATGAGATCTTTATGTCGCTGATTGTGCCAAGCTTGCAAACATAAGTCCTTGTGTAAATACAACAAAAATGACGCGTTGAGAGGCATAAAGTTTCTATAATTATGTAAGTAAAAACTCTCATAGTCCACTACTTTGATCTTGAATGGACAAAATTACTCTGTACATAGCC
Source organism: Pseudotsuga menziesii (assembly GCA_001517045.1). Lineage (NCBI taxonomy): Eukaryota > Viridiplantae > Streptophyta > Pinopsida > Pinales > Pinaceae > Pseudotsuga > Pseudotsuga menziesii. Next base: position 1,063,491 of record LPNX010533859.1, on the reverse strand, counting down.
CTTACCCCTTGATTTTTCTCTCTTATTAGCATATATATTATTGGAATAAGTACCTCTCTCTTTCTTTTTCTGTTCATTTATTATTGTTTACTTTCATATGATGTCTATTATGCCAACTAATCTCATTAAATAGCTATGCCCCAACAGTATTATACTAGTTGAAGGTGACATAAACAAATTTAAAATATGCAAAGTCACATGGTGATAAGAGGAAGTTGTCATGTGATATCCGTCGATTTATAAACATTCTCGATAATATTAAATTTCATTGCATTATTGATGAGTTTGGTTGATTGCGGAATCTGTAAAAATGGTCCATGGAGGGCAGTTGTAACCACTACATTTTTCCTTTAATGAAATTCAGAATGAAAGGGATAAGCCACAATAAAAGAGGAGACTATGCGTGCAAGAGGGGGAGATGTAGAGCAGTAAACCTTAGGGAAGTACACCAGGCACTGAAAGGCCTTAATGGCGCCGGACCAGGGTATTTTTTAAGGATTCTAATATTGTACTTAAGTATATTATTCTAGGTGATTGTTTTGGATTGAAAAAAACATGTTTATAGATAGGTAGGCGAATATTAAATATGAAACATAAAATTAACACTGAAATTTGTAAATTTTGGCGAATATTATGGTAAAAAAACATATTTTATGTAATATAGGCAATATTAGACTCTAAAAATGACCAAATAGTGAATTTATTTTTTGAAAAAAACCCAAAAAATAGCCAATTGGTGAAATTTCGCCCCTAAAAATTACCCTGCACCGGACAGGCCCTAGAGAAAACAGGGCACACTGGTTGATGGGGATTCAATGGAGAATGGACCATAGCTACAAAATAAGATCAAACAAACCCTGGAGAATCAGGGCGTAGTGGTTGGTGGGGATTCCTTGGGGAATGGACCGTAGCTACAAATTAAGACCTAGGCAACCAAACTATAAGAGAGCATATGCGAGGAGGCAGAACGCTGCTGAATATGTTGGGAAAGAATGAACTCTTGTTGTGTGAGCACTCTGTGTTTGGAAAGAGTTGAGAGAAATACTTGTCATGTGAGCACTCTATGTTAGGCAAGTGATTTCTTCCTGGAAAAACTGAATTGAGGTTAGTTGTCTTCGCTCTTGGCACACATAGTTTAGATTGGGTGTGATTGAGGACAGAGCAGATCTGTGCCTAATCTATGGTTGGGTGGAACGTGGGTGTTCCCCTTTCATTGCGGCTTGCATTACAAACAGGTTTCTCTACTGGGTTTTGTTTTATGCAAATCTATCGAGCCCAGGGTATGTCTATACATGTGTAAATGTGTGTTTCAATGTTAATGAAATGATAAATACCAGTTTTAGGTAAATTGATGAGAATGTTTCTTATGAGCTGGTGTATACTCATACTCTGTTTGAATGACTTTGATATGCATTTGGTACTATGGTTTCTCAAATGGTATAATATTGTTTCTGAAAAGAGTTACTTGGATACTGTATGATTCCTTCATTAACACCCAATATAAGAGACCCCCGATAGGGAAGCCAATATGCTCTACTGGGTTAAGGTGTTTAAATCTTGCACACTAATGATTTCTTGATATACCTGTTTTATAAGCATAGATGTGGTTTGTTGATCGTTAAGGTTTGAGTCTTTAAGTCATGGATCACGTCTTATGGCCCGTGATTTAAGAACTAGAGTATGCGCTCCACTGCTGGAAATTATTTGGGTTCTGGGTAAAATGCGGTCGTGTTTATCCTTTAGGGTTTTATTGGATCTGGGAGGAATGTTGCAAGGGAATACCATCTAAAGGTATTGTTCTATTTATTTACTTCCTGCATTAAGTTAGGGAGCACAAAATGTATCGATCTGTTTATTGTTTGCCTGCGTTGAGACCTAAAGCGTGAAAATGTGATTGAAGGACTTTTTACTCTCTACAAGTGTATAATTGGTTTCTTTCTACCTCCACCATTATCACCTAGAGGTGAGGGATCCCCTATAGGGATGTATTAATGCTTTCTCTGGGATTAAGCTCTTTTCCAGCTTATTGAAGTTTCATGTGTACTATTTTTAGAATAAATGGTGAACTGTGGAGGATACTTTGATGGCTGAGGTTTTCTTAAAGAAATTCGACATTTGGGAACCACCTAAGAAACCCAAATCCTAAACTTGTCTCAAGCGATGTACTCTGCCTAAGGCAGAGAAACCATCGAGGGTTGGTAACTCCTTAGTCATGTCAGGAAAAAACAGAGAAGTTAGGTGAAAAACCTTGGGCCAGAAGGCCTACGAAAGCCTAAAAATGTATAAAGAATTCAAGTGCTTATGCAACCTGCAATCCGCAATCCGTGCTGAGGGAAAGGGAAATAGAATACAATTTATAAGGAATTTGAAGTGTTTCTACAACCCGCAATCCGCATTGCGGAAGCAGAAATAGTGTAAAAATTAATAAGGAACTGGGGTGGTTCCACAATCCGCAATCTGAATTACGGAAGCAGACAACAGAGTAAAAGTTATAAGGAATGGGAGCGTTTCCGCAACCCGCATTGCGGAAGCCGAAACCAGGGTTAAAATGTAGTAAATATAAGGACTTTCCGCAATCCGCATTGCGGAATGTGAAAAGTGGAAGTCAAGACTATAAAGTATTCACAAGGTTCCACAATCCACAATTGCGGAAAGTAGAAAGTGGAAGAGGAAATATAAAGAAAATATGGGGTTTCCGCAACTTGCATGCGGAAAGAGGAAAGCGAAAGGTAAAACTTATGAAATATAAGAGTTTCTACAATCCACATTGTGGAATGCGGAAAGCGGAAATGAAAAGTCATAAAAATTTTAAGGTTTCAACAATCTGCAATCCGCATTGCAGAATGTGGAAAGTGGAAAGGAAAGTGTTGCAACGTAGGGTTTCCACAATCCGCAATCCACATTGCAGAATGTGGAAAGTGGAACGAGAAAATTGTTGAAATATAAGGGATTCCTCAAACCGCATTGCGGAATGCAGAAAGCGGAATGAGAAAATTGTTGAAATATAAGGGATTCCGCAATCTGCAATCTACATTGCGAAATGCAGAAAGCAGAATGAAAATTATTTAAGGATCGATGGTTTCCGCAATCTGCAATCTGCATTGCCGAATGTGGAAAGAGGAAATAAAATTGAGTAAAATGAATGGGGTTCCGCAATCCGCAACCCGCATTGTAAAAGAATTAAGAGATTTATGTAATCTGTAGTCTGCATTGTGAAAGTGGAATTGCGGAAGGGAGATTTTATTTGCGAAGGGACCTTTTATATGCAGAAGGACTGTTGCATAAACGATTAAGATTAGTAATGAATGTTAGAGGAAGATTCATGGCCCATGTCTTATGTCAAAGAAATAATTTTATTTTATATATATATACATTTTATCAGGTTATATGGGTTTGTTACATGTCAGAGAAAAAAAGCAAAGCCTACAAGTAGTAGAAGTTCATGTATGAAATAGTAATAGCTATCCATTAGTATGTTTATGTATGAGGTTACAATTTACAAAATATACAACCTTTTATGATTAGCAACAAGTTTTGATTTACAACACATAATTCCATTCTAAAATGTTTATAAGATGCATTATGAATATTGGATATCTCAAAGACTGAGAATATTCAATTAGCAAATCGGCATACTGAATTGACAAAATGGCTCATATACCACCTATCAAAAGAATCTTAACAACGGGCATGGAAGCCACAGTTAGAATGCCCCATAATTCTATCCCGTCTTACTCAATCTTTCTCCTAAGATTTTTAATGAATATTATAAGCAATACTTAGAATCAATGTTTTTCTATGCCTTCATTCATTTGGAATAACCCTATACCAAATGCAAGTTTTTTGTATGGCATGTGAAACCCCTTGCTAGTTGTAAAATTCAATAGAAGAGCAGGATTATTCCCGAAAAAGAGAGAATAACATGTTAGATTACCCTAAAACAAGGATGACCTATCCAAAGAAAAACTAAGCAACCCACTTTCTCATTCTATGAAAGAACATAGCGACAAATTCAATTCTCATAATATAAAACAAACAAAGAAATAGAAAATTGGCACAAATTATTTCCAGATAACCCTTATCATTCCCTGCCACAAACTTAAATCAAAACCCTACTTCTAAAATCCTCAACGCTCAAGCCTTGAACCCTAATTTCTTATGTTTAATGGGTTGGCCCGTCTTTAACCCTAGAAGGGGCGTGGTGTAGGTGTTCATTTCGTTTAATCAAATGCAATTTTTGTATTGTGATTTTACCTTCTATTTGTTTCCTACTTGCCAGAAAGTCACATCCATTGTATTAGCTTATGTACAATGAAAAATAACAAATATCATATTGCAGAGATGTTCTTGGAATGCCATATTTGTGGTTGGGGAAACGAGTCTCTCTTTGCATAGTTATGGTAGGGCAAAGTATGTATGTTCATATACAGACAACAAAGCAGAGCAGAGCAGAGCAGAGGGAGCTAAAGATGTCAAATAATATTTGCTACTCTTGCTGGCCCTGCCATCTGATGACACTCATCCACCAAGATCTTTAAGGCCTTCTCTACTCATTCCTACAAACCCCACAAGATCCACCACCAACCAATGGTTAAAATTGACGCCCATATGGACGTTTTTGGATTTTTTTTATCTCGTCAAATACACCTGTCTTTGAAATTACCACGTCAACGGAGAAGTCAAGTTTATTTTTATAGATGTCAAATTGACGGGAAGGTAGAAAATGTGCACGTATTTAGTTTTTTATGTTACATTATATATATAAATAATATGTTACATAATATGATAATAGACTTAGAAAGTTATAACTTCATAATGCATTATGCAATAATCGATTGGCAGCATGGTTGGACAATGGACTCGTCACTCCGGTCTCTAGACCTTGGACTCGTGTGATGCAGAATTATGTAGAATTGAAGTTCCGGCCAGGGGTTAGTTGATCAATCACTTGGAGTCTCGGAGAGTCATAAATGATAATACTATCACTATGTCGAATATGGATAGTTCCATTGGCATTTGGAAATTTGGCATCCGCTGCATATTGCTTCCGCCCCTGGCCCGATCTCCATTAACCATTTCGATCCTTCAATTTCCAGTCCCTAGTTCCCGTTCTGGATTTCGCAAGTTGCAGGTTTGCAATTTCTTTAATTTAGTACTCAGTGCTCATGAGTGTTTTACAATTTGAGTTGGGTTCAAAACCATGGATCCTCGAGGCTGGTTCTTCTATTTCTGAACCTGAGAGTCGAATCGAGAGTCTGATTGTTGTGCCAACTGCTGCGTAAAGGCCTGGAACTTGGAAGTTGGAACTGGAGTCTGGAAGGATGGAGCCTAGAGGCCGCGGTGGAGGTGCCTCAAACTTTTTCTTGGGTTCGTTGGGTTGAAACTTGAAACGGACACAAACAACTTAGAAATCATTTAGAAATTAGGAGAACCAGCGATTTCTTCACTGATTTTTTTTCTGTTGCAGCAAAAGAGAACAAGGTACATTATGCACCGATTTTCTTCAGGTACATTCTGTATCCTGCTTATAGAAATTCATAGAATCATAGTTATACTCACATATTTAAGGTTAAATTTTCTTATATCAAAGAATTAAAAGAATTAGGGTTAAAATTGTTCAGAGTATAATTCTATAAGCAAAGCTAAAAAAATATATCAAATATTTAGGACGAAAATTCTTTAGAGTATAGTTCTATGAACAAAGCTCGGTTCCAATATAGTAAAACCATGACTACAAATTTAGGGCTATTTTTTTTAGTTATGCTCACAGATTTAATTATACTCACAAATTTAGTTATGCTTATAGATTCTGTTAAGACAACCTTGAGGGTTTTGTAATCCGTTAGGGCATCTTAAGTTTGAACTTGTTTCAGCATCCTACCTGTCTCCCTCTCAAGTAAATATTTACCAAATTACCTTCATGTAAGGGTTAGTTGTTCCATTTTAGAGAGTTATCTCCGAGAAGACAAGATTTGATAGAAGATTATGTTTTAACTTGTCTTATTAAAATTACTTTACTGGTGCACTTCCTTGTTATTACAGAACTAGTTTTGAATTATATTTTTTTATGCATTAAAGTAAAATAATATTTAGTTTTTTTTATTATTATCTCAAACCCTAACCTAACCAAATTTAAAATAACGAAAATGAGAAAGCACACCCATGTACAAGGAATTACTCGTTGCACAAGGAATTACTCGTTGCACAACGTTGAATAGATAATATTTAATAGATTTTAGCTCTTTTTTCTTGTTCTTGCAACCACTTCTTGTTCAAAAATAAATAAGTTAAATCTCACACATCAAACTTGTGAAAAACAATATGACTATGTTGGTAAGTTTACGCACATATCATCTCCTAGTAATACCAAATCTTGTCTATTGTTAAGTATTATCTTTATGGTATTAAAAGTTACAAAAGAGAATGAAGGTGGTTCCCAAAATTGTTGTCATGCCATCGTGACAAAATATCCGTTCTTATTGAGAATATACCTAGAAGTGTTATTTTCATTTGGTTTATTTATTTATGCCTATGTTGCATATATTTGTCTTCTCCGACATTTCTGATGACATGGTATATATTAATAAAGAACTCATATCATTGGCGCTGCCATCATAGTACGCCAACTAGGATTAAAGGAGGACAACACATGCCACTGGCTCTCGAAACTTGCAGTTCACATGAGGGGGCAATTCTGATGGGGTTAGGGAAATAATTTGTATGTATCTTACCAATCTACTCTCAGATATTGAGTCTATGTAGAACTTGTTAGAGAGATTGGGGTTTGCATGCTAAGTTATTTTTTCTTTCATTAGTACCATTTTTAGGAACTATTGATCAAGTAAATGTGTTTTACTTGTTTTGGTCTCAGGAATAGTCGTTGCCCTTTATAATCTAAAATTGTGGTAAATAAGTGAAAAATGTTGTCCTGATACAAAAATATATATATACACAGTTTTAAGTTTTTAGATACAACAATAGGTAATAGTGTGTATGACTATCCTATTCAAGAAGTTTAGTATAAAAAATCTTCCAAATTTTAGGATAAAGTTTAAACTTTTAACACTGTAAAATTCAGAAACTCAAACACAAACACCCTTTTTTTAGAAAAAAAAAAGATTGCTATAATATGATTGTGAATTTTTAGTTAGAGAAAAATTACATTGTAAACTTAAGAAAATCAAGATTTTGTTTGGTTCATAGAAATTTAGGAAGGGCTAGTTGTTGAGCAGCTCCACATGCGAAAGTATCTGGGTATGATGATTATTAAATTTTGATGTTTTGTGATTGAATTTTGCTTCTTGATTCTAAAACCAGGTGATATGCAAATTGGAAGGTGTTTTATAATCTTTTTGAGTGTGTGGTGTGGACTCAAGAGGAACATATTTGAGTTAGGTTTGTGTATCATTCGTTTGTCAACTTATTAATGTTTTGATTTGCTTATAAATGCTTGGTATCTATCTTTCTTAATATATAATTTATTTTCTTTTCTCTTTCAGTAATAGCTATTGGCTTTTGTGTTTGTATACTTGTGTAGAAAAGTCCATTTGTATTGGGCCTCTAATGTATTTTATTTTATTTTATAGTAATAGAATATGTAGCAAAGTCCTCCATAGTCAGTCATAGTTAATGTCCATCGATGTTAGGAACATGTCCTTTTCTTCTCCCTTTTCTTCTCCCTGAGTTTTAGGGTGTTTAACATCTTAATTTCCTTGACCTGTCGACTATAGGATATTCTGTTATGTGTGTGCAACATCCATGAGATTGTGTTTCTAGTATTCTTCATACAATTAGGGTTGAATTCAATGCATCATTGATGTGTAAATAGGATCTTCCCTCTTTCATATGTATTGAATTTCAATATGTTAGCATAGTCCATAATAAAATTGTCAATATAAAGGACCATTTTATAGAAATTAGGAATAAAGAAAATATCATTATCTTCTCTTATGAGCCCATAAAATATAGGAAGGCAAGTGTTTTATAAACTTTCTTAGGTCTTAGCGAGGAGGAACATATTTGAGGTATGGTTGTGTATCATTTGTTTGTCAACTTTATGAATGGTTTTGATTTGTTTACATATGTTTGATATCTATCTTTGTTGATGTATAATGTAGTTTCTTCTCTTTCAACAATATCCTTTAGCTTTGTTAATGTATAATGTATTTTCTTCTCTTTCAGCAATAGCTTTTGGCTTTTGTGTATGTTTACATGTATAGAAAAGTCCATTAGTATTGGGACTCCATTGTATTTTATTTTATTTTTTAGTATAATATTTTGGTAATATTTTGTTTGCATGGTTTTATCAAGTTTGGACCTTCCTTATATGGCGATGATAAAACTTCTAGTTATTATGGGACACTTATGGACCACATACATTGAGAGAGATATAAAAGGGTTTTCTTCCCACCTTGTTACACCTTTGGTCTTGTGAGTAAAAGGGTTGTCTTCGAACTTTTTTGTGGCGCCTCTTGTTGACTTGTGGTTAACCTTGTGTTTGGTTTGATCTTGTGTTGACCTCTCCCTTGTTGGTCCTATATGCTAGCGCCCCCTTTGGACGTGTCATCCTACCCTTAGTCTTGTCTTTGTTACCCTCCTCCTAAGGCATCCTAACAATAATTTATTTTTTATACTTTCTAACCCTCCTTAATTGTGTGACGTCTTGACCCTTGTAGAGTAAACCTAATGTCAATAAAGAATTAGAAGGTAAAACCGAGTCTAGAAGTCCTTAAAGGGTTATAAATATAAGTATATGCATTCATTATGAATGCATCTTATAGAGGAGATCTGATATATGGTTACTTTTGATTGTTCAAGGTTTTTGATGATTTGGAAGACGTCAAGGGTTTCAAAGTCTATTTAGAGTTGAGTTGACCTTACAAACGTTGTAATCTCCTTGTCAAGAGTTGTTATCTTTGTTTAGGGTTGTTTTCCACTTGTTAGAAGGTTGCCTCTTCTTGCAAGTTGTTGTTTCTTGATTAAGGGTGTCATTGTGTTTTTAGTGTACCTCTACATGCTTGAGGTTGTCACTACCACAATGCCACTTGTGAGATTGTTTACTGCTAATGTCCAGCTTGTCTATACATGTTTAGGCCTGCTTGAGGCTATCGTTGTCACTTGTGAGGGTTTCCCTGTTATTGCTACCTTGTTTGAGGGAATCGAGGTCTATTAGGAGAGTGTCATTGATGTTGTGAGGTTTTTGTTTTCTATTATAAGGGTGCCACTGCCTTGTGAGGGTGTTGCTTTCCTTATTGAGGGTTTTTCTTTCCGTATTGAGGGTGTTGCTTGGTATCTTGAGGCTACCATTGCTTGTTGAGGTATGTTGTGAGGTTGCTACCCACTATTAGGGATTTATTTGAGGCGTCCAAGTCCTGTGTAGGGATATTTGGAGTTATCATCCACTGGTGTGAGGGTTTTGTAATGGTCATCCAATGTTAAACATATGTTGGGTTCCTCTACTAATGTCTTTGGATTGATCTTGAAATTCACTCTATTGTACTTGTCTAATCCTACCCTACAACACTTTCTCTCTCTCTCTCTCTCTCTCTCTCTCTCTCTCTCTCTCTCTCTCCCTGGTATGTGATTACCCTGGTCCCCCAGGTAAGGGTCGGTTATTTGTTCCAGTCTCCAAATATTGATTTGTCTCTAAGAGGAAAGATCTGATCTGGAAGTCAAATCTGAGTATAAGGAATGTCCCCGCCATCAGATAAGTTATCATATCTGTTTTGTTTTGTTAGTTAGATTTTATTTACTATTGTCCTATTGTTCATGATTTTATTTCGGTAGTACTATTTTATTGTTTATGATTTTCAGTAGTACTTTTACAGTGTATTTATGTAGCTGTTATATTTTATTTCAAACCATAACTTTAACACAATGATCCCTAGTGAGTGTTAAATTTGAAAGAGATGAAAACCATATTCTAAAGTACCATTTTTTTTCTTATTTTCAATCAAAATCCCTAACTTTAAAAAACAACAAAGGGTAGGAGGTATCTCGTGCTCCTCCAATTTAGGATTTACCTTACCATATTTTCAGAGATCAGATCTTCTCTTGGATTATTTTTAATACATTCAGTTCCATACTATTTTAAATATAATTCAAAGGTGTCATTATTTTGTTGTGCAAAGTTGAATATATGGATGTGGCATTTGTTATGTATATGTACAATTTATTCTAGATATGTACTACGAACCTTTTTTTCTTCTCTTGATACTTCCCTTGCCTTTTTTTAAGTCTCTGCAAATAGAATTAGACACACTTAACCCTGAATGCTTCTTTGTTCATACTTTGATTGATGTTGTTAAAGATAATATTGAGGAAAGTCTTAAAAGGATACTTTCAGAACCATCACTAAGGCCCAAGGGTGTATACATTTTACATGTTTCAACAAGGCATCTGTGAGTTATTGATAAATGAGGTAAGGGTTATCTCCCATTAATAGTTATTGCCAATGTCAAATTTTAGGATTAATTTTGTGTTTATATTTCAAAATACTAATAAACAGAACCAGTTGAACATGCCTTTTTTATTTTACTTTATATTTGTCCATTTTCAAATTCTTAGGTGGAAAATATTGAAAAGTCGGTTGATGCCACAAAGTTTACAGTTGTAACACCTAATACAATGAACAAGTATGGATTAGTTCTAGGTGACTTTGACTTTTAAAATATGCTTGATAAACTAATAATTAATTTCATTAAACGTTTGTCTTCACGAACTTCTCTTTCTAGTTTATAGTTTGTTTTCCATATTAAGAATTTTGTGAATTTTCTGCCTGACTCCTTTTCCCCCAAAAGTTTCCAAGTAAATTATATTCTATCGATCCCCAACTTGTTTCCAATTCCATTTTGAATGGGTTGGGAAATTCTTCCTTCTAATAAATGTGTGGGTTAGAGGTAAACGTGATGCAAGTTTGAAGTAATACAATTACCACTGGCCACCCTTTCATTCCATGTTCATCCACAAAATAAGACTAGGTTAGTTGGCAAGTTGATTTACCCACGTTTGATCCCTAATTATTTTTTAGTTCTTGTGCTTGAGTAACATTCACATGAGGTATTGGGGACTGGTATACAGGTGAATTGAACTCTACTATCTTGGAAGATGAGTATTTTCCTTTAATTGTGAGCAATTTGCACAATATTAAAATATGAGTGAATTGAAGGACATGTAGCGTGGATGCATTGGATATTGGAGACAAAATTCAGTCCATATAGATTGTTTATAGTCAGAAAGTTGAATCTATGATAAAATTTAATAAGCAACTCATATATCCAGTTTTGCTCTCTCTTAAAGACTTAACAAGGAATATTAAAATCTGTAGATTTTGATATTGTAATTACAAAATTGCATTTCTATAGTTTATAAATCACTCTAGAGTTTAGAAAGTAGCCCAAAAACTAGTATAGGGGCACTTAAATTCAAACAAAATTGTTTTCTATCACCTGCAGCATCTACCTACACCCCTTCATTTTATGTCTTGCACCTTTTTTTTTCACTACACAAGTCAATAATAGGTTCATGCCCGCTTGAAACAATCCAACCATAATCAGGATTGATGCAACCCTACTAATACCATGCTTGCATTGCACAACTCTAATGCAAAAAAATGATGCCTTGGTCCAAAAAATGATGCTCTGATCCAAAAAATGATGCAGGTAATCTATAGTTGAAACACACTAGAATCTAACTAATTGGCACAATGGTGTTCTTGCCTATAATTGTATGTAGAGATTTTATTAAACAACTCACATCTCTATCAAATTGCTATTCGATTTGTATCAATTCGTGATATTAAGAGTACATTTTAATAGAAGGGTAATTTTTTTTATTAAACGTTATATGCAGGGCAATTTTTTTAACAAAACCATAAAAAAAATTATACTGATGGGTAAGGGTGCCCGTCAAAATTAACCCCTGCCGCCAACCCATAATAACAATATTGTAGGGTAAATGCAGCTTCTATACATGAATTCCTTTTTTGATTTTTTAGGTTTTGTCAACCACAAATATATCTAATGATGATTATTTTGATTTGTGCATGTTTATGGTTATAATTTTTATAATATTTTAAAAGTTTTTGGCGTGTCCTAGCAAATGATGATTGTTACTAGATCACCCCTATACATAAGCATGAATACTATGGTTAGTACGACTTCACTTGTTCTATAACAACTTTATTTTTGTTTTTTTTCCTATAAATATCTTGTAGAGGTTTTGTTTGTTTTACATAGCATCAGTCCCTACATTTTCTATTAACAATCCAAAGTCGTTAACATGGGGGCTATGTTGATCAAGTTCACATGGGCTTGATAGTGCTAATCGCGTCAATATAATGACCAAGTTTATGCAAGGATTTGCAAAAGGGCTCATAAATGTGCATTTTGCAGTTGTTCAAGCAACTTTATAGACTAAATGAAAAAATTGTATGTGTATATGAAAGATTTATAGATTGAATGACATAATTGTATGTGTATATGAAGTTGTAAGTCTACTAATCATGATTCCTATTATTTTGACCCTTGAATAAGAGGTACAGTATGGGAATATTTCATTGCAAAAGTAAGCTGTAATTACTTTGATTACTTCTAAAGTTCTGTATTTTATATTTTTTGTTGATACCAATACTAAAGAGGGGTTCCATATTGTTTTTAATGTACTTTTACTTTGGCAATTTCCACAATATTAGTACAAAAGTAAACAAAATGCCCATGCTTTCAAGGTATCTAGGCTTCCACACTTTATTAAATAGCAAATTGGGTGGCTCACAAATCTACCAATTAATCAATCTGTTATGCTCATAAATTGCACCATATAAAGCTTCAACTATTGTATCTAAGATTTCACTCATGTACAACCTAATGATTTCTCCTTCTAGTCCCAAATACAATTTGGTCAAGGGCTTATTCAAACTTATTCAACCATGTCTCACCAACTATAGTTGGACCACACAAAAAAGCGTTGCATTATTGAGCCACTCAGGACCCTTCAATCCTACACGATCTCGTCTTATTGATCTAGAAATGGAATTGGAAACATCATCTTGATAAGCAACACATGTTTGGGTATTTCTCTCAATACCAATCAACTTAAGTTGTTCATCAACAATACAATTGCTTAATAGGATTTCTTGACCACATGAATGCAATAACTATTATGTCATTTGGCTCAACAACAATTGGCCCGCTATCATATTTATTGAGCTTTGAAAGTATGTCTATTTGTCGTCACTTCCTTTTAATGCAATATTTTATGTGGACATGACCTCTTGCTTCAACACTTAGATCAATAGCTTCATTTAGAATATATTTTTCCAAGTCAAACAATGTCCACAATCTCCCTTCTAATCATTTCTCATGGGGCTAGAATAAATCAACCACTCACTTGGTTCACATCTATCAACACATCCAATATGATCCATAGTCACAAAAGGATCTGTAATACTTACTTAGTACACCAATCATGCAAAATATTCCCTTTATCAATAGATAATTCTCAATACACAAAACAACTCATGCAACCACCAAACTTCTTTGATATACAAGTTTGCACTAGTTAAATTAGAGAAGACGTGATGTTATACCTATAAACATGAACATACCTAAAGAGTGTTTAATGTACACACTATAAATATATTTTTTATATTAAAAAAAATATAGTGCCAAGGGATGATGCACACTATAGTAAAAAACACACTAGTTTTCATTTACTACATAGTGCACACTCCAAAAACCAAAATAATTAAAAAGAACATGACAGGAACACATTTTGGGAACCATTAATGCAATGAGAAAACCTAATCCATAAAAATATTGTTTACATCAAATAACTATTGAGGCCAACAAAATACCTAGATCCCCAACTAAAATTACATCATTGTGAAAGGGTAAAATATTTTAGTTTTGGTAGCTCAGAGGTACTCGTCCATCAGGTTGTCGAGGTGCAAGGGTTCACGGACAATGGGGTCTCATTAATGACATAAAGTGACTTTATAAAAAGTATTTATAAAGTACTCTATTATGTGACCTTATAATTTTATAGTGAGATGTACTTTATTAAAATGAGTTGTACTTTGTAAAGTGAATTTATGATATAAAATGTATTTTATTATTATTTTAGGGTGAAAGTGATTTTTTGAAAAGAAAAATGATTTTCTATAGTTTCACTTAAGTGATTTAAGTAAAATTGAGATTAAAACACAACCCTTGATAATATGAGACAAGATCTAATCTCAACTGTAGAAGTCAAAAAGACAAAGGAGTTACCCTAATGTGAAAGTTAAAAAGACATGAGGCTCACTTGAATGGCACGATTTTTCAAGAGAGCATTGGAGCATGAATTCCAAGGAGGTATTGGGGATCGAGTTTCAAGAGGTAGAGTAGAGCAAGTGGAAGGTGAAGAGTAGAGGTTGAGCTAGAGCAAATTTTCCCAAGGCATGAGGTTCAAATCCCCAGGAGGCAACTACAGATTTGTGAGTAGTATTGTGGGCACATTTCCCTAGGTTCTTGGCACACCCTTCCAAGTAATTTTGCAGCATAAAATAGGATTGTTTGTACAATAGAAGTTGAATACTATAAAACTAAGAACGAAGTGGTCTATACAACTTAATATTGCACTGAATTAGAGGCATCTTCAAGCACAAAATTCAATATGATTTTTGTTGTGTTTTAATGCTTCTTTTTTGTATAGTTTTCAAAGTATTCTACTACCATTATTGAGAGAGTACTGTACATGCCTATTAGTAGAAAATGTCTATATATTTTTAAGCTAAAGAGTGGGGTCAAATAAGTGGGTTTTTTTTCCGCCATTGTTTCCAAGGAGAAGTATGCATAGTAACATTGCATTGTATAACATATTTTCTATTGTGAAATAACTATTGTAGTACACTCAATATCCTTCTTATTATGCTCAATAAACTTTGTTGTGATTGGTTTTCCCTCTAGGGGGTTTTTCCATGGTCTATTTGACCAAAATATTTGTGTCTGATATTTGTTATTGTCTGTTGTCTACATTATTTTTCTGCTACTACATGAGTTCTTAATGTTGTATATTAACTTACAATAGCTTAAATTTTTACCAAAGATGTGTGGTTATTGTTTATGCCTGTATAAGCTTAATGTCATAGTGAATTAATTATTTGACAAAAGTTTAGAGTGAATGTGTACAAACAGAGGTATAATTCTTACATGGTATCAAAGTTGGGGTTCTAAGTTTACAATGGACTAATTTGAGCAAATGCTTGCAAGTAAATTGTTGGTTGGTGTTGTCGAGTAGTAATCTTTGACACAATGGGAAATGAGTGTTTTGCGGAGATTTGATAATGTTGTTGGTTGGTATGTGAATATGTCTTTGAATCTTGGCTTGCGGTATGAGGACAAACTTGTGGGTGCGGAGAATTTCATTCAATGGAAGGAGAGGGTCACCTTGTTGTTGGAAGAACTTGGGTTTTGGGAGATAACCAAGGATGTAGTCATGATTCTCATTGATCATATATTTTTGAATGAATATCAGTGGAAGAACATGAAGGAAAGAGTCAAGACACATTCTTCTTAATGCAATGAAATACCACATCATACCTCATGTGGTCCGGAAGACGAATTCCTATGAGATGTGGGTTGCTCTAAGAAATTTGTTCCAGGATGATAATTGAAACCGAAAAATGGTTTTGAGGCAGAAGCTGAGAGATACTAAAATTATGACCAAGACTGGCAATGTTGCATCATACCTGACCTGCATTACATGAGTACATGATGAGTTGGGGGTTGTTGGCGAGGTATTGGATGAGGTAGAGATGGTGAGAATTTCCTTCAATGGCTTCTCACAACCACGGAAGGATTTTGTATGTACAGTGGTCACTAGAGAAAAAATGTCGACATGGACTAGACTTTGGGATGAATTTGTACAGTAGGAGATGAGATCTAGATCCACTCACCCAGACCAACATAAAGGTGATGATGAGGAGAATGAATCCCTTTAATAAAAGGGTAAGAAGAAAAATGGCTTGAGTAGTGGATCCAAGTCCAAGAAGGATGAGAAAAGTGTGATGCTTTTCTTGCTAGAGCTATGGTCACTATGTCGGTTAGGGTCCCAATAAGAAGAAGAACAAGAATAAAGAAGAGACCGAGACTACAATTTCAACTGAAATGGAAGAGTATGCAAAAAAAATTGAGAAGGAATTCTCAGTCATTTCATGCAGCAGTGTAGTTAAGTGTGCGGACAGTAGAGCATGGTACATAGATGGTGGAGCATCACGCCATATGACGGGAACACGATCAATTTTCATGGAGTTGACATATATAGATAGAGTTATACTTGTGGAGGAAGGGTATGCTGACACCCATACAATAGGAGTTGGAAGTGTTCTATTCCAACTCAAGTCTAGAGGTTATCTAGAGGTTAGCAGAGTGTTGCTTATCCTAGATATGAAAAAGAAGTTTCTCTCGTGTCATTTTTGGAGGATGACAGATATGTGATCCTTCACTTGGAAGGACATGTTTTTATGTATACGATAAGGGATGACATGGGTGCAATGAGATAGCTAGGCATCAGAGATGGCAGGAAATACTGAGTATTGGGTCATCCTATGAATAGTGAGTCTTGTAGGAGGCCAGACTCAGTGGCAAAAATGGTAGCAGTCAACGGAGAGGATTCTTCCATCTCTATGAGGATACTGAGCTGATCTGAGATGACTCTTAAGGATGAGCAAGAGACTGAACATAACTCTCAGTTCATAGTGGTTGGGCACATATCTCCAGCACATTATCCAGGGTAGGTGGCTAAGGAACCTTCAATTTTCTCAGGGATCAGCTTCAGTGATTGGAGACAAGAGGTTGGAAACCGGTTTAGGTGGAGGAGACGCCAATAGTACCTTCCTCTCTAAGAGGAAGTGTTAGTTTTGGTAGCTCTGAGGTACTCCTACATCAGGTGCCTAGGTGCAGGGGTTCGAGGACAATGGGGTCTCATTGATGACATTAAATGACTTTGTAAAAAGTGTTTATAAAGTACTTTATGATATGACTTTATAATTTTAAGGTGATATGTACTTTATTAAAGTGAGTTGTACTTTATAAAGTGAATTTATGATATAAAGTGGACTTTTTATTCTTTTAGGGTGAAAGTGACTTTTCGAAAAGAAAAATGTTTTTATATAGTTTCACTTAAGTGGCTCAAGTGAACTTGAGATTAAAACCAATGTTTTCAAACCCGACCAAACAGAAATCGAAACCAGTTGGTTTGACCTGCTAACCAAATAGGAATATTGAATTAGGACAAAACTCGGGCTGAGGTCCGATTCGGGAGAGAACCGGTCGATCTGAAGCCTAAATCAACCGGTTCGTTACTGAAGTGGATCAAACAAGATGAGTCTATCAATTACACTCCAGTCAGTATCCCCTTCTCCTCCATGGACCCAAACATGTAAAGCAAGGAATACAATTGTTTTAAAATAATTATGAAAACCTAACCCTAAATCATTGCTAAATCCATCATTGATCATATTTGTTGGACTGTAGAAGCTATAGAGCCTCATTGATATTGTATTTTGT
This sequence comes from Pseudotsuga menziesii, assembly GCA_001517045.1. NCBI lineage: Eukaryota > Viridiplantae > Streptophyta > Pinopsida > Pinales > Pinaceae > Pseudotsuga > Pseudotsuga menziesii. Next base: position 1,045,945 of record LPNX010533859.1, on the reverse strand, counting down.
TTCAAAATCTGAGATATGTGTTATGATACTTTACTATGTAGTGCACTTGGTTCCATTTTTTGACCTATACATGGTTTATGGTAAATATATATGGGTAGAATTTGCATATTATGTCTCTAATGGTTTGAAAATTTGAAATCACAACTTGAAATGTCAAATATCATTTTTATGATTAAAATTGTAATTTTTTTTGTAATTTTTAATAGTTTGGTTCATTGAAATCAAACCGCTTTGGTTCATTACCCTTTTTAGTTCTGGTCCTAGTTGACCCTCGATCGGTTTGATTCATGGTTCCGAGTTTTAAAACATTTATTAAAAAAACCCCTTGATCTTATGAGCCAATATCTAATCTTAATCGTAGAAGTTAAAAAAAACAAAGGAGTTTCCCAAATGTGAAAGTTAAAAGGACATGAGACTCATTTGAATGACACGATTTTTCAAGAGAGCATTGGAGAATGAATTCCAAGGAGGTGTTGGGGCTCAAATTTAAATAGGTAGAGTATAAAAAGTGGAAGGAAAAGAGTTGAGGCTAAGCTAGGGTGTATTTTCCCAATATTTAAGGCTCATATCCCTAGGAGGTAGCTTTAGATTTGTAAGCAGTAGTGTGGGCACATTTTCCTAGGTGCCTAGCATGCACTTCTAGGAATTTTTGTATGTGCAACTTAAGTTTGTACTAAAAAAGTGGTATGTACAACTTAAGTTTGCACTGAATTCTAGGCAGGTTCAGGCACATAATTCAAGGTAATTTTTGTTGTGTTTTAATGCTTATTTTTTTCACATTTTTCAAGGCATTATGATACTATTGTTGAGGTGGTACTGTACATGTCTATTAGTAGAAAATGTGTATATTTTTCTAAGCTGAAGAGTGGCGTCAATTCATTGGGTTTCTTTTTTGGCACTATTTCCTAGGATAAGTATGCACATTAAAAGTGCATTGTACTACACTTTTTTGACTCACTTGGTTCCTTCAGAAAATCAATAGTTAATTCCATTAACTATGAGACTTCTACAACATTTTTATTCTTTGTATATTTAGGGGGTTCTGAGGCTTCATGTGAACCCTATGTGTCTTGTTCTTTTGCATGTTCAACAAAATTAATCCAAGTCCATTTCGTTGCTAATAAAGCATCCTTGACCAATAATTTGACTAGCCCATGATGAGTTAGGTTGGTCTCAGGGGTTCAACTACGATGTGATTTTGTAGTCATTAATTCAATCAAATGAACAAGGAAATACATAAGATTAACATAACTTCTATGCCGCATGTGTATCAGCGATTTGAAATAATATTCAAAGAGAAATTTGTACCTTCCTTCACTAGTAAGATGCTTATGAACACATAGCCCAACACCAAGCCGTGGCTTTGCAAGTGAGATCCATTGAATTCCTTTTGCATCCCCTTCAAGTGTTTCATTAGTTTCAATAAATTATTTATGAATAATCTTAGAGGAACCATTTAACGTGAACCATCACTTTCCCTCTATTGATAGTCCAATTACTTAGGCTATATTTTATTTTGTCATATGGATAAGTATTCCCTTAACTCTAGCAATAGAGGAACTCAATGAGTGAGAAAAATTCATTGTTATGTTCTTATAGAGACCATGTATAGGTTCAAAGTAACTAATCCAATGTGATTCTATGAAAATTCTCAATACCTCTGCATTTTGATGGATCAACGAAGTGTCCTCTGGTTCGCTATGCATAGATGTGTCTCCCATGATCATATGTGAACAATGGAAGAAAACGATCATAGTGAAAAGATAGCAATCCACAATTGGGTAGGAGTAGGTAATATATAATATCGTGAACATAGCATAACACATTGAATTATAATATTTAGTGCAAGACGGGGCAAGAATGTTTAGATGTGATAAGAGCTATGGAACAACCTTGCCATAATTCACAATAGCACAAAAGAAATCACAAAGATTCCTGCTAATAGGTTCAAGGGAAAAATATTTCCATATATATTTGGATCCAATCATGCATGTGTGAGTTAAAAATACTTCAAGTTTTTGAGTAGTGGATAAAATCCATAAATTTGGCCAAATTAGGAAAAAGTATAATGTCGAATGTAGGTCCAAATATCGAAGTATTATTCCCCCAAGGAAAATGTGTTTCTAGTCCTTAGGAATATAAGGAATGCCAAAGTATGGCATAGGTACCACAAATTTACATCTGAACATTTGAATGAATAAATGGGAGAAAACATACCTGGCCATACCTATTGGAGAAAGGTCAATGAAGATTGGAAGGAGAAAGGCAGAGAAAGTAACTATGAAATAAACCAAGAGATTCAAAAACAAAGTAGAAACCTATGGTGGAAGTCATGAAGTATTTAATAATGTTTGGTAAGCATTCTAAAGATGTTTTGAATCATTAATTGAAGAGGATCTAGAAACATTTGGGAGCGAAAGGATATGTTTTGCAACACTAGATATGTATTCACAACAATTCAAAAGGATATGCAGTAGATGGAAATATTCGACAACAATTGTAGATGAGAAGGAAACATTCAACAACAACTGGAATTGTTTTGCATAACTATAAAGGATATAAAAATATGGATATGTTTTACAACAACTATAAAGGATCTAAAGCTCTGGATATGTTTTACAACAACTGTAAAGGATTTGTAGCTGTTGGATATGAGGTGTAACCAAATATAAAAGTAAAGACTAAAGCAAAAGGTGTACTAATATAGTGTATAAAAAAATGCAAGAGAACTATGACATCAGTGAAGTAGTCATGGTATGATTTAAAGAGAAAATATCTCACAAGAGTAGTCCCATGTTTCTCACTATCCACTTTTGATTTATTTATGTTTTCTCTTCTTTCCTTTTTTTTAACAAGTATTATCTGCCAACAAGTCTATTTTGGAATAATATCCATCTAATTGACCCCCAAAGGGGTTTTCATAGTTAGATTATTTCATTTTTTATTATGCTTAGTGATACCATCTAGAGATTGGTTTTCTAGTACCACTGAGTCTTGCAATGCCCAAAACTAGGTTTTCACTACAATATTATTATGCATTTATTTATTTATTTTAATATCGAAAAGGGATAGGAAAACCATTATATCATAGGTGCAGGTGGTTGGGACACTACACCAACAACCTCTAGATTTGAATACGAAGTAATATCTTCAACAAAAGCTTTCTTGGACAATGGCTTTTGATATAATAGTAATCGATGTCCATTAAAAATAATAGTCTGAATCTCATTAATATTTTTGAGCTTAAAAATGTCATTATTGAATACTGTGTCTACCTCATAGGGACCTATCTAGAATGTATAAATTTTTCCTTTGAATTCCTTGAATCCAGAATTAAATAGCAGGGCCCAATCACCTACTTGAAATGTCTTCTTTTTTATTAACATATCATGCCATCGTTCACATTGTTGTTGAACAATATATGTGTAAAGAGAAACAACTTGACAAATATCATCAACCTCATTAAGTTGATTTTGGAAGTGTTGTTACACTTTTGTAATATCTAAACCAACTTGTAAATCAGTCCTTAATGTCTTGAACTCAAATTAAATTGGAAAAAAAAACATTCTTACCATAGACAAGTTCATAAGGAGTGAATCCCATGGTGTTCCACCATGTGGTTTAGTAATCCCAAAGGGATTCTATAAATATAGCATCCCAATCACAATGGTGAATTTGCACAATATTTATTAGAATGGATTCCAACACTTTGTTGGTAATTTCCATTTTTCCATTGGATTATGGGTGATAAGGTGAAGTAGTCCTGTGTTGGATATGATAAGGCTTTGGTAAGTTTCTGGATTGGGTGCGAATTAAACTAATATCCTCCATTTTTTACAATCTCATGAGGTACCCCAAAATGAACAAAGATGTCCTCACAAATAAAATCTACATAACTTGCTTGGTGTCCCTTAGAAGTGATTTGGCCTCCACCCATTTGGTGACATAATCTATGTAGACCAAGATATGGCCCTTCTGATGAGATGGAGAATTGATTGATCTCACAAAGTCTAAGGTCTGTTTCTTGAAGGGTTCAATGACAAGTTGAGTTTACAATGACATTTCATCATATTGGAGGGGGAAGCCCATCCTTTGATATATATCACAACTTCTCACATACTATTTGGAATCATGGACCCTATTAGGTCAATAATATCCCAAACAAATCACTTTATGAGAAACCATTTTATTGGAAAAGTGTACACCATAAGGCTCATCATGAAAATCTTTGAGGTTATCATAGATTTCATCATCTTTGACACAACGCCATATTATGAGATATGGCCCTTGTAAAAGAGTTAGTCTTCAAGCCAAGAATACCCAACACTTAGCCTAATGATGCATTGTCGATCTTTCAGAGAAAGATGGTTTGGAAGCTTTCCTACAACCAAGTAATTAGAAATATCTACATACCATCGAGTGTGAGTAGATAATGCAAAAAGATGTTCACCAAGAAAGTTATCTTCAATAAATAAAGCATCACCATCATTGGTGATCCTAGAAAGGAAATCTACCATAAAATTATCTTTATTGGGTTTGTCAATGATGGTGGCATCAAATTATTGTAATAACAATAACTACCTAGTCATTTTTGCATTATTAATAGGCTTGTTCATTAGATAATGAATGAAAAAATGATTGATGTGTATGAAAACTAGATAGCCAGTTATGTAATGGTGAACCATATTAATAGAGTCAACAACAACAATAAACTCTTTCTCTGTTACCATGTAATTCAACTTTGTAGTAGCCAAGTTCCTGCTAATGAAGTGCATAGTGTATGGATTCCATTCTCCTTGTTTACCCAATACCATTCCAGTGGCCATGTCTATGGCATCCGTAGAGATATGAAATGATATGGACAAATTAGGTCCTCATAAGACAAGATCCTAAAAGAGTCATTTCTTAAGAGTTTCAAAAGAAAATTGACATTCATTAGTCCAAACAAATTCCACATCCTTTGAATGTAATGAAAATAAAGGAGATGTAAATTAAATAAAATTTTCAACGAAGTAATGATAATACAACATGTCCCAAAAAAATGCATACTTCTTTCTATGTTTTTTGGACTGGGAAGATTTAGTATTACCTTAATTTTAATTGGATCCACTTTGAATACTACAGACTAAATATAATTCCCAAGAACAATACCTCCATTCATCAAGATATGTAAGTTTTCACTGCTAAGGTAAAGGTGAGTTTCTTTGCATCATTTAAGCACCTTTTCTAGATTGTTAGGACCTCATGGAATGTGTTACCATAGATTGTAAATTCGCCCATATATGTCTTGACATAATCATGGATTATATCATAAAAGATTCCAAGCACAACTTGCTGAAAGGTGGTAGGTACATTGAAAATTTCAAAGGGCAAGACTCGATAGGAACATGTACCCCAGGGATAAGTAAAGGTGGACTTATCCTTATCTTCAAGAGAAATTTTCATTTGATTATGTCCACTAAATAGATAAAGAAACGAGAAAAAATCTTTCCCTAATAGTGTGTCAAGGACTTGGTTAATTAAGGGAAAAGCAAAATGGTCCTTCTGTGTATCCTTGTTTAGTATCCTTGTTTAGTTTCTTATAGTCAATACAGATCCACCATTTTCCATTTTTATTCAGTAATATCGCAAGATCGTGAGAGACCCACTAGCTATATAAAAATAGGGTACACAAATTTTACGTTAAGTAGTTTCTATAACTCCTCTTTGACTATATCTCTTAATCTCAGGTTCATGCAATGTTGTGTTGAATATTGTAACTTCAAAGGATATTCTAAATGTATTTTACTGATGTAAGCCAAGAGAGATGTTATTATTCCTCCGGCGGGGTGTTACTATTGTATTTGGTCATCATAGAGTCATGAGGTAAAGCCTCCATTATACTTTAGGTCAATAGAACCCTAATGAATAATATAATATATTGTTTTGAGTCTTCCTAGGTGAATTCGGCCCAGACAGTTTAGTGGGGCCGACTTGATTAGGGTAAGAGTCAGTTGGCTCATTGTGTATAAATAGAAGAATTGTGGTTCTTACTTGGAAACACGGATTCTCACTTGTGTAGCACATAGGAGAGAGAGATAGAGACAGAAGATAAGGAGGAGGATAAATTTTTTTGGGGTTATATCTTATACATCTTATACAAAGGATGTTTTGTTGGGTTTTCTTCCCCTTGAGGGTTTCCCAAGATAAATATTGTGTCTATCTTGTGATTTTGTTTCTATCAGTGATTCTAGATATGTTGTTGTTATGATTTTGAATTGAACACTAATGAATCTAGTCTAGCATATGAAATCTTAACATGGTATTAGAGCTAACCTAATTAGGACAACTTTCACAAGGTGAAACTTCGTCTCTCTCCTCTCCGAAAGAAATTAGGGTTTCTCCAAATTTTGGAATTTGGGAAATCTACTTGCAGATAAATTTGTGTCTCCCTGGAGCGCATCTATTGAGCTCAGGATCGATATTTTTGGGTGGTTGAATCTCCGGGAAATCCAAACCCTAGTTTGGTAGTGAACCAGAAAACTGCTGTGAAAAAGAACTAGAAATTCTGCAATGCTGCAACCTCACAAGTGGGATTTGAATACTGAATATTTGGGATCTCTAGCAAGTAGTTGGATCAACCAATTTGCTTCCCTCAAGCACATCTACTGGTAAGGTTAGCGTTTGATTTTGATAATTTTCATTTTTTAGTGAACTACTAGATAGGATGGCCCCAAGCACTAAGCTTGAGGACAAATTGGAAGGCCTAGAAAACTTCCTATCTTGGAAGTATAGGATTGGTCTCATTCTCAGAGAGAATTGTCTTGAGAATTACATCAAGAATGACATTGTAGAATCTGAAGAAGATGAAGCTAAGGAGAAGCATGACCATGACCTAGTCAAGGAAATGAGGATCATTGTTGACTCTATTAAGGATCACTTGATCCCACAAGTGTCATCTAAGAATACACCTAAACAAATGTATGATTCACTTTCTAGAATGTATGAGGGAAGAAAAATCAACAGAAAGATGAATCTGAGAGCTCAACTGAAGGGAACCAAGATGAGCAAAGTAGAAACAGTTCAAGATTACTTCACAAGAGTTTCATAGTTCAAAGAAAAACTAAGTGCTATTGGAGACACCCTTGATGAGGATGAACTAGTTATGACTGCTCTCAATGGTCTCACTAGACCTTGGGACTCATTCATACAAACTTTGTGTGCCAGACAAGAAAGTATGAAGTTTGACATAGTATGGGAAGACTGCATTCAAGAAGAAGCTAGAGAAGCCAACAAAGAATCTCTACTCAGAGAAGATGACCAAGATCTAGCCACCTATACTAAAGAAAGGAAGCAATCAAACTTCAAGAAGAGTAATCAGAAACCTTCCAAGAATAATTTTTAGAAGAACAAGAAGGATTACTCAAAATACCAATGCTACACCTGTCATAAGATAAGACACATAACAAGAGACATCATGTTCATCTAGCTGAAGATGAGGATGAAGAAGAAAGACCTAGAAAGAGATTAACACAAGAAGATGTAGATGAATATGTACTATTCTCTACACTCTTTGGGTCTGTAAAACCTATGTTAGAAAACAAGACCGCAGAGCAATAATAGTTATATAGTTAAGTCATTAAACAATATGCAAAACACATTAAACATATTACAGAGAGACATAGATATAACATGGTTCACCCAAAGGATGGGCTACATCCACATAGAAATTGCAAGTCCTTTTATTACCATCCATAAAGATGAAGGGATACAACCTGCAACAATACCGTTGCACTTCCTCTTCACGCTCTCACAGTCTCTCTCACCCAATCACATAGATTGTTTACAATGCTACAATACAATACAATACCATACCCATCCATATTGCAATTCTTTTCTTTTATAAGGGAAATATCATGGGAAAATACTACGGTTAACCCAATACCATGGGGGAACGAGTGTACAGTACACCCGGGGTACAAACACGACTGAATGACATCTTTGAATCTGGAAGATCATGCTCCACAACCAACAATCTCCCACTTGGAGACTGATCACAGCAACTCGACCGTTGCTGCACTTGCTGGACTATGCTCTGGACCTTGGACTTGGAAAATTTCTTATTTTCACCTTCATGCTTGAAGGCCAACAGAAACCAAGCAGGAACTCAGTTTCTTTTTGGTTACTCCCTTTTTCAACATGTCTGCAGGATTATGGCTAGTATGTATCTTTTCCAATTTTAACAGTTCTTCATCTAGAACAGATCTTATGAAATTGTACTTGAACTGTATATGTTTAGCCTTTGAATGAAAGGATGAGTTATTTGCAATATGAATGGCACTCTGGTTGTCACTGTACAACATTCTATTCTCCTTCTTCTTATCCAATTCCTCCATGAACCTCTACAACCAAATCATCTCCTTACTAGCCTCTGTAGCAGCAACATACTATGCTTTTCATTGTTGAAAGTGAAACAACTTGTTGCAGTTTTGAAATCCAAATTACTATTGTTCCACCCACAGTAAACACATACCCTGTGGTGCTCCTCCTACTATCTTTATCACCAGCCATATCTGCATCAACATATCCCTGTAGAACAGTGTCTAAACCTCCAATACATAATGCATGAGAAGTGGTACCTCTTAGATACTTGAGAATCCACTGTACTACTTTCCAATGCTATTTACCTAGATTATTCATATCCCTGCTCACAACTCCGACTTCATGTGTAATATCTGGTCTTGTGCACACCATGGCATACATCAAGCTTCCAACCGCTGATGAATAGGGAATCCTGGACATGTAATCTATCTCTTCCTGTGTCTCTGGACATATCTCCTTACTTAATTTGAAATGGTTGGCTAAAGGTGTACTATCTGGTTCTGCATTCTGCATTCTAAACCTCTGCAACACCTTTTCTATGTACTCACCTTGAGACAATGTCAATTTGTGATTTTTTCGGTCTCTTGTTATTCTTATACCAGGGATTTGCTTTGCAGCACCCAAATCCTTCATCTCAAATGATTTAGCTAGTTTTCATTTGAGCACATTTATATCCTACATGGTAGAACCTGCAACAATCATGTCATCCACTTTCAATAACAAGATAATATATCTTCTGTTATCTAGCCTCTTGGAATAAACACAGTGGTCAGAATGACATCTATCATAACCTTGTCCTATCATAAACTTATCAAATTTTAAATACCACTGCCTTGGAGCTTGCTTCAGGCCATATAAGCTCTTCTTCAACATGTAAACCAAATTCTCCTTCCCTTTGACCTCATACCCCTGTGGCTGCTGCATATAAATCTCTCCCTCCAAATCCCCATGGAGAAAGGATGTTTTACATCTAATTGTTCAAGATGCAAATCTTCTACTGCCACTAGCCTTAAAATGGTTCTAATTGAAGTCATTTTAACAACAGGAGAAAATATTTCATCAAAGTCTATACCTTTATTTTGTGCAAACCCCTTTACAACAAGTCTAGCCTTGTACCGCTTCTTGCCTCCATACTCTTCCTTCAACCTATAAACCCATTTATTCTGCAATGCCCTTTTTTCTGCACGAAACTGAACCAAATCCCAAGTCTGGTTTCTTACTAATGAGTCCATCTCCTCATTCATGCCTTACTCCCACTTCTTTCTAGTTTCTACCTGCATTGCTTCTTCATAACATTCTGGTTCACCATAACAAGTCATCAATAAATAATATAGTGAAGGAGAGAATCGTTCAGGGGGTCTACTTAACCTGGTATATTTTCTTACATTTGCAGGAGTTTCAGGTACCTACTACTGTTCTTGATTTTCTAGTGCCTTTGGAACTTCATTTTCTTTGATTTCATCAAGCACTATGTACTATGTGTTTTCCTTTTCCACTTGATTTCCCTGCAACTGATCTTTGTACATAACCTTTTCATTAAATACTACATCTCTACTCCTAATGATTTTGCGACTTTCAAAATCCCATAAACGATAACCAAAATCATCAACCCTGTATCCAATAAAGGTACATTTCTTGGATTTAGATTCAAGATTTTTTTTTATCATCTTTATCAATATGGAAAAATGCTTCACAACCAAAAGTTCTCAGAAATGAGTATTTTACGTGTTTACCTATCCATGCCTCCTTTGGAATCCCACCATCCAAAGTGCTTGAAGGCCCTCTGTTTATTAAATAAGAAGCAATGTTTACATCATCAGCCCAAAACTGTAAGGGCAACCCTGCATGCAATCTCATACACCTTGCACACTCCATGATTGTTTTTTTCATCCTTTCTAACACACCATTTTCTTGTAATGTTCCAAGTACTGTCTTCTCTCTATGAATCCCATTGTGTGAACAGTAACTGTCAAACTCCTTGCTACAGTATTCACCTCCATTATCAGATCTGAGACATTTCAACTTTTTTCCTGTCTCGTTCTCAGCCAAAGCTTTCCACTTCTTAAAAGTATCAAACACATTAGATTTATGTCTAATGCAATAAACCCAATTTTTTCTAGTTGCATCATCAATAAAAGTAACATAATAATGAGATCCACCAAGAGATTGTACCTAAGATGGTCCCTGTACATATGTATGGACAATCTCTAACCTTTCACTCTTCTTTTGTTTCCCAACCCTGAGAAATCTAACTCTCTTCTGTTTTCCATAAACACAGTTCTCACAGAATTCCAAACTTACCTACTTTAGATCTGGAAGCAGTTTCCTTGAGTGGAGAATCTGCATCCCCTTCTCACTCATGTGGCCAAGCCTATGATGCCACAACGTCGCACCTATTTCTGTGGAATATACAGAGATAGAATAATCAGTATTGTGAGGACATAAATATAATGTACCTACCCTATCTCTTTTTTCTATTACCGGTGATCCTTTAGTGATCTTCTGCCATGTTTCTCCAAACGTAGACAAACAACTGTTATCTCCCAATTGCCCTATTGAGATCAGATTTCTTTTCATAGCAGGAATGTGCCTTACATCTTTTAGCATCCATTCACTTCCATTATTTAACTTAATCCGAACCTTACCCTTTCCAACAATTTTACATGGTTCATCACCCACCAATAAAACATGTCCAAAATCACCTTGAACATAATCGTGAAAGAATTTCCTATGGGGTGTAGCATGACATGAATGTGCCTTATTTCATAGCAAGAATGTGCCTTACATCTTTTAGCATCCATTCACTTCCATTATTTAACTTAATCCGAACCTTACCCTTTCCAACAATTTTACATGGTTCATCACCCACCAATAAAACATGTCCAAAATCACCTTGAACATAATCGTGAAAGAATTTCCTATGGGGTGTAGCATGACATGAAGCCCCTGAATCTACTACCTAGTAATCACTAGTATTATCTAATGCAAGAATCAAAGCATCTTTTAACACATCACCTTCTACATTCGCTTCCTGAGTAGTCTCTTGCTGCCTCTCACCTTTCTTCTTTGGTGCTTTGTAGTATTTCTTCAGATGTACTTTGTTACCACAATTCCAACACTCTAATTTCCCGAATCTGGACTTGGATATGCCCTTTCCATACTTGTCGCAGTTACCTGGGCTCTTTCCTCTCTCCTTTTATCTCCCTATTCTCTCCATGGTCAACGCATTACCTGATGTCTCACCTGTGTTTTTTCTTCTCATTTCCTCACTAAGAATAACATCACCAACATCATCAAACTTAAGAGTGTTTGAACTAGGGACAAAGTTACTTACATCCATGACCAAGCTATTCCAGCTTTCCGTCAATGAGCACAAGATTATAATATCCCTAACCTCATCATCAAAGTTCATTTTTACAAAACTTAACTGACTGGTAAGTGTATTAAACTCATTTAAATGGTCAGCAATAGATCCACCTTCCGACATCTTCATATTAAATTAACGCTTCATTAAAAATACCTTGTTGGAAGCCAAGGGTTTTTCGTAGAGCTTACCCAATGCACCCATCACACCCTCTGTTTTTTTTTTCTTTCGAAATATTGAAAGCCATCGACGAAGCCAGGAATAGCCATATTGTTCCCAGTGCCTTTCTATCAAAAACCTCCCATTCTTCATCCTTCATAGTACCGACTGTTTTGCTTTTTTGCCCAACGACAGGTACAAATACTTCTGGTACAGATAGTCCTCCATTTGCATCTTCCATAATTGGTAGTTTTAGCTGTTAAATTTCTCGACCCTAAACTTTCTTTCTTCTGCCATTGCTCCCACTCGAACCAAGAACCCTTCTTTCCTACGAGTTTACAAGCCAAATAGACCTTTTGGCTCTGATACCAATTGTTAGAAAACAGGACCGCAGAGCAATAACAGTTATACAGTTAAATCATTAAACAAGATGCAAAACACATTAAACACATTACAGAGAGACACAAATATAACGTGGTTCACCCAAACGATAGGTTACTTCCACACAAAAATTTCCAGTCCTTTTATTACCGTCTAGAAAGATGAAGGGATACAACCTGCAGCAATACCACTACACTTCCTCTTCACGCTCTCACAGTCTCTCTCACACAATCACAGAGATTGTTTACAATGCTACAATACAATACAATACCATACCCATCCGTATTACAATGCTTTTCTTTTATAGGGGAAATACCATGGGAAAATACTACGATTAACCCAATACCATGGGTCCACAAAATTGTTGGCCAACAAACATCCCAAAAGTGGGGGAACGAGTGTACAATACACTTGGGGTAAAAACATGACTGAATGACATCTTTGAATCTGGAAGATTAGGCTATACAACCAACAACCTGGAGAAGACACACAGCTTATTGATAGTGGTGCCTCGAAGCATATGACAAGGAAGAAGCAATCTCTATCAAGACTAGAAGAGAATAACTCTCCCTAGAAAGTATCATTGGGAGATGACTATCAATATCCCATCAAAGGTATTGGTGAATCAAGCAATAAGCTTGACTCTGGGACTTCCATGAAGATGAAGGAAGTACTATATGTATCAGGTTTGAAAAAGAACTTAGTTTCCATCTCAGCTCTAGATAAGAAAGGATATATAGTTTCTTTTATAGATGTACAAGTACTAATGTGGTCCAAAGGAAAGACACTTGAAGATGATGTGGTCATTGGAGAAGAAGGAGGAGGACTGTATAAACTCAAAGGACATCCAGAGAAAACCTTTGTCTATGACACTACTAGATCAAGTGAATTGTGGCATAGAAGGCTTTCCCACATTAACTACAAAGCATTTCCCTATGTGAGCAAGGTGGTAACACAATTACCAGATCTGAAAATTGATCTTGAGGGTACTTGAAAAGGATGTGCAAGTGGAAAGAATATAAAGTATCCCTTTCTAAAAAGTGAAACAAATACCAAAGGTACATTAGAACTAATTCATTTTGATGTGTGTGGTCCTATTCCCTCTATATCCTTAAGTGGATATGAATATTATGTCACATTTATTGATGACTATTCAATAAAGACTTGGATATACTTCTTGAAGAACAAGAGTGAAGTGTTCGGGAAATTCAAGGAATTCAAAGCCTTGATAGAGAACATTTCAAAAAAGAGAATCAAGACACTGAGGACATATAATGGTGGAGAATACACTTCAAAGGAATTTGAAGCATTCTGTAAGGAGGCAGGAATCAAGAGGGAACTAACCACTCCCTATAGTCCCTAACATAATGGTGTTGTGGAAAGAAATAATAGAACTATTATGGAAGCAGTAAAGACCATGATTCATGACCAAGACCTCCCTATGCACCTATGGGTTGAAGCAGAAATAACAATTGTATATGTGCAAAATAGATTATCTCACAGTGCTTTTGGATTAAAGACTCTTGAAGAGATGTATACAGGAAAGAAACCTAAAGTGATCCATCTCAAGATATTTGGTTGTCCAATATATGTTCATATTCCGAAAGAGAAGAGAACCAAATTGGATCCTTCTGGAAAGAAGGGAATATTTGTAGGATACTGTGAAGTCTCCAAATCCTTCAGGATATACATATCAGGATTCCATCATATCAAGATTAGTAAGGATGTAACATTTGATGAAGAGACAACTCTTAAGAAATCTAGAAGGTGTTGGCTTAAAGAAGTACATGAAGAGGATGTATCGCCCTGAAGGATAGAAGTTGAACCCTCTCCTGAAATAGTAGCATTGGAATATCATGACATGCTAGAACCTCAGGAATCTCCTACTATGAATATATCTTGAAAGAGAAAACTTGCTTGTGTATGAGAAATCATACAAGAAGAAGAGAGATATAGAGCTCCAGAAGGCTCCACAAGAACCAACAAAAGATCTAAGCCATATTCATGTTATGTAGCTTTGATGTGTGATATTGTAAATCAAGAACCCTCCAATTATGAGGAAGTTTCTCAAAATAAAGAATGGGTTGAAGCGATAACAAAAGAATACCAATCGATCATGAAGAATGATGTTTAGGATATAGTTCCCAAACCGAAAAATAAGAGTGTGGTATCTTCGAAATGGATCTACAAGATAAAACATGTTGTTGATGGAAGTATTGAAAAGTACAAAACAATATTTGTGGCTAGAGGATTCTCTCATAAAGAGGTGATCGATTATGAAGAGACATTTGTTCCAGTATCAAGGTACACTTCCATCAGAACTATCATGGCACTTGCTTCCATGATGAAGTGGGACTTACACTAGATGGATGTAAAGACAACCTTCCTTAATGGTGTCATTGAGGAAGAGGTTTACATCGAACAACCACAAGGATTTGAAGTCGAAGACAGAGAGACTAATGTATGCAAGTTGAAAAAGACTCTGTATGGACTAAAGCAAGCTCCTAGAGCTTGGTATGGCAAAATAGATAGCTTCTTGACAAGCATGGGATTTACTAAGAGTAAAGATGATCCTAACCTTTATATGAATATTATGGATGATGAACCAATTATACTATTGGTGTATGTGGATGATCTATTTCTGACTGGAAATGAGAAACAGATCAAGGATTGCAAGAAGAAGCTAGCTGAAGAATTCGAGATGAAAAATCTTGGATTGATGCATTATTTCCTAGGGTTGGAAGTGTGGCAGATCCCAGAAGGAATATTTATGAATCAGGGAAAGTATGCAGTAGAAATATTGAAAATATTTGATATGTTGGATTGTAAAGCCATGGCCACACCCATGGACACTGACTTGAAGTTGTTGTCTGATGAGACATCATATTTAGTGGATATGACTCAGTACAGACAGATTATTGGGTGATTGACATATCTGATGAACACAAGGCCATATATATGCTTTGTTGTGAACACATTAAGTTAGTATCTAGTTAAACATAGACGGGTTCACCTGATAGATACAAAGCATGTGATGAGGTACCTTAAATGTACCATATATTTGGGGCTCTGCTGTGGGAGAGATCATGACTACAGATTGTATGGATATAGAGATTCAGATTGGGCAGGAAATGTTGCAAACAAGAAGAGCACCTCAGGTGTATGTTATTTTTTGGGATCCGCCATGATCTCATGGTTTAGTAAGAAACAATCCAGTGTTTCTCTCAGCACATCTGAAGTAGAGTACATTGCAGATTGCTCCACTTGTTGTGAAATGATATGGCTTCAAAAGTTGATGTCAGGATTATTTGACATGGAGTTGGATACCACAATAATTCTATGTGACAACTAGAGTTGTATAAAGATGACAAAGAATCCGGTATTCCATGACAAATTGAAGCATATAGAAATCCAATATTTTTATATAAGGGATATGGTACAAAAGGGAGCTATAAAGCTCCAGTATGTAAGTACCAATGAGCAAGTTGTCGATGTACTAACCAAGCCTCTATCTCGAGTGAACTTTGAATATTTCTATGAGAAGCTTAGTGTAGTTCGAAAAGACTTTACTTGCAAGAAGGAACAACGATGGGACTACAGATGTTGAAGATATGGACCTTCTTCGAAAAGTAGGAACAATTCGAAGATATGGACTCTCCTCGAAAAGGAAGAATAGGTCGAAGACCTGAACCCTTCTTGGACAAAGGGGGATCAGGTTGATAATATGGATCCTCCTAGGAAAGGGGGAGTGATCATGAGACTGACATCGATGATGGATGACATTGATCCTCTCTTGAGGATGGCATGTATAACACTTTGTGCATGAGAGTGGTCCTTTCTAGATAAGGATGTCCCTGTAGATGTTACTCTCACATGGAGAGTACCCACATTTAGTTGTGGATACCGTAGAATAACACTCGATCAGGATTGGTCCTAACCTTTGTGGTATGGATTCTCTACGATGAGTCCTCATGGACGACGGGACTAACATTTTCTATGCAATCAATATCTACTCTGCAGACAATACTCTTGTGTGGAGAGTATCCCTACATTCATATGTAGATACCATAGAATAACACTCGCTTGGGAGTGGTCCTAACGTGTGTGGTATGTATGATCTATTCATAGATGCCGTAGTATAAAAATCACTTGGGAGTGGTCGTAACCTGTGTGGTATGGATGTTCTACGATGGGATGACATTTTGAATGCAGTCGAGATCTACTCTGCAGACAATACTCTTACATGGCAGAGTATACCTACACGTGAGTGTAGATACCATAGTATAACACTCACTTAGGACTGGTCCTAACCTTCGTGGTATGGATGGTCTACGATGAGTCCTCACGGACGATAGGGCTTGCACCGGGTGCAGTCAAGATATACATTTATTTGCAGACGATTCAACTGATCAATTTCATGGATCATGCTGATGGAGGATTGCATCATCCTTGGACTTATGTCCTAAAGTGATCGGGATTGATCATCCCGCAAATAGATCATGTGTACCGCAGGTGCGTGGCGATGAAGGATCAAGTAGATCAAAGTACAACAATGAAGGGTCAAGTAGATCGAAGTGTGGCTACAAAGGATCAAGAAGGATCGAAGTGTTGCTGCAAAGGATCGAAAGGATTGAAGTGTTATTGCAAAGGATCGAAAGGATCGAAGTACTACTACAAAGGATCGAGAAGATCAGAAAGTTGCTACAGAAGATCAAAGTGTTGCCGCAAAGGATCAGGAAGATCAAAGTGTTGCTGCAAAGGATCAAGAAGATCAAAGTGTTGCTGCAAAGGATTAAGAAGATCGAAGTGCTACCACAAAGGATCAAGTACTGCAAATAATCAGAAAATTGAAGTGTTTCTACAAAGGATCGAAAGATCGAAGCGTTGCTGCAAAAGGATAAAGTGATCGTGTGATGCAGAAGATGAATACATTGAAGAGTAATTGTTCCAGTTACTGATTGTGAAAACTTCCTATGACATATAGATGTATTACCTCGATGTATTGTTGAAGATATTGTATCTTTGTGCTCATATTGTCTATGATGATGTTGTTAGTAGAATAACCTTCTCGTTGAGGGGGAGTGTTGAATACTGTAACTTAAAATGATATTCTAAATGTATTTTAATGATGTAACCCATGGAGATGTTATTATGGGCCTCTAGCGGGGTGTTACTGTTGTATTTTGTCATCATCGAGACATGAGGTAAAGCCTCCATTGTAAGTCGGGTCAATAGCACCCTAATGAATAATATAATATATTTTTTTGAGTCTTCCTAGGTGAAGTTGACCTAGAAAATTTAGTGGGGTCAACTTGATTAGGGTAAAATTCAGTTGGATCATTGTGTATAAATAGAAGAGTTGTGGTTCTTATTTGGACACACAGACTCTCACTTGTGTAGTGCATAGGAGAGAGAGAGAGAGACAGAACATCAGGGGGAGGATAACGATTTTTGGGGTTATATCTTATACATCTTATACAAAGGAAGTTTTGATGGGTTTTCTTCCCCTTGAGGGTTTCCCAGGATAAATACTGTGTCTATTTTGTGATTGTGTTTCTATCAATGATTTTGGATATGTTGTTGCTATGATTTTGAATTGAACACTAATGAATCTAGTCTAGCATATGAAATCTTAACATGTTGAGGATGTTGGAAATGTTGAGAATCATTCTTGATGTAAATATGATGGGTTCATATATCGGGGTGAATGTACCCCATATATGTGCATTCCCATGAAAATGCACCTTTATACTCTTGATGAACCAATGGTTATTTTTGTATAGGAGATAGTTGTGGGTTGACGTTCAAGGTTTTCTCTTGATCAATTTCAATAGGAATGCTAGTGGGATTTGTATAATGGAAAGGAATCATGGGTAAGGGATCCAAAGATATATTATTCATAGAGTTTCCCGAATAGAGGTATGCATCATAGAATACAAGAATTGAAAAATAATATAAGAGGATGAAGAAGGGTTTCTAATGAAACTATTGATTTTATCATTCGTTGTTTCATCTTTAAAACTTAGCACTCTATCAATTTTAAGTATTTTTTGAACACTCTGATTGGCATTGACTTCTTCTTCTACCCACATGGGACTTTCATGGTTTGCACAAGATTTGGAAGGGGCATAGGGTGAGTTTATTTGTGGAATTGCGACGAGATATTGTCATTATACTTCCAAATATGCAATCGATATATGACTCAATAATATCTAACCATGGCCTACCAAAGATTAGAGGGTCCCAATGAGATTTTGGAAGTAGAACCAAGAAGTCATCACGATACTCCCATGAGTCCGTATAAATGACTATATTCTCTGAAATCCCCTATGGTCTAATAATATATCAATATACTAATTCTAAAACAATAAGAGTTTGTACAAGATTAGATAATCCAAGTGTCTCCATAGTTTCTTTGGTCATTACATTTATGGAAGCCCCCATATCATTTAAGGTATTCAAAATGCAAATTTTGTATTTGAACATCAACAACTAGGATACTATGATCCATATATTTTGTAAGAAAAACTTTTCCAAGCATTAAATATGAAAATTGACCAATCACACGAATAGTTGGAGGATCCTTTGGTTTCCTACAAGGTTTTCTAATGCACAATTCTTTAATAATTTTGGCACATATTGGAACATTTGTGATTTTTTGAAACAATGGAATTTTGATGCACACATTCCACAAGTCACTTAATAAATAAAACTCAATATACGTGAGGGGTTTTGAAAAGTATTAACCTCTCCAGGTATGGAAGAAGCAAGTAAACCCCTTAAACTATGTCTGGTCTAAGTTTGTAGAAGGAATAGGCTGAGGTGTCACACAAGAATGATTTGTAGATTTTCTCTAGAATTATTTGTCTCTGATTGTTGTACTTCTTCTTCATCACATTCTTTAATAATTATATAAGTCCTTTGGTTGAGTAGTCTCCCTGATATGAGATGGATGTCTTGACATTCCATGTGGGAGATAAAATATGTAGGATAACCGATCAAATCAGTAGTGTAAGTGTGTTGGGTTATTTTATTGTTGTTGGCATTAATATTGGGATATGTAGGAAGCTAAGGCCTCGAAGGAGGGTTATTTGCAAGCAACTATAATGTTGTTGTTGAGGTAATTGTGGTTG
The DNA here is from genome assembly GCA_001517045.1 of Pseudotsuga menziesii. Taxonomy (NCBI): domain Eukaryota; kingdom Viridiplantae; phylum Streptophyta; class Pinopsida; order Pinales; family Pinaceae; genus Pseudotsuga; species Pseudotsuga menziesii. The sequence goes on along the minus strand of LPNX010533859.1, from coordinate 1,026,547 downwards.
TTGTGTCGGAAATTGTTGGTTCCCAAGAGAAGTTCATCGCCAACATTGTGAGTCGTGACCATTGGTAGGCTTAGGTTGGTTGTGGTGTCCATTGTGGCCAAGGTGTATGAGGTTACCATGGTTTGGAGGGAGAAGGATACTACATTTTTGGGGAAGGATACTACATTTTTTTATTAATCCAATAAGCATTGAAAAACTGAGATGGATCTTGGTTCATACTTGTTGGTCCAGGAAACCAAGATTTATTTATAGCATTTAAATGAGATTCTTTTGTTATTGCATTCATTCATTGGTATACTTATTTCAATCCAAGAAAATACTGAAAACTACTAGTAGAGTGTTTTTGCTCACAATTGTTGCATATCTCATCATTATTAAGTGGGCAATCCCTTAAGGGGTGTTTTTTCTACATTTGGATCAAAATATAGACAATGATTTTTTGACCTATCCTTGATTTTTTTAACCTACAATGTATCAAATTAAGATTCAAAGAACTTAGAATATCAGTTTTACAATTATCCAACAAATTACCTATTTCTGCAAGTGACTCCTCCCATGGTTGACTTTGTAACCCTAACAATGTCATTTTGAGAGTTTCTCCCAAAATTGGATGTACCTATTCAGTATATTATACATATATAATATATATCATTATAGTTAACCTTAGAGATATCACCTTTCCCCATAAACTTTAAAATATCCACACACTCATCCTTTGTTACTCTCATCAAAATTGTTCTTAAAGTTTCCTTATATAACTTGATATTATTGGACCTTTGTATATTTTACTAAAACCTCTCTACATAATCTTCTAATATATCTTCCTCTCTTTGATTCATTTGGAATATTTCCTCCCATATATCCTTGGCTTTGCAATAGTCTTGATACTTTTTAAAGAATGACTACTTCATCGCATGCCATGTATTGATAGATTGTCCTCTCAGTCCCATAAACCATTAAAGTGTTATGCTCATTAATGTAGCATGGAGTAACTTCAACTTTTGTGAATCAAAGATGTAATCATAAATCAACAAAAAATGTCAAACTCGAAGAGGAAAGTGTTAGGATATTCACTTGACAAGCCATGATAATTATGTAAGGATAAGGGAGGAATAGCTTTTAATAGTGCTTGTCCTCTAATATTTCCAATTGGAAACTCAAAATTTGTATTAGACCTAGCATATTTATCTACCATAGTGTTCCCAAACAATCCTCCAAAGAGACCTTTTGGAAAGGATTGTTCATTTAATCCTTTGGTCCTTTAGAGGGAACACAATCTAATGGGTAATGAACATAGTTAAATTGGACTTTAGGATCTAAATCCCTCTATTTACTAATAAATTCATATGTATACCCTTACCCATCTACTAGAGGATGAAACTCAAGTTTAACTATTGAAGATGATTCAACTCTTGAAGGATATTTTGGTGTAGGAGTTCCTTGTCTTTTTGTGTCCCGATGTTCTCCTTATACCCTTATACCTACAGGTTAGGTAGTATTATGGGTGGATCATACTACACAACATGATCTAGGATTACCTCTTAAATTCATGCAAACTACATATTTTGAACTTAGTGGAATAGAAACTCATTATAGAATGCATAGGTTCCTCTAGCCTACCATTTATACTCCTTATATTAAAAATTATTTTATTCATGCTACTAACTTTTAAAATGCAAACACTATGTATGGAATGTTCAGAAATTTTAATCAACAATCACCTTCTAGAAATCCCAATACTGTGTGCCAAATTAATGCAAGATGTATTATTGAACCCTCAAAAAATTCCCGGGCAATGGTGCCAAAATGATGAGTAAATTAAATGCTCTTTTAAAAACAATCAACGACTAGTTCATTAACTTGTCAAACTAGGGTTCAAGTTTTCATTCAAGTTACTATGCAATGTATATGCACACTGCAATTTCTTATCAAACATTGGCTTATCTAATATGCAATGTAGTAAAGTGGAAAACTCAATACAATCTCAAAACTAAAGAATATTAACCAAGAAGAAACCATTAGTTACTATTCCTGTCAAATGCTTAACATAGAGTTGTTCTCAGTTGATTTATAAACTTAACACTCCATAATCAAATTGTAGAATTAAATTAAACTAATTCTCTTAATTACCAAGAACTCTACAATCACCTATGAATCCAAATTATAGAGTGAAGTAATTGGTAGAGATTCTATAACAATTATCTACAACAATAAAGTGATTACCAATCACTAAATAAACTAACATTAAGGATTATACTAATAACTTAGTAACTTTTCTCGAGAGTGGGCCCTCCTCCTATGAACAAAGTACTATAAATGGTTACATGAGTAGATGAATCACATAAACACATATGAGAATACTTGTTAAGATCTAGAACCATATTAGGTTAATTAAGTTACAACATAATCACACTACGACTCTAGTTCGTGGTCTTTTCCAATGACATGAAAACCTCATTTTATACAAAATAACAAAGCATTCATTTAGTTTAAAGAGAGAATGCGACCAGGATTAAGAATCTACGATTCAATCCATTTCAACTACTAAACCATAATTACAAAATAAATCAAAATGTCTCGATCCCTTTTTTTACAATCAAGGTGCAACTTGCTACGTAAATATTACACAATGCTACTTATAGTCAAATGTCTTGACCGCCCACAATTCTCATTCCAACTTGGGAAAAAATGATCTCTTTCACATCCAAATGGATAAGACTTGTAACAATTATGGATAATACTTGTAACACAATAATTGTTACAAGTTGTGACAGACCATATAGGAGACATTATGCATCAACTACCTGATTCTACAAAAAATACTTGGTCCTACAGCTTCTACAACAAACCCTATTTTGCAGCAAACCCTCGTGGAAAATGTCATTTAGTTGAAATTTGAAACCATCCTCAAAGGTAATCATAGGACATATAATTCTCCCAATTATTCATACAAACATTTAATAAAATGTAAACAATGTAACTAAGAGTACCAATTGTAAAAAATGAGCCTATTTCATAAAAAAAGGTCTTGTTATTCATATAAAAGATGGAAAAAATGAAACAAAGGTAAGTAAAAGGAATAACAAAATGATGACATTTCCATGGCTCATCATAGGGACAAAAGGACGATGAGAAATATAAAGAAGGTAATTATAGGTTTGAATCAATGTCCTTGAAAGCTTTAAAAACCATGTTAAATTTTTTTCAATGACTGTAAATAAGAAGGCAATACCTTTATTCTATGTAAGGGATGGAAATCAAAGCGAGAAGCATTTAAAAAAAGATATTTCTATGCCAGAGAAAAACAAAAAAATAAATGGTTAGAAAAATTTATGGTGCAAGTGGGTCTGACCACAGCTAACCCCAACTAGTACTTCCAGTATCTTCAGGCTCCTACACTTTGCAGGACTACCAAATTTAGCCTAATGGCCAGATTCTGCTCCAAATACTACCCTCCCACAATTTTGCTTTTGAAATCGCCATTCCGACACTCTGTTTCCGCAACAGAGTTTCCACTGTCGAGATGCAGGATGCAGGATCTCAAAATATCCAAGTCGCGCTCCGCAACTTTCCTCCCGAAATAGCCTTCCCGAAATCGGGTTTCAGGATCTGGGATGTGGGATGCCAACTTCCCAAAGTTTCTCCCTTGAAACTTCCTTCCCGAAATTCTTCCCACGCAATTTTCCTAACCATCATATCTTTGTGGCCTTTACTTCGACCATCGATCTTCTTTTTGACGCAAACTACTCAGATCTCTGTGAATATATTAACTTCCTCGCAACTTTCGTTGCGAGATTATTCTGGACCGTCATATCTTAATCTACAGACTCAATCTCCACCGTTCATTCTCTGCAAAATTTGTTAATACCAGAGAATCTAAGGGTTGCACCGATTGATCATGGAACGATCAATCCAACCTGCAATCTCCCCGATTCTTTAGCCTAACACTCTTATGCATGCATCTACACTCTACTTCAACTATTCAAGCAAGAAATTGATGCGTGAATACAGTAGCTTCTCAGAAATACACAAATTTTCATGAAAATGCTGAAGTTGGCTCTGCATAGATACACAGTTCAACACAGCACATGCATAAAGGATAACAACCCAACAAACACACAGTTAATCCTTCTATTAAGAAACAAAGGAAAATGCACACAACTCGGATCTCTCTCCTTCCGATTCTTCAAAATATTTACAAGTCGAACCAGACATATGCCTGTCCTTTACTTTACAAACTTGTAATTCTAATGTTGAAGAGCAGAACCCCCTCTACATCTCTAAATTGTCTATTTATCCTAAAACTACAACTGCCTCTATGAGTGGTCCTGCAACTAAAAACAAACTCTACTATGCATGATGAAAACGTCTTTGTCTGAAACCAACTATCAGTGGCTTGATTTCCACGCATGGAGTCGCGATCTGCAATGATTCCTACGCTGCTAATCAGACTGTGACTCGGTACAAAATAGATAAATCAAAATATATGCCACATCATGTGACCAACTCATCACATTGTTGGCATGCCAGGATGCTCCTGCATCAATTTAACTCAATTTTAATTATGATTTAAGTTTTTAAATTTCTTTTATTTACTATTTTTAAAAAATATGCCTTAAATAGTCCAATATATCATGGAAGCTAGGGCAACCAAATAAGATAGTTTCATGCTAGATTTAAACCAAGAAACAAAAGATTTCAAAATTTTAATCAACTATTATACAATTCCCTCAAGAAATCCAACCCTTACACTACTTCTAGTGTGTGTAACAAGAGTCCAAGCAATTATTTCCTTAGAGAACTCCATGTAGAATGAAAACTAAATATTCTCAAGCATTTGGTGAGTAGAAAATAACAATAGGTAGAATGGTTCATATTCTTCATGGCTTCTACGTTCACTTACAACCATCCTCTTCACTCTAACACCTACAAATTTCTATTTATCGTGCTTATTTCTTATTGGTTTTCCCAGTATATTGATTGGAAATGGATTCCACAACGTGAAGCTACATGGAGCTTCCCTTATTCCTTCCCAATTTATAGCTCCCTCATGAAAAAATGAATAATAAACACTAATGAGGATGAGAGAATTGATAACAAGACAACTGACATAACTTTTGAACATAGGTTGTAGTACACTTATTTTGTATAGTCATCCCATGCTTTCATAATTACATGAAAAGAATTTCTCCATCAACCTCGCGTAACATTCAATACTTGGATTTAATAATTCAAAAGAGGTAAATGGCTCATTTAAGGCACATGGCAACAATCGGGTGAGTTCTAAGGTAGACACTTGGAAACATAGGATTACTCTCCCATAGGCCTCCTTTCCTCTTACCGTTCTTATGGAACCATAGCCCCCCTTTAGTGCTCCTTACATAACCATATTGGACCATTTTTATTATTTTCTAACATAAATATTTACTATCTTTTATTTCATCATGAAAAACCAACCACATGGTCCATTTAGAGATAATTATATCATACATTCCTAGCCATTCACTAGTTGACCATTGGCCTTGAGCTCCGCACTAGGAATCCATGCTAGCATATTTATGTCATTTTACATAATTTGATTCAATACATTACAAGGGTCAAACTGGGGGTATTGGCATAATGTTTCAGCAAAATAGATCCAAATTGGCGTTGGACTCTCTATTGAAGTAGTGTCATGATTGTGAATTAAATATGCAATTATCTTCAAACATTAATATAATATTGATATAGTTTTGATATTATTAAATTGATTTTTTAATCCCTTGAAATTGTTTGTCAAATTGTTAAATCAATATGGTGTTTACATTAATTACATATTTCATTATTTTTTTTTTAAGCTAGATCATATACTACATAATACAAAATTTACAAGTACAAGCACTGCTATGGCTCTAGGGATTCAAAAAAGAGAACTCACCTAATCCAAAAACCAAAACAAATCTACAATATTCCCATATCAGACTAGAAATATTTCTACTAAAGTGTTCTACAAGAGAAAGATGACTAGAAATAACTTATATCAGGATGCACAAACCATAATTACTCTTTTTATTTACATAGCTACAAAAAGGATCACCTTACCATATTGACATATACCAAAAAGATTCCAAACCTACAACACATTGTCAAAAGATAACAGACTAGGAAATCAAAAAGAAAAGAAGAGTTGTGTTGCATAACCCACCAAGAGAGCCTAGGGACATATCACCATTGAGTCTCCACAAATGGACCGGAATCTAGGTGTCGTCATCGAAAGGGTGGATCTTCCTCGTTTCCTAGATTCTCCTTATTGTCCTAAAGGGTACTTAGCTCACTATCCTCATTGCTCTCGAGAAGAATTACCTCGGGCTTTACCTTCATACCCATTGCTAAAGACACGTCCAAGACCTCCATCTTTGGTCCTTTTCCACTGTCACCATGTACCATCATTAACATTGTGAAAGTCATTCCAAGAGGATGAACATCCTGAATAGAGGTAGTTTTCTTCGTCGATGCCCCTAACTCGAATTGTAAGAGAGGAGAATGCAGCACCTCAACAATGTGCACACCAGTTGATGATTCCTTGAACTCATTGAGCCAAATCCTGATTTCACCTATGATTCTTCCTTGAGGCTTCGAATGTCATTCAACCACTTATACTATGAAATGAGAACTTTATACTAAGAATGAGAACTCCAGCCACAAAACGATGATTTTTGCATAAAAAACAACAAAAACACCCCCCAAATAGAAAAGTGTTGATACCAGTATACAAGTTTTCTTTTTTCGAGGTAAAAAATAGAGCCATGTCCTAAACATCCCATATTGTTGTTTACAAAAACTTTAAAATAAACACCTAAATTGAAAAATTGTTTTTTTTCTTCAAGAGATAAATTACACTTTTTTGAAACTTGCATATTAAACAAAACAAATATTTCATAAATGATTTCACCACTCTAACCATATAAAATCAAATAAATTATGATGTGATTCATAATGAAATCATATATTAGACCATAAAAGAACAAATTATTCATATAAATATTCAAAAACTCCTTTAGAGTTTCAATTACAAACATCATGCTACTAAAAAACATCTAAAATGTTTCATGTGAAATTATTCAAATTCATCCATGGATTCTGACACCCCATTAGAATCTACATTTTCTATAGATGAAGGGTTGTATGAAGATGTAGATGACCCATATTATTCTCTATTATCAATGGGCGTGTCATCTGAGTCTACATCTATGCCCATCATTTCAGATGGCATATTCCTTCTGAATCTATGGCTTGGTTTAGCAGACTCCCATCTTGCAACTTCTTCTTTTGGCAGCGAGCACTTGATAATCTCTATAGTCTTGGAGCGAAGAGTGTCTTTCTTTTTCAACTTGAATCATAAACATGTATATCAATTTCCTCTAATTTCAAGATGGCAATGCGGCGATGATTTTTTTTTTTACCCTTTCTTTTTCTCTTTCTGCAATTTAAAAAAAAATTCATTTAGTACTAATTGAAGCAAGACCTGAACTCATTGAGGATGAAAATCACTTCCTCTTAAAGTACCCTGCATACACCCACATTAGCTATCAATTTCATAACCTTTGTTACAATACCGACCTTCCTAGCCTTTTAACATTCCAAAATTATAGTGAGCTTGGGACACTTCTCTCCAAGCTCTTTG
>LPNX010533859.1:985750-1014443 GCA_001517045.1 Pseudotsuga menziesii | reverse complement strand
ATATAATTTAATGATTGTTATATGTTGTTGCTTCATTTTATTATTGTTATGTATTTATCATTTCCATTAACATTTAATTACATATTCATTATTAAAAAAATATTTAGTTTAATGATTGTTATATCTTGTTGTAGTTATAGTTTGTATGCACTCCAAATTTCGATGAAAACTAAATTATTAATATTGGGAGTAGAGGGATTGTTGTTTAGAACTCCATAATTTCCTAAAAAATACATAACTATAGATGTCAACCTAATTTTGTGTATATTAATCACCATTATTACACATTAATATTTGGTTTTCATATTATCCATGTTGCACGAGAACATTTTGACATTGCCTTGTGGTTTTCATATTTAAATTGCATGGAAGTAAAATACTTCATGGGTCATTTTGATTGGTTAAAGGATGATAAATTCATATTTATTCAGGGTTGTCAACCATGCAAACACACTTTATACAATTCACCATTGTAAGCATATATTGGAGTACTATTTGTTTACAAGAAAGGTTTGGAAGCTGTATTTATCCAATATGCACATAGATATCAAGACTCAAGAGTCAAATGTATTGTTTATAGATGAAGGTCCATACCATTTAAAAGAAAATAGCTATGCCAATTTCTTGAAATCGCCATGAAGTTGGACATTTTATGGTTCATATGAAAGAGACATAAATATTAAAAATAATTGTGTTCTTTGTTGAATTTTATAGTCCCTTGTCCAAAGACAAGGCATTGGTTAAAAAAATTCAAAACCATAAACCTTAATGATGAATAATAGTTGTAATTTGAATCCTGTTAACTTAATAAGTTTTTCTATCTCTGAATAATATATCTAGTGTGTCAATATTAAGATAATTTTATTTTTATATAAGAAATATGATAATAATTGTAATTGTTTTAGAATATGGTTGGTAACAATAATATGATTGGTATGCAAATAATGATGTTGTTTCTAGAAAATTGCATACCATATTTGTATTAAATGTAACACCCTGGTTTTGACCCCATTTGCATTAAATATATATGATGAAAATATTGTATGGAATCACGGCAAGGAGCTCAAGGCCAAGGCCCTGCCATTGATTGATGTTATGTGTATAGGTGATCAAGGTTGATGCCTATGTTTTATGGTTCTAAGTCAAGCACAATATATAATTTTGGATATTGTATAAATATGAAATTTAATTAAAAACCCACAACCAGCTATGTCAATGCAACAAATAATAAGATGGGGGCATGATTTCCTAAGGAACAGGGAGGGGGAATGTTTAACCTTGAGCCTTTGGGGAAAATCCATGTGTCAAAAGGAAACACCCAAAAACATATGCCCATTCCCCTCATGCACTCACATTTTCATCTTCCCTGACGTTTTGGGGAGTGGCGGGACGTTTTGATCATCCATCCTTCACATTTTTAATTTATTTTTCCTCATTGGGCACGCGCAGTCCATCATTTGGATCTCACAGAAATGTTGTGGTCCATTCTGATCATTCCCTATTCCATTCTGTGCATGCACGTTGTGCATTCGTCCTGTTTACAAAACCATGTTTTGTTTTGACTTGTTCGCCTGTTGTTACCATCCTCAGTGTTGTTGTGCAATGGTCTCCTCTATCACTGAGTGAGCGGAAGCCTGTTTTGTTGTGTTAACATTGTGGTATGCTGTGTGTGCATATTTTTTCCTTGGTCTGAACTAGGTTGGAGTGGAATTGGATCTGAACTAGCTTAATAAACCTAGTGTAGGAAGGAACCTCATAAATAAATCTAGAGGGGTTGGTTTTCTTCTTTGCACACCCTGAACAACACTGGAATGGAAGGCATATCCTGAGGGACTTTGTAGTAGAGAAGGGGATGCTTCATTGTGTTGGGTGTGTAGATGTTTTAGGATCCAAGCCCGATCTAGTGTAGGTGTCCATTGTTCGGTGGTTGAGCTCACTAGCTTAGCAGTTCAAGTTTTCCAGCTCCTTTGCAGCCTGATAAACCCATCTGTTAGCTGGCTTGGATGAACCTTAATGGGAATGTTGGCTTAACTGACTGCAGTCTGATAAACCCAACAGTATATTGGCTTGACTGTTTGTATCCTGATAAACCCAACTGTGTTAGCTTGGATAAGTTTTGGCTATGTGAGACTCTACTAGTGTTACCTTATTCCTTGTGGGAATCATGCCCAACTCAAGGGTGGCAGTGTTGCTGAGAGATTAATGAGTGCATTGGCCTATGGTTGGGTGGAACGTTGCAGCGATGTATTTCGTTGCGGAACAAACTTCTTTCAAAGATAAGTATCTTTGTGTTAATTTATGCAAATTGTATTTGCTTCATGAAATATGATGAACATGTTTAATGTGTTGAATTGATGAATTGCTTACGTTGTATAATTGCAATTGTATGCATATGTGTATGTTTCTTTCAATACATTTTTATATTAAGTTATGGGGGTTAGATGGTCGGATTGGTGATGGCCTGAATGATCAAATATGCCCAATACTTCTGTTAACAGGTTAAATTTTCCTTCCTCAACTTGCGAGATGCAGAAATGACCTTCTGTAAACTCTGTTCCCCGCAGATTTTCCTTCCGCAACTCTCCTTTCTGCATGTGGGATGCAAGATGCATCTTCACGATCTCTATTTCCACAACGGTCTTTCTGCATGTAGGATGTGGGATGCGGGATCGCAATTTCCCCACAGGTCTTCGTCCGCAACTCTCCTTCTCGGAATGGTCTATTCTGCACGTGGGATGCAGGATCGTAATTTCCATATTTCCCAATTCCGCATACTCAAGTTTTCCGCACCATTGATTCTTGTAGGATTGATTCTCCATCGTCGATCTATTTCCAGATGCGGAACCATCGATTTCCGTTGTGATATTTCTCCATCATTCGATCTCCTCTGAGATTTTCTTCCTGGATCGTCGAAGGGATCACTGACAGGATCATTTTCTCTGGTATTGGGAAGTTGGAGGATTATTTTACACATAGTTGAATAGATTGAATTTTGAGCTAGATGCACATTCATCAAAGGTGTGGGACTATGGTCGCGTTTCTCCTCTAAGATGGGATGGGACGTGACATTAAATTTACTGAATAATTTTGCAATCTACAAATATCAATATTAATTGGTGTACTTCATTTTTTTGCTTGCAAATGAAACATATTTATTAAATAGATATTTCATTATATTCAATATGAAATGAATCTTGTTACATTCCATTCATCAAATATCGTTATAAAACAAGCCATTGCCAAGAAATCTAGACTTTCACACTAGTACACATATTCATTTTATATGCCCAAGGGTTAGAGAATTTTTTGGATAGTATTTTAGTATTTTTGAGGTTGTCCTGTGGACATATGTGCAACATAAAAATGTGAATGAGTTTTTGTCATTTTATTTAAGAGGATGGGATTGAAGAGGGACCAATCACGAACCTTTAAATAAAGTTAGGAACATCTTTAAGGATGCTTATGATGCAAGATGCAAAAACTATAACGATTATTGATGATTCAAAACACAAACATATTTGCAATAATGAAGGGGACTATGTAATTACAAAAGGTTATATTTGGTTCAATATGAATGGCACATACTTGTTAGATCTCTTTTGGTCATGCTTGCAACACTTGAATGGTGACAATGATGTCAAATCTATTGTAATAAACTTTACACAATGTTAATTAATGTAATTAGTACTTTTTACTCGAATATGCTTGACAATGTTTCATATGGTTAATAAGGTATATTAACCATGGACTCAATGGGAACAAGAATGATTCTGCGACAGGCCACATCTGCACCAAGAGACTTCCAGCTGGTTGACCAATCGAGCTATCTACTTTGGGCTAGGGTGTGTGTGTGTGTGTGTGTGTGTATCTTTGGGTGTGTGTGTGTATACACACACACACACATATATAGCCCGATGGTCTAGCTCAAGTGGTTGAGTGTTATAATTGTGAGCAAAAGGTTAGGCTATATCAGGTTAGCTCTGTAATAAGAGAGAATGGGGTGAAGCCCCTTTGGGTGGGCCCCCTATGACTTGTTCTCGTTGACGTAGAAAGCCCTGCTNACAATTGAAGATATATATATATATATATATATATATATATATATATATATCATTGTGTTTGATAATTCAATAGCACTGATTTTAATTTTAATATAGTATCTTGATCTAAACAAAAATGAATTAATGAATAAAAAAATTTAGTATTGATTTGCAACTCCAATTATAAAAATCCAATATATATGAATGTTATGTAATTGTTAGCTCTCATTGTGTCTAGCAATTTCTATGTTAAAATTACAATGAGATTTATGAAAAAGTGCAATAATGACATATTTGGTTATAGAATTGTGTCTGATATCATATGCTTTGGGTGAATGTTTTGAAACATTGTATTTAATGAAATTTATTATTAAAATAGAAACACAACCCTCACATACAACTCCATGGAAAGTAATCTATGTTACAATGAAAATTTATATAGTATTGCAAAGGCTTATAATAATGAAGACATGAATGAAAACTAGTACTTGTAGATGATATGTAATTTATTTTAAAAGCTTTGATAGATATAATTTAAATGTCATATAGATATATCATACTCCAAAATTGAAAAAATGCATACATATCTTTTTCGTTTATTTTTCCAAGGAAATATATGTGGCAAACCCCTCGGCACTTTCCCTCATTTCGAGGATGATACCCAAAATAAAATCGATATTCTTCAGGGCATAAGGTTGGATCAATAACAAGGCTCTAAGCCATTACAACAATATACTCATTATGAGCTCAACATGTTACTTATGGGAATAGAATCTTGGTGGGTAGGATAACACTATGTTCCACAACCACTTGGGCTAGATCCGATCCAATTGACAAAATGTGTGCGCACGCGGGGGCGCGGGCGCGCGCGCGCACACACATACACACACACATTTAACATATATCAATATAAGTGTCTTTGGAGACAAACTGAAATTGGGGTTTCTAAAGTGAAAAATATGGTTCCAAATGTGCCAACATTATATTCCAAAATTGCAAAATTAGATCAGATATTTGCATTTTCAAAATCTAATGTTGCATTTTTTTACTTAAATTTTTCACTTTCTAAATTCAAATTTACAACTTTGGATCCAATATTGGTAGATTTGGAACCAAATTTGACATTCTAAAAGCCCCAATTCCGCATTTTGGAAAGATATATTTTGGACTATCTTTGAAGGGGCTTAAAATGAAATTAATCCAAATTCAATGAAATGGTCGTTAGTACAAAAATTAAATCCTACCCTAAAAGTTGCATTAGAAGCATGCAAAAAACGATCAATTATAAAGAAGTAGATGGGTTACCACATATAAAGGATCTAAGAAGTTACTATCCTATAGATTTGAGGGCAACCAAATCATTTGAGGTGGTTCCTTGATAATTAAGATCTCCTAACCATCATTCTCTTCTAATGGAATATTGGAAACCTCAATGTGGCTCAAGGAATGTAAGGCACATTGACATTAAAAAAAAGTGTGATGCATTATAGTGTCAACCATGTGGTCAAGTCTAACTTTGATCCCTACACAAAGTTGGTTTACACATAAACCTATACAAAGGGAGAGCACACATCTTGAGGAGTGTAATTGAGAAAAGGACACTAGAGACATGGACAAGGCATGTCTCGAAGGAAAGTATGCAAGAAGATAGAACACTTGAATATGAACCAAGTAAAGAAAGTGCAGGGGTAGATTAGAGAGTGAAAGACCACACAACATAGTAGAACAACATGGAAGACGATGCAAAACAATGTGATGAAAAGAAGTATGATGCAAGAATGAGACTAAAATAACACGTGGGACTAGAAAGAACAAACAAGAAGACAAGATACAACCAAATATTCAAAATGTCAAAATATGAAGAGTCAGGGAATTAAATAGTTAAAGAAATGAGTAGGAAGATGATTAAGCAGAGTTTGTAGAATATAGAAGAGATTTCAACAAAGAGAAGAGAGGTGGGTTGCAGATCTAGATAGGTCATAATATTTGTAGTGTTGTAAAATACATAATTTGGTGTGTTTATAAATAAATATCTATTTTATCCCCCTTTATGTCTATGCATATGATTCTTGAATGAAGAGTGTGACTATTTTTGTTAGTCTATATTAATGTCTTCTATGTGACATCTAATTTGTAGGTTCCTATCCATTTGAGTCAATGAAATTGAGATGTCATGCTCAATTTCACTAGTTGGTACCAAAGGAAGCTTTAATCTCTAGAAGATAGAGAATCGAGATGAGAGAAGGTACTCAAAATAGACAAAATCCATATGAGTGAAGAAACATAACTGATAGGAGGAAGACCGACAATAAACAAACAATTGTAGGAGTTAAGCAAAAAGATAGAGCACTTTTAAAGTAGAAAGGGAAACATATATGGAGAAATGAGTGGATTTGAATTAGAATAAGAAGAAGAGGAAGTGGAAGAACAAGATGTCAAGGTGCAGATTGTGAAGTTGATGAAGAGTAGGAATTATTTTTTATAATGAAGCTTCTTATTATGGAGGAATTTTGAAGGAAGAAGAGTTGATAGATTGACTCAATGATATGGAAGTATTTTAAAATTTAAATATGGAAGACCCCTAAAGGGTGAAATTTGAAAGTAACTAGTTGAAAGCACACACTTCCATTTGGTGGGATTAGGTCCAATTCGAGAGAGTTCAAAAGCACAAGGAAAGTTCTTAAAGTTAGAGAAAGATATTGTAAAAATTGAGATAATTTTGTCTCTATGGATTAAAAATAGATCAAATTATAGTAATTCTAGAATTTGAGATAAAAGGGACAAATTGTGCATGAATATATACATGAATTTGACATATTGTTAATTTGACCCTAACACAAAGAGGATAGAGCCTAGCAAGTTTCAATATGTGAATATACTATGTTTTTTCATTAAAGATGAGATTAGTTTATATAAATTTCATTTAGTAAAAGAGACATACCAATTAGTAGTGAAAGTAGAAGATAAATTGAAATAGAATACAAAACGACAAAGTTTTGGCCAATGCAAGTAGTAGAGGTAGGGGAACAATTCCGCACTCAAGTTGGAATATTCAAAAGAAGAAAATATAGGATGCGGGAAGGGCATGCATACTGAAACAAAGGAACGGGACAAGAATTTTTCAAAGGTAGGTGCATAGGATATGGTGTATGTAAAACTAGTTTATGTTACATGTAGAATAGAGGGACATGTCTTTTGAATTCCCAAATAGAGAAATTGCATGTAGAAATGAAGCTAAAGCCGTGTTGGAACTCGAAGAAACTTAAAATTAAAGATGACAAATTTATGCTTTAGTGAAACAAGGAAAACTTTGATGACAAGACGCATGACAACACTTATGAAGCAATAACATGCCCCAAAGGTAGAGAATTGGTGAAGGAAAATATATTTAGAACCATTTTAAGGGAGGATGCAAATGTTGCAAATTGATTATTGATGGCGGAAGCACAAAAAATATGGTAGCATTTAGTGAATTTAGTATGTTATAATTACAAGTCCATATAGGGTAGCATTTACCATAGGAGGCATCATGATGGAGCATTGTGTGTTGTTATACCCATGGTTGCTTGCCATTTGTGATTGGGAAGGTGAGTGGTACTATGAAAAAGTGAGGTACACAAAGGAAGGAAGAATACCTACATGATTTCAGAAATGGGAAGAATTTTTTGTTGTTTTCCCTAGAAGAAGAAGAAACAATGGAAGTATTGTTGTTGGCAATTATTTTAAGGGTGGTATAACATATGAAGTGTTGTTCCTTGATGTCAAAGAATATGGAGGAGAGTGTAGATATGTAGGTTCTTATAGAAGTCACAAAGTTACTGGAAGAGTACATGAAACTGCACATGAATATTTTCTAGATGGATTAATGCCAAGAAGGAAATAGTGCACTAGATTGATTTGATCTTAAAAGTGAGTTTATCGAATTAGGATACACACATATTAATTTTAATGAAGATAAAATAGTTGGAAAATCATGTTGATGAGTTATCAGGGAGAAAGAATCCCATTTGTGATACTAGTGTTGATTATCTCAAAGAAGGATCATTAAATAAGATTACAATTAGGGATAGTTTCCCATTGTTGAGGATGGATGACTTGATAGATTTTCATAATAATGGATGGTTGAACACCAATAGTAGGCCCTTTAGGCATCCTCAATATCATTAAGAGAAAAAACAAGACTATGAGAAGTGCTCCTTTTCTCTAAGCATATGCTCTCAATGAGTCAATAATAGATTACATAATTATTATGGTAGTAAGATGATGCAGTCAAGTGATAAATAAATAAAATGGGAAGAAACACAAGGTGAGGTGGAAGTATCCCATCACCAACAAAATCTACAATTGACCAAATGATGTGCACACTACCTCCTTTCTTAAGTTATTTACTATTGAAAAATCCCATGTATCAAAAGGCTATATTGTCCTCCTTTTAACACACTGTCATGGCCTTAGAGATCCTAACTCGGAAACCCAAGGTTCTCGAACTTCCTCCCCACTATGTGGCATTTCCCAAGAGCCACTCCCATGGTGAGACCATCCCGGGGTAAAGCATGGCATATTATTCCTTCCCACTAACACTTAGTCACTTAACACTTAACACTTAGTCATTCTTATGTTTCAAGTTATAACAATTACACATTATGCCAAATAGTACACAAGAGACCAAACCAACAAGTGTGATGTCGACAACTCAAAGGAGCATGCCCAAACTACCAATATACAAGTATATGTGAAAGAGTACAAATTCATGGAGAGCGTCCATAGTAAGCTTCTCCAAGAGAGTGCCCAAACTGGAAACTTATCCATTACAAGGGAGCCCCAATAATCAATTTACCCTCTACAATGGTCTTTCTCTTTCCCATGGATTCCTCTTGTCACATCCATAGGTCTGCCTCTTATGGAACCTATTGCCTATTTCCCAACTTCATCTCCAGTTTGAACTGCACTCAAGTCTTCCCAACGCCTTCTGAGTGGTGCTCCCTCCTGTTGAGGAGCGTCATCCCTGAGACCTTCTCTTGAATGTAGATCATTTTACTTCTTTTTCCTTGTCTGAGTTGGATTCTTGGATGAATGATTTCTCAAGACTCAACGCTTCTATTATTTATAGTCTTCCCAAGTGTGCTAAGGGGCCTCCTATGCATTGCAACCCTTTGGTCACACCTCTCCCTACTCTAAGCAAACTTGTGAAGTTGCATCAATGCTTACACTTATCAGGAGGGGCTCCTCCCTAGACCAATGTACTAAGGGGAGCACCTATTCATTCTCCCTTGTCGATACCCACCTACTTTGCTTCACTTGAACGTTCCCTCTTGTGGGTAGTGTCTAGTCATTCGTTCTTTCCCGACATGTTCTCCCTTGGCATGGGAACTCCATGTCGAAACCCCCTTGTAGCGATACTAGTATGCATTCCCACCAACATGTTCGGTTTTCCTTGCCACTTAGAATAAGTGTCTCACCACATGCCCTAGTTCTAGGGACCACTTACTAATGAGCAATATCCTAGGCTTCCAAGTCAAGTTGCTTCGTATCATGCTTCCACTTAGCTTCCTTGGTTTCTTGCCGCATGCCTTAGGTGCCCACAAAGATGCAAACACCTTGCGATTGATCCACACCGTAGTGTGCCTAAACCTGCATGGACTGTCATATCGCCAATTTTTTTCGAAGTCTCTTCATGGGTAAGGGAGATGGTTAAGGCACCTTCCTCACTAAGACCATGACACACACCCACTTCACCTCCATTAATAACATTTTGATCACCTATGAGTTTGGGCTTCATAAATTTTCCCATGGTTGAACAAATGATAACCATCCTAAGATGTTTTGTACCTTCTTGGAACCTCCTATTATCATATTGATCCCTAATATTAAAGAGTGCCAAATTTAGAAAGAGAGTGTCGTTAAGTAATTTTAGTGTCAAAATAAGGGCACTCTAATCATTTTAATAAACTAGTTTGTAAAACAAAAGTCATCCCAACATCAAAGTGTTTGTAATCCATGGGAAATAATTCATCTCTTAACTTTCCTACCATGTTGCTCGAACTCCTCGTCTTTTCCTTTATCTTTATGAATTCTCTCACACTGCACAAAATCCAATTATATAATAACCTCTTATTTCAACTTGGTATTGGCAAATTTCATCCTCCAAGGATCTTCCATCACAACAAACTTGAAGTATGTCTCCATTTTGTCAACCTAGTGAACCAATTCTCTTTCCTTCAAATGAAGCATCAATCTTCATTATTATCTTTTTCTTCCATCTTAAACATGATCCCATTATTCTTGCTTTAGTTTTGATCCACTCTTTTCAACTTCTCTAACTTGTTGCTTGTTCTCTTATTCTTCTATATGTCTTCCTATTTCTTGTAGTTATCTATTTATTTGTTCACTAATGTTCCATCAATTGTTATCATCATTTCTTTTCACATGATCTCTTTACATATTCTCTGAGTTGTCCCTTTTGTTCAAAAAATATTTCCTTTAGCATTAACTTTTCTTTTATACCAAAATTGTGTAGTTAGAGGCATGGATTTCCCAATACATCTCTCATGTGCAACAACTTGGAATGGCCCATTAGAATAGAAAACATATTTAGAATAATAAACAACCACACACCAATCAAGAACCAAACTACACAGTCACAGGGACAATCATTTTCTCGTCATATACATATATACATATTACAATCTAAGTCTACACTTTTAGTTCTATACTACTTAGCTTACAACCAAATCACCAACATTTCCTACTAACTTTGATATAATCACTAGCAAAATGACTCTAATGGCCCACCCTAAAGTTACTCTTCATTCGTTGACCATCCAACATCCTTAGCAACTTTTTGCTTTCCTTTTTGTTGCTTCATCTTCCTATCTCACTGCTCAAATCCACGTCCAACTCTTTGCATGCCTAATCTTTACCCTATGCAATTATCATCTTTCTTCACCATGTTGTCACTATGTTCCCTACCGTGGTCATCTCTTGTCATGCTTGTTATGCATGATTCTCATTGCAATTGGCATGCTTGCTCCTTGTTGTTCCTATAGGGGCATCACCATCTACGATCTTCCCTCCTAACTAATGCATTGATGCATCATGATTGTAGTTTATAAACCTCGTCTATCCAAATCAGCTATGGTCTACATATTCTTGACTTGTTAGAGTCAATGAAGCTCCTTAGCATGATAAGGTGACCAACAAGATACGAAGTGATATAAGTTATAATGAGAATTAATCTTTTGCATTTCACAATTACAAACTTAAACATGAAATCATACAATAGTGATGATAAGATGGTAACGGTTGACCATTTACATTTGATAATCACAAATAAATTGAAACAAAGTTAAAAATGAAATTGTACAATGTTGAGGGTTGGCCTTTTACATTTAATCGGGACAACTTTAAGCATGAAAGGGAGTAAAGTTTTTAAAAGAAATTGGAAATCCAAAACCAACATATACAAAAATGGTTTCCTACAAAACAAAATTTGTTAACTTGATAATTAAAGGATATGAAATTTATGATTGGCCTTGAATTAAAGTTTATTAAAAAAAATTGTAAATCCAAGAGACAAAACTGGTCGTTCTACTTGTGGTTGTGGGTGCAATTGGTAGCCGCGAATCCACTTCCAAAAAGGTTATAGCCTTCTGGTCTTCTTTCTCCACTTCCAAAAAGGTTATAGCAAAAAGAATACATTGGTGTTTATCCACTTTTCATCTTGTGGCTGTAGTTTAGTGGTGAGAATTCCACGTTGTGGCCGTGGAGACCTGGGCTCGAATCCCAGCAGCCACAAATTTAGTCTTTTGGCAATTTTGCGAAAATGTATTGAGATTTTATCTGTTCTGTTTTTGGAACGTGTTGATTCCTGGAAAGGGAAAAAGATGTTGCCGAAGGAGCTGTTAGTTTTGGTTTTCTCCATGTACCCTGTACAGGTTTTAATTCCAATTTCCATGTACCTTCTGTATACATGTATCATTGAATTTTTTTCATTTTCATTTTAAATCAACATTTGATTTATTTTTATTTATTTATTTTCTTCTATGATATTCTCAGGTAGAAGAAAACCATTCAGATCTTACTCCACTATGCTATTATTATTACAGATAATGATGGAAAAAATCATTATTATCCTGAAATTTATTAATTTCTAAATTTAATGAATAAAAAAGCATTAATACTTATTTATCATTCATACCGTCCTGTTATTTTTTCCACCCAACTCAGAATAATGGTTGGTTGAATTAATATTTTTATTTTTTAAAATTAATTTCCTCCATTAACCATATGGTTGCACAATGTTCCTGTCCCTGTAATAAATCAGGCATATTGTTCGAACAGCGTTTTTGAAAATACAACTTACATGGAAACTTCCTGCTCCTCGTAAACTTGAATATGAAAAACAGTAAATCTGCATCTTGTCCTAATGTTTTGCCTAAATTTTTTGACAAGCTCAAGTAAATAAATTTCTTTTCAAATAGAATTTATTTTGGCAATTTGAAAGCACCTCTAATGGAATTTTATCAAACTAAACTCAATCGAAAGAAATGTGAATTCATCGGCAGGTTTGAAGATTCCCTGTAACAGTGATTCACGGTCCATTGAAGAAATATCTTTTACCAGTAATATATAAAGATGCAGCATTTTTAACCTGCTATTTTAAATTGGCCTATTAAACCAAAGCCATATCCATCCTGAAAAATCTGCAATAAAAAGAAGATCCTCCACCTATCACAAATGAAAAACCAACTGCCATCTATTGGAACAACTCAGCTACCTATCACAGGTCCTCAGGAGTATCTCACCTACACAAAATAAAATCATGCCAGTCAATAATCACATAGATCTACCACCTATTACTGGCAACCATTGGAACTAAACAACTTATCGTAGGTCATCCTAGGCATTACATGAGACAAAAATGCATCCATAATAGTCATCAATGTAATAGACCCATAATCTCTCATCACAAGAAAAACCTGGCAAAACATATCACAGGTACAAGTGCTCATCTCAGGCTCAAATCATCAATGAATGAAGATAACAAACCCATTTTTTTGGGTCCAATTGCTTCTCCGAGTAACCTAGGGTTTCACACCCCATGACCTCAACTAGGTCAAATATCTTTCCCAAGTAATTTCTAGCTGAAATACAAAACTCTCTCTTACTTAAAAAGTGATTTCAACTACAACTGCTCTTATACCAGGTTGGAAATTTGGTGCAATAGAACAATTAATGGAAAACTGAAATTTCACCTTCTTCCGAGAAGGTTCTTGGATCTTCTCCTTAGAATTTTCAGCTTTATGACTGTTGTAATTTTAATACGAAACAACAGTAGAAACATCACAATAATTCATTTTAAACAGCCCCACACATCACAGCAATTCAAGAAGAAAAGATACCAAAAAATAAGATAAGTTTCAACCCTTTCTAGGGCAATTTATCAGCAATAACCAAATCTGAAAATGTACTTTTACAACAATATAACAGTAGTAAACTCAGCCCCTTCTAGGGCAACTTATTGGCTAGTAACTAGATTTGAAAATGTACTTTTATAGCATAATAACTACATTAAACTAAGCCCTTCATATTCTTCATTAGATTTTAATACACTTCACAGTATTTTCCCCTCTACTTTTGTCAAATCAGCAAACATAAACAGTTGTAAATAGAAATGCATATATAATATATATATATATGAGATTCAAATCTGGAAATTGCACAAGATATGGACAGCTGGAAACCTCATAAAGTTAGCTCAAGGTCTAGTACAAGTACATACCATAGCCTTCTCTCAAGGCTAGTACAAAAACCTTAACTATCCAAAAATCTCTAGCTAGGTTAAATCGTCAAACCCTAACTCAACCAAGGAGATCCAATGTGCATGAATCTTTTCAACACATCCTCCAAGTCAAGATGCCATTCCCTTCTCTTTTTCTTTACCAATCCACCCTAGGGTTTTCTCTCAAAACCCTAATATCCAATTCCAAGGATAAAACCATAACCTTAGAACTTCAAGATGGTCCAACAAACTCCAAGAAGACCAAGAAACCCTAGCACCTCAAGGGACAGAGAGATAACAAGAACAAGTGAAGACTCCAAGAGAGAAATAAGAGGAATCATCCCATCGTCTCCTCCATAAGAGAAAACCCTAGTCACAAGAGAAAGCTCCAAATGAAGATGGACAATACAATGTGGGCGTTAGCCCTTACAACCAACCTAAAATGAGCCTTTGTATGGCAACATAAGTGAGACATCCACTCCAAAGTACATTTGTTATGCTCCAAGGCGACGTGCACAATAATGACTCCACGGTGATGTAGGTATACAAGGCAAGTCCACACCATTCCTTGAGCCATATCTAATCCTATGAACAAGAATTCGAACTGCCCCATGCCATCTAGGCTTAGAAGGTCCCCTCCATGATGCAAAATGCTCCTCATCCCTAGTGGAGCGCTCTCCAAGCAAGTGGTTCCTCCATGTGGCCATCATGAAGGGTGTCTACCAATCAAGGAAGATAACTCCAACATCTAAGAGAAGAACACTAAGATGACACCATCCTAAGGTCAAGCATCCACTGAGCAAGCTATCTCAACTATGCATATTCATCACTTACCATCTCTCATGTTGCAATCCATCTTGAACAATCCAGGGGCTGAACATACACCATGTACCCAAAATCTCATGAAGTACCCCCAAACATGGTGTAAACACTTTCAGAGTAACCTGAAAATGTAACAGTGGCAAGCCAATCAGCTAGAACAAGAATAAGAAAAACAAGAGGTATGCTTTAGGACGAACATCCATTGTTTGTCACTTAGCAAGAAGAAAGGCTATGGAGTTGACTGCTATTGGTACTTACAAGTATGTTCTTTCTGTGGGAAGAAAGGCCACTGTGAGGCATCTTGTTGGGAGAAGCAAGCCACATGCTACAAGCAAGATTGCTTTCAAACAAAGAATGGCAAGAAGACTTCCCCAAATCGACAACAAACTCAGAGGTAGATGGAGAAGACAATCATGCCAAGCAACTCAACCAAAGTCATAAATTTTTCGAGTGGACATTGGGAAGTGAAGTGTTGCAAGCTTCATCTAGAGCTTCACCCCAAAAACCACATAGCCAAGAGAAGAGTGTGGACAGTGAAGAGGAAAGAGGATGAAGATTTGCTTGCATCTCCAAATTAAGGAGCAAAATTTGTCCAAGGAATTGTAGCAACATAGGGGGTCTACATCACCATCGAAGAGGACAATAGTTTGTTGCTGACATCAAGGGAAACTCCCATCCAATTGTTGCCTTCGTTCTTCCAAAAGTGTATTTCCTTTTTGGAGATGTATCAAAGATTGTTGCATCGAGGTCAATGACCTTGGGGTTCCTTGGAACTTCATGACATCCACCAAAGCAAACCAGATATCGGATACTTCATGAAGGTTGTGATTGCACAGCAAGGAGGTTAGTCAAGCAACATTGTTGTAGAGATAGAGTGTTAGTAGCATGTGCAACAATAGAGGGTTGTTTCCATGCCGAGAAGCAATTGATCTTAGCTGAAGAAGATAGTCCACACATCCTCTTAAGGAATTGATACATGACCAGTGATGACATTGCTTGCTTGCTGGGATCACACAACAAGAAGACCGGAATTCGACTTGGCTTCATTGACTACCAAGATGAACCCTCTCCAAGATTGAGAATGCAAGAGACTCGCAGACTGAAAATGGGAGTGAATTATGTTCGAAGAGATTGGATGTGAAGATTGCTAAGAGTTGAGATTTAGTGAACAGATTTTAAGGTGTGCTGGCTGTGGGTGCAAATGTGGTCGCGTTCGAATCCAGACCAAAAGGTTATAGCCTTGTGTTTTTCTTTCTCCACTGTGATTATATTGAACACAAATTTAATACTGTTTGCGCCTGTTTCATCCTGTGACTGTAGTTTAGTGTTCAAAATTCCCAGTTGTGGCCGTGGAGACCTGGGCTCGAATCCCAGCAGCTACATTATTATTGTAAACTTTTGGGCATATTGCAATGCAATTTTCTTCCTCCACATTATTATTGACATTACTACTGTTTGGCATATTGCAATGCAATTTTCTTCCTCCTTCCTCATTGGTTCGATTTCTACAGTAAAATGTATGGAGTTTTAGTTCTTCTATTTTTGAATGTATTGCTTTTCTATTTTGAAATGTATTGCTTTCTAGATGGGGAAAAGATGTTGCCCAAATAAGCTGTGGTTTTAGTTCCAATATCGACTCATGTGATTTCATCCGCGGACAGATTTTGGTTTAAAGACTCCATGTAACAGTAATCTCACGATCACTATGTCACCATCACTAAAGCTCGACATGTTTTCTCGATTGGCATATTAGCTCAGCAGAGCGTCGTGCTAATAATGCCAAGGTCGCAGGTTTGAGACCTGCATAGGCCATGTCTAAATTTTAATTCTCATAACCAGGTGACCAGGTATTTTGTTCTCTCGTTCTTCAATTTCCTTCTTAGTCCAAAACAAAGAATATGTACAATTACATTTTCAAGAGTCGGACTGAACATTTACGGTCCTGTATGAAGTCGGATCAGCTTCATATTTGTTCCAATTTATTTGTAATTTCCCGTTTGAGTACGGATAGGATCATTGGACTTAGGAATTAATGTGTTCACATCACTTTGAGAAACAATGTATATGTTACTGAATCTAGAAATATATTTGCGCTTAAGTTGCTAGAAGACGAGGTTTATTGATTGTCAACTTTCTTGATACAGGAAAACATTGCTTAGTCTGCTCTATTTAGGATTAATGAAAAGTATTCTTGTCATGGTTATTATCCTCCCACAATATAATTATTTTGTATAATACAAAATTTGCAGGGATTTTTTATAGGAGTTGGCTAATCTCTAGACCATTTGCACCTTTCAAGGCAAGTTTGGCCAGAATCTGGCAACACGATTTGTTGCTGAAAATGAGATATCCAGTGTTAAAATTGCAATTTTTATTGCACAAATAGATTCAGCACCCTCCATTACCCTTGGGGCACCCAGTTTATGCAATTCCAATCACTAAAACTACTCTTTGAACAATTTCTGCCGGATTCTGACTAGAAAACTCACCGGATTTTAGGTGCTGGCTGTATGATTAAAATATTTTATTGTTGACTAGTACACATACTTTAGAAATCATACTTATCAACTTAGTGGTTGCATCCATTCATTATGGATGCAAGGTTCACTGCAATGCTATTCAAGTTGGAAGGGATGCAATGGCTAAAGATTTTGTACGCCCTGCTCTATAATCAGGCTTCCAGGGCAAAATTTCCTTTTTTCTTGCTATTTAGGGGATGGAAAGCCAAGATCACTCCCTGTTGGAATCTCTAGCCCATGGCCTGCACTTTTCATGGATATGTTGGAATGTTTCTCGAATGAATTAAAATATAAATTTTATCAATCAATTAGATTTGAATAGTCAATCAAATCTGATTTAGAATAAATTCATTAGAGTTAGTCAATTAAACATGGTTTAGAAACAATGGGACCTGATATCAGTGAATCAAATCTAAGTTAGATTCATCTCAGCTTTGTATAAAATTATAAATATATGTTTTTCTATCAATAAAATCACAGACAATGAAGGGTGTGTTTTATGTTCCCAAATTTTTATTTAAGAGTTATGTTTTTCAGCAGCTTTCATGTTTTCTAACACTCCCTATTCTTGTTTACTTGATATTTAGAGGCTGGAAAGCTGAGGTCACTCCCTCTAGAACCTTTCTTAATAAGATTACTTACTTTTACAACGAGGGAACTAAGCCAACAAGCACAGGAGAATTATTTTGCACGAGTCCATTATTGACATCATCCACAACAAATGAATAATTTTATAGATACACCACCAGGTCTTTATCCTGTAATCAGAAATAGAGGTAAATACTAAAGTTTTCAGTCTGAAGGTAAGCAGAGCGCTGGGTCCAAATGGTTTTAATTTAGATCTTATTTAGGCCTCCTGGGAAGCGGTAAAAAAATATATGTTGTGGACCTTGTGAAGGAATAACATATGTCCAGGCAGGGGTTGGTCAGTGTTAATTCTACTTTTTTGACACATTTACTTAAATTTTTAGGGGACAATTCTTGCTACAAGTTTAGGTCGATCTCAATATGACATACAATATATAAAATAATTGATAGGATTAATGTTTTGACATTGAATCCTTTACTTCAAAGTTCCAACCATCATCTGGGAGGAACAGGGTAGTTTTATGGAAGGAGACAAACTTTAGGTGGCATCATAATAGCTGACCAAGCCATCCATTCTCTCAACAAAGATAAAAGACCAAGAATATGCTAAAATTAGACATGTTAAAAGCATATGACCAAGTGAACTAAGACTTTCTGCTAGCTGACCTCGAGAAGTTTGGTTTTGCAGAGGACTATGTTGAAAGGATTAAGGGATGCATTTCATTAGTCTCATATGCAGTGCTTGTCAAGGCACACCTTCTAATTTTTTTCAGAGAGCTGAGGGGAATAATGCAGGAGTGACCTATTGACCCCTTTTTTTATTAGTACAATTGCACTAATAGAAATGATGTCAAATCTGTAGCTCAGGATGGAAGAGATGTGTCGTGTGGGTGTTAATGCTACTAAAATAAAATGGGGAGAAAAAATGGCGTACCACATCTAAAGTCAAATAGAAAAAGCAAAAGAATAAAAGTGTAATATCCTGAATTTTGGACCTACCATTTATAGGCATGAGCCTATTGATCATGATGTTTATATTGATGTTTTATTTTTATATTGGGTCAAAGACCCCACTGCATATGAATATGATGATTTGCTTTGTATATTGGGCGTAAGCCAATTGTTGATGATAAATGTGTATATATGTTTTGTGTTGGGCGTGGACCCTGAAGCACATGATCAATGAGATATTTTGTGTTGAGCGAGAGGCTCTGGAGCACATGAGTACTTACATTTGTGTTGAGCATAAAGCTCTAGAACACATGAAAATATAATTTGGAAATGTTGGGCATAAGCTCTAGAGCATTCCATGTTGGTGTTGAGCATAAGCTCTGGAGCATCGAATCCTTGGCCATTGTATCCCTAGGTGTATCGTACAAATACATCCTAGCATTTAGAGTTGAGCGAGAGCTCTGGAATTGGACTATGTTTGTAACTCCCTGTTATAAGCGTTGAGTATGGGCTCTAGTAAGCGCTAGTGGTTACTGAAAAGATTAAAATCATCTCCGAGTGAAAACAACTCGAGAATATTATTGATCTCATCATACTTATTTTTAAGTGATTAAATGAAATTTCGAATTTCTGTATTCTCATCAAGTACGGAAGAACTACCACGTTATACGAGGGAAATCAAACATGCAAGGATGTTTAGAGTTGCCTAGCCTAGTACCCCTAAGCCATCTATCTACTTAACCTTCAAAAAGAAGTGTCGTTAAGTCTAGGGATCATGATACATGATGCCCGAACACAAATTGTTAACAAGTATTTTAATACTATGTATTTTATACATAGTACGTATAAAGAATTAATTATGATTAATTATATAATTGAATAAAGAAAGAAGAGAAGCTGCACCAATTATTATTTATTATTAAAGGATTAATAAATAGTGAAATATCTATGAAAGACTAACTAGGAACTAGTTAAAACTTCCTAGGTTAAGAATTGAAAATTACCCCAGTAAATTAAAAAGGGTTAAATCAAGAAATCAAGGATTTCTTGATTTAACTGCCCCTTTGACTAAAAAGTCTGTCTATAAAAACTCAAGCCAAGCAAAGGCTTGGGGGTTCTGATTTTTATCTAGGAGAATTATTATTCTGCCTGTTTTTTCTCTCGAGTGTTTTCTTGGAGAACTTTTCCTGGAAGGAAAAGATGATTGATTCAGAACTGGTTACCAAATAGGAAACCCTACCTTAGGATCTCTAAGCTACTTGCATGTTGGAGTCCATCTCGGGGGGATCCAGATTTAAACCAGGAACGGTTCCGGGTCATGGTCGGGTGGAACGTGGTAGTTCCCAAGTGATTTGGTCATCAAGCATAGGTCAGATCTGCATTGAATTGTTAATGTTGGTTATTTAAGTGTGCAGGTGCAGCCATTGACAAAGCTTCAAATTCAGGTATGAAACCCTTGAAGGCCTATTCTATTTCTTTCCTAAAGTTTCATTATTGTTTATGTTAAGTATTGGCTGCAATGAAATTTCTAACCCTAATGGCTAAGTTTTAGGGTAAACAATGTGTTGATGCCTGGAAATTCGCAGGCGGCAACAGTAAGGGATTCTCCCCAATCAGCGTTCCCAACTAGCCCGCTGGCTGTTTGGTATAGGGAATCCGTCCGGTTTACGGTCCGGTTACCGTAGGTCAAATGACAAACAAAGGATTTACCGGTTGCGGCCCGCCCCACCGAGTTTTGTATTTTGACTTAAATGAATGATATGCACGTGCCTAACTAAATGCAGGGTGATCCAGATGCAGGGAGTGGTCACAAAGTGATGCGCAGGTTCTTACCTCTCGTCTTATGCTCACAAGCAACCAAATCAGATACGGACAGAAATAAACTAACTATCTAAACTATCCCTAGGGAGCAAGGTTATCATCTTGACAGAGCAATACAATATCACATACGGTAAGGAAAAACACAGATAGCTGATACTTCTCCTACAGCACATGAATGCTTACAATATTCAAATAACCAGATAGCCGATCGTTCTATAACAACATTTATTGCTCTTAGTGAAAATGTATCCCATAAAACTACTGAAGAACAATTAACAAGAACGTAGGTTCAGAACGTCAAATATTCTTACAGCAAATGAAATACAGCTGAAAACGAAATATTTCCTCTTCAACATTATTCATCGAATTGCATTGGTACATTCCACTTCTTTACTCTTTCCAGCAGCCAAAATTGCAGTTCACTTAGCAAAACGAAGAAGTTCCTCTTACAAGCCAACCATTACAAAATTTTCTAAGGGAAAAAGCCCTCTTTCAGTCTTCATTCCAACTATTTAAACTACAATATGCTGTCCCCTCGGCTCCCCTCAGCGTGTGACCTTTCAGCGCCTTTGACGATTCAGTTTCTCCTCTGGTCGTTGCGTTTTCCTTAATCATTTCCATAGGTGTTTTACCTCCTGACAATGACTACTGAAAACGCCACGTCGATGCCTCTGTCGTCCACTTGGGTTGTCTTTTTCCTCGCCGTAGGCCGCTCTAGCGATCTATGGGATTCCCCCTGCATGCAATTTTAGTGCATTATCTACTAACATGAGACATTAGGTATCGAAAACCTTTAACTATGACGAAAAATCCACAAAAAGCTGGCCTGGTTCACCCAGGCGGGGCTCCGTTTAAGCTTGGGGCGGCAACCAATGGATAAGTCGGCGATCGGGCGATACCAGGATCGGATGGGACAAAGCTGCATGAGCCGCAACAGCGGAGGGACACGAGGAGCGGGTGAGTGACGACGCAGGCGACCAAGGAAGTCGGACGGCGGAGGGGAGTGGATCGGAGGATAGAAAGCTCTGCCACCCACAACGGCGGACGGAACGCAAGTCAGAGACAGGCGACAATGGAGAAAAATAGTTCGGGTGAGGGACGGCTGGTCGGGAGTCGGATGAAACTCGCGTCGGAAACTGGCTTCATCCTCCCAATCGCAACGGCGGGCCATTAGAAACTTAGGAAACAACGATTTAAAACAGGGAATCGGGCCACGGATGAAAACTCAATCGGGCGGCGAGTTTGATCCATGATCCGCAACGGTGGATGAGTGAGAGCTCAGCCTCTTTCGAAAGAGGCCCGATCCAAAGAAGTGAAACAACAGCGCTAAGGCTCAAATGTGGCCAACTTTCAACGATCGATCCAAGCAAATAATGATGAGGAGGGGTCCCAGAGTTTAAGTAAAAAACTAAAATCGGGGAGAAAGGTTGCGGCAGCAACAACTGGCGATTTCCTGGTGAACCTAGATCTCTAGATGATTTCTTCTTTGAAAAGCAGACTGTCCTACAACAAATGTATCCATTGAACTTTTCCAGCTATACAGATTTCTCAACAATAGAAGTGTGTACCTTAATCCTTGGTGCTAGTCCAATTTGGGCGATGAAAGTCAAGATTTTAGAGTCTGGATAACTCTGCTGGGGCCAAAATATGAGTTCATTATTAATTTTCTTCAGGTAGCTGACAACATTGGACACCACAGGATCGTAGCAGGTGATGAGCAAAAACGTTCATTTGTTCCTCATTCCCATGCCATCTTAGCAACTTTTGTGCTTTTCGGACTTTGTTCTCTTTAAATGAGAGTCTCCATGCATGCCTTTCTTACTGAATTTTAATTCAGGATCCTCTATCCCATAGTGCCCTTTTGTGTGAGTGATGCTTAAGGTTTCAGCTCACGGACGGAGAGGATCATTGGCCAATTAGTAATTTATGATCTGGATTTAGTTTTGGAGCATGATGCTTTTATAGGAATTCTGACTCTTATCTGCCTTCTGGCATTTATTTCCTGGCATGGGATCATTTGGATTTAACACCCTGTTCATCTTGCTCTTCTCCGTGGGTCCCCTGTCATTGCCCCCTCAGATTATAAGTGTAAAGTGCGCGGAGCCTCAGCATAGTATTCTAGACTTTTGAATCTGATTGACCTTACAGGCGGTTAGGCAGGACCTCAATGCACACAAAGATTTCGAGAAATTGTTTAGTGGAAGGAATTCACATGGAAACCTACAGTCTAACTATTCAACAAATGTTTACCATTTCCAGAAATTTGGAGTTCCTCACATAACCGCGAGTCAACCACCTTTATTGAAAACAAACAACTCAAATAAAACAAAAGCATAACTCAACACAGTTTATTTATATACAAGTCAGAAAGCTCAAAACAACTTAAGAAAAATAAGGTTTGAGAACCAGACCGTTAACTGGCAGGTTCTCCTCCCATTCCTGTAAATCCTGTAACATATAGGTAGCAGGGCCAAGTTTAGCGGTGATTTGAAACGGACCTACCCATAACTGTTGGAACTTAGTATGCTTCCCTTTCTCATCATGGGGATGATCCCATTTTAGGACAAGGTCTCCTACTTCCATGTCCTTCTTCCCGGCTTTGTGCTTGTCAAACCATCTTTTCACTACCTCCTGCTGCTGTTGGAAACGCTCTCTAGCTTTGGATCTGGCCTCTTCTGCTTTCAGAAGATTGTATATTCTTACCTGGAGAACTTCATCATCCGATCCCCTAGACTCTTGAGCTAGTATGGAGGACGGGAGCAGGATGTTGGGGGGAAGGATGGATTCCTTTCCGTACACAAGGGTAAAGGGGGACGCTCCTATGGCAGACTTAGGGGTAACTCTATCAGCCCAAAGGGCATTGGATAAGGCGGAGTGCCAACTTCGCTGATTTTCTATGACGGTCTTCTTCAGGATTCTAATGAGGTTTTTATTGGAGGATTCAACCAGGCCATTCCCTTGCGGATAATAGTTAGCAGAATAGTGTAATTTCATACCTTTCTCATGAGCAAAAGCAGTAATCTTAATGGATGAAAAGTACTTGGCATTATCGAAAACTAATGAACTTGGAACCCCAAACCTGGTCATGATGTGGTCCTGGAGAAAGCTGATGACTTCATCTTCGTTTACTTTGCGCAAGGGGATAGCTTCGACCCAGCGGGTGAAATAATCAGTTGCAGTAAGAATATACTTGTGTAGCAGGGAGGAGTTTGGCTTTATTTCTCCAATGACGTCTATTCCCCATTGCTCGAAAGGCTCAGTGATCATTACCGGCGTTAGAGGTGCTGCTGCTCTGGGTTGTCTTCCACCACATCTTTGGCAAGTATCACATTTTCTGACGTGCGCATGTGAATCCCTGAAGAGTGTTGGCCAATAGTAACCGGCCCTAAGGATTTTGTGGGCTGTAGTGTCTCCTGAATAATGTCCACCGGCCGGACCATCGTGTAACTCAGACATTACTTTCTTGGCGTCTTCTCTTTCCAAACATCTTAGAAGGACTCCATCATAGTTTCTTCTGAATAATATGCCTTCTACGAGTTGATAGGAAGCTGACTTTAGACGCAAAGCTCTTCTTTGTTTGGAACTCCAATGTTCAGGCAACACTCCTGACTGCAGGTAATGTACAAGGTCTCTATACCAAGATTCGGGAGCTGTGAACAAAGGACAAACATCCATTACATGCAATTCAGCTTCATTTTCCCATGCCTGTTCTTCACTATTACTGCTTCCAGTCATCAGCTTGCATAGCCCCTGACCTTTCACTATAGTGGCTGGTTTAAATTCCAAATCGTATTCTTGAAGGGCTGTTACCCAGTTGCCCCTTCTTTCTCCCAATTCTTTTTGAATGAGAAGGGATCTTACAGCTGGGTAAGGGACTATTACTTTGGTACGATTTTTTAGTATATAAGGCCTGAATTTCTTTACTGCCTTAAATACTGCGTATGCCTGCTTATCAATGGCTGGGTAGTTTAATTCAGCCCCCTGTAGCCCAGTGCTCATGAAAGAAATTGGGAATTCATCACCCCCATCTTCCTTTTGCATAAGTACGGCTGCCAATGAATCATCGGACACAAATGTATACATAATAAAGTCTTTGTCAAAGTCTGGACTCTTAAGAGAGGGCGCATGTGCAACAGCGGTCTTGATTTTCCTGAAAGCATTTTTTTCAGTCTCAGTCCACTTAAACTATGCGTTTTTCTTGACCATATGCTGTAATGGTTTAACGGTCTGGGCAAAATCAGGCACGAATCTTCTTACAAAGTTTATTATTCCCATGAAGGACTGCATTCCCTTCTTATTATGAGGCATGGGAATTTGTTCAATGGCCTTAATTTTTTCTGGGTCTATAGAGATACCTTTCTTTGAAACTATATGCCCCAGTAACTTGCCTTCTGTGACAGCGAACACGCATTTTTTCGGATTGAGGGAAATGCCATACTTCCGACAACGCTCGAAAATTTGCTTGAGGTGGAACGCGTGATCCCCTCTTTTTTTGGAAAATATTGTGATATCATCAAGGTAAACCACCACACTTCGTCCAATCAGCCCACGAAAATCTATGTCCATAGCTCTCTGAAACGTTGCTCCGGCGTTAATCAGGCCAAAAGGCATCCTTCTATATGCGAAAGTTCCCCATTTCGTTTTGAATGTTGTCTTCAATCTATCTTCCTCGGCCACTAACACTTGGTTGTAGCCAGAGAAACCATCTAACAATGAAAACAATTCAGAACCAGAAACCATCTGTAGCAATTGCTCCATGGGAGGTACCGGATAATTGTCTTTGTCTGAGGCGCGGTTTAAGTTCCTGAAGTCCATGCACAGCCTGATTTCTCCCAACTTCTTTCTGACTGGCACCAAATTTGACACCCACTCAGAGTTCCTGACTTTAAAGATAATCCTAGCATCCAGCAGTTTCTTGACCTCGCTTTGAATTAGTGGTTCCAGCTTTGGGTGCATCTTCCTCAACGACTGCTGATATGGTTTGACTCCTACTTTTATAGGAATGATGTGTTTGATGATATTAGTGTCATAAGTTTTTAAATCTGCATACGTCCATGCAAAGACATCTTTGTACTGTTTAAACAGACTGAGGAACTTGTCTCTTTCTGCTGGTGAACAACATTTGCCGAGGTTCACGAACTTGGGCTCCGTTTCAGTCCCTAAGTTTATTAGCTCGAACTGTAAAGTTGAGCTGTTTGTCTTCACATTGGCGGGGCTTCTTAAATTTTTTTTCCAGGCAAAAAACTTCTCTTACGTTCTGACCCCCTTTGGGATGAAATTGTCATATTTCATTTCGGCCTGATGTTCCTCATCATCGATGATGGCTCCTTTAAAGGTCTCATCATTTGTTAAGCATTCGATTATTTGCTGATCATCATCAAATACTCGCAGGTTGGTGATCATGTCCGGTACTGAGGGCCTGAAAAGTAATTCAATAGAGCATTTATTATTAGTGGGAACCAACCTAGCGGCTGATGTAGCTAAAAGATCAGCGGCTGCATTTTTTATCCTTGGAATTGAAATAATGCTAAATGCGTGAAAACACTTAAGCAATTCCCATACCTCATATTGGTAAGCTTTCAAATGAGGGGAGACACAGTGTATTTGATTTTTTATTTGCTTTACAACTATTTCTGAGTCCCCAAAAACTTCTAAATTACAAACCTGTAGCTCAATGGCCTTCTTGAGTCCCTGCAGCAGTGCTTCATACTCAGCTGTATTGTTAGTACACTCAAACTCTAACCTACAGGACAAGAAGTATTTATTTTTTTGTGAATCAATAAGGACGCAACCGGCCCCTGATCCTTCTAATGTTTTTGAGCCGTCAAAATATAAAGTCCAAACAACATTATCTACTGGAAAAGAATCTACTCCTAAAACTAAATCTACTATTTTACAGTCAAGCTCATCAGCCTGAGAAAAACGAAGGAGATCAGGCTGGGTGTTAGGTGTGCTGCTAGCCTCTTCTGCTTGATAATTCCCTGGTTCTAGTTCAAGAAAGTAGTTTCCCAATACAGATTCAACTGGTACATTCTTCCCATCCAATTGAGTGACGTTGTACTTCATATGAGGTTCTCTCAAAACCTTGATCTGATTAGGACTCCCTTTATACGGCAACCAAAGATGTGACCAATCTGTGGCGAAATACCCATTTAATTTGGCTGACCAATCTCTGCTCAAGACCAAGCCGTACACATCTGGTATGTCAGCCACTACAATGTTGATGACTTGGCACACTTTATCATCGGATGCCAGGCGGATTAGCACGTCTTCCATCTCGCCAACTACCTTGACGTCGGTCCTATCCAACTGCACCACTTTCCACGTGGTTGGCTTGGGCTGCCCATTTATTTTCTTACATACTGATATGGGCATGACATTAATCGACGCTCCTGAGTCCGCAAGACAATTGTGCACGTTATGATTAAAAATTTCAAACGTCAAGAGGAAAGGTGGATGTTTGGTTTTAGACTTACCACCAGTGCTAGCTTCCCCAATTTCTTCTTCTTGCCGCGGCTGATTGTCAGTGTGCAGCTTTTCTTCTGATGTCTCCAGTGCTTTCAACAATCTTTCTTTCTGTTGAGGTATTTTGCACATTTCAAACAGCGGGACGTTTGCCTTTATCCTCTTTAAATCTTCAACAACGTCATATTCGATTAGTTGTCTAGTGGACTGAGGTTTATTAGCGCTTACATTTTCTTCGCTTAGCTTAGGCGGTGTTCTGTTTTGCCTCGAATCCTGGCTGGTAATGGTAAATTCCGGAATCTGATCAGCCACGGGTTTGTCTTGAAATTTCTTTTTGATATTTCTTTGCAGCCTTCGAATCTTTGGGAGCAGAAGACTGTCATCACTAACCTCCCCTTTGCTCCTAGTTGTGACGTTAGCCTCCCTGATATCTTTGCGTCCCTGAGTGTTTTCTTCCTCTGGGTCGAGTACTAAAACAGAACTCCATAAAGCCATAGTCTCTTCTTCCTGTTCTTTTGTAGAAGTTGAAACAACATTTTCTTTCTTTTCGTTATCATCTTCTTCTGTCAATCTTGAATCCAACATCTGATTCATGACCAATGTCATCGAATTTATCCATTGTGGACAGTTCTTTTCGGAATGAGGTTGTTGATGAAAAGTACAGAAATTTTCCATCCCTATTTCTGTCAGATTCATGGATGCAGTTTTCTGAGGAGGAGGTTGGGTCTGGTTGCCATCCTCCCTTTTCTTATAATATGGTCTGAAAAACTTTTGTGCTTCTTTTTCTTTCTCTAAGTCTATGATCTTGTTAGACAGCTTTTGTACCATTTTGGCCATACCTTCGTAATCTGGAGTTTTCTCCTCTTTGGGCTTAGTAAACAGCAGCGTTCTCCTTTTCTCCCATGACTGTTCAGGATAATCTTCAACGCTCTCCCTTTCTGCCTCCACTACTTCTGCCTCTTCATAAGTTTCCGTCAAAGTAGGCTTGGCTCTGCCTTTTGCAAACATGGCTAAATCAGGACCCAAGGCTGAAGTATAGTATTCGATCAGTACTTTGTCTGAAGGCTTATCCGTTTCAGAAAAATTTCTCAGATATGCTGCAAACCTTTGTGTGAAGCTATGCACTTTTTCTTTTTTCTCTTTCTTCAAAGCACACAGTCCTTTCATGAGGGCAGCGTGAGTCTTTTGGACGGCATACTTACTTCTGAACATTCTCTCGAAAGTATCCCAGTCTGGGATCAAATTGGCGGGCAACCCAAAGTACCATGAAGCCGCAGCTCCTTTGAGGGTATGCGGGAACAGTTTACACACCACATCTTCGTGTTCCCCAGCCTTCAGACCTTCTATCGCCAGGTAGAAACTCTGTAGATGATCATCCACTAATATCTTCTCATTGGGATCAAACTTAGGCAATAACTTTTCGAAGGCTTGAGGTAGGTCGTGCAAAGGTGGGGTCAGATTCAGAGGTGATCTGGCTTTCCATACAGGTGGCGGGTTTGGGGGATTAGGTGGCTGGTTGGCGTTAGCTGCTGCCATAAGTCGAGGTGGAGAGTGCGGAGGTGAACCAACCGGGGTGTGAATAGGAGAAATGTAAGGGGTTTCGGGGCCTACTTGGTTCAAAGGCAATTCAATCTCTTGTAAGGCAGTCTCCACAAGCTCTTGCCAGTCTCCAACCAACACCGAATATTCTATTATAGGACAGTCTT
>LPNX010533859.1:924155-985042 GCA_001517045.1 Pseudotsuga menziesii | reverse complement strand
ATGCTGTCCCCTCGGCTCCCCTCAGCGTGTGACCTTTCAGCGCCTTTGACGATTCAGTTTCTCCTCTGGTCGTTGCGTTTTCCTTAATCATTTCCATAGGCGTTTTACCTCCTGACAGTGACTACTGAAAACGCCACGTCGATGCCTCTGTCGTCCACTTGGGTTGTCTTTTTCCTCGCCGTAGGCCGCTCTAGCGATCTATGGGATTCCCCCTGCATGCAATTTTAGTGCATTATCTACTAACATGAGACATTAGGTATCAAAAACCTTTAACTATGACGAAAAATCCACAAAAAGATGGCCTGGTTCACCCGGGCGGGGCTCCGTTTAAGCTTGGGGCGGCAACCAATGGATAAGTCGGCGATCGGGCGATACCAGGATCGGATGGGACAAAGCTGCATGAGCCGCAACAGCGGAGGGACACGAGGAGCGGGTGAGTGACGACGCAGGCGACCAAGGAAGTCGGACGGCGGAGGGGAGTGGATCGAAGGATAGAAAGCTCTGCCACCCGCAACGGCGGACGGAACGCAAGTCAGAGACAGGCGACAATGGAGAAAAATAGTTCGGGTGAGGGACGGCTGGTCGGGCGTCGGATGAAACTCGCGTCGGAAATTGACTTCATCCTCCTGATCGCAACGGCGGGCCATTAGAAACTTAGGAAACAACGATTTAAAACAGGGAATCGGGCCACGGATGAAAACTCAATCGGGCGGCGAGTTTGATCCATGATCCGCAACGGCGGATGAGTGAGAGCTCAGCCTCTTTCGAAAGAGGCCCGATCCAAAGAAGTGAAACAACAGCGCTAAGGCTCAAATGTGGCCAACTTTCAACGATCGATCCAAGCAAATAATGATGAGGAGGGGTCCCAGAGTTTAAGTAAAAAACTAAAATCGGGGAGAAAGGTTGTGGCAGCAACACAATGTGCTAGCGTTTGTATTTCCTTTAATACCATGTCTTAGGCTGTAAATTTTATTATATGTTGTACATTACTAGGGTTTGTACTTTTGAGTTGATTTCTATATTATTTCCATGCTTAGTTTATGTGTACTATATCTAGGTTTTGTTACCAGTTAGCATCTTATTGATCTACAGGTTGCATTACTCTGCTGACATATTTCATTTGTCAATAGAGGGTTGTTTTAAATTCAAAATTCGTTCAGAAGTACAGGTTAAATATATATAGAAATACATATATATAATAGTATTCAAATAGTTTTATAATTAATTTACTATTTATTTTATTTATTAACTAAAGTACATAATTTAAATATTCTAAACTAAACCAACTAAGTACAAACAAAAACTAAATCTAAGATAACAACTCATTAAAGACTTTCAACGTCGTCTCAACAAGTACAAATTAAATATCATAACATTCCATTAAATAAACATAATCATAATTAACCCACAGAAAAGGCATCGTGACCATCCATGTGGTCCAATATCAAACATTTGTCTTATTATATAAATTCCACAGTCCAAATCGCTTAGT
The DNA here is from genome assembly GCA_001517045.1 of Pseudotsuga menziesii. Lineage (NCBI taxonomy): Eukaryota > Viridiplantae > Streptophyta > Pinopsida > Pinales > Pinaceae > Pseudotsuga > Pseudotsuga menziesii. Next base: position 983,550 of record LPNX010533859.1, on the reverse strand, counting down.
CAATAATCCCATCCATTTACATAACCCAAACATTATAATCCATGGTCCTATTATTACAGTCATCATTTTATAAAACATAAAGTGTTTAAAGGTCCCATATAAATCTACATACAACAGTCGCATCACATTAAACAATTAATAACTAAAACCCATTTTGCCAACAGAGGTCGCGACATCGAATCCTATGGATGTCCAGACTCAAGGAAAAAACATTAATAATGCACCATAAGCATTTTATAGAAACAATAAGCAAATCACATAACCATCTTCACACAGTCACGCTACAGTAGCCAAACGATATCGTGGATTTGCCATAACCCCGGCTGTTAGAGCTATATCCTTTTAATAAACAAATTACAAATTAAAATGCCAACTAAAGCTATCGCAGTCGTTGGGAGAGGCACATGCCATTGATGGCATGGCCTGCACCCATGCTGAGTCTTTACAAAACCAAAAATTACAATACTCTGTTTAAAACAAAGTCTCCTTTAAAGCTAACGCAGAGCATACGGTGGCAAGCCAATGGGCTACGACACCATTGTAACAATGGTGCAGCCCATGGCATAACGCCCCAAGCTCTAGAAGCTTTCCCAACATAATTTACAAACAATATAAATGAAGGGCTGTGCATAATTCCAAAACCAAAACCATTATTTATACACAGAGTAAAACCTACAAGCTGAAAGCCACAAATCGAACCAACAAGTCAACATTTTAAAACCCCGCATTAAGATAAGTACACAATCCCAAAAGTTTACATAGTATAATATATTAAAAACACTGAATGAAATCGTATATACCAAAACACATTACAGTCTTCACATAAAAGCCAAATGTGCAGTATGTTTACATAATAGGGCACGAATCCTCTTTTACAAACAGTGAAGTTAATATAATGTTGAATGGCAAGCTGTGAGCTATTGCACCATTACAAGTAATGGTGCAGCCACGACTCACAATGCCAAACCTCCCAACGATAGTAAAAAACCCAGAGCGAGCTACATTATAAACTTCGAAGGCAGAGTCAACAAGAGCAATCTAAAACCCCAACCCTGACAAGAATCCCATTAGAGGAATTTTGGGGTCTAAAATGGGCCTCCTAAGGAAAATAATAAAATAATAGTTAAAATAATAAAATAATAGTTAAAATAATAAAATAATATTGATTAATTTTGGAGGAAGAAAGAAAAAAACTACTTTTTGTGTTCGTATTTTTGACATATCTCCCTGTGTTTTTACTCAAATTTTGATCGGGAGAGCTCGTTGGATGCGGAATTTGATTCCGCATCCAATGAGTACCCACACTGCATACTTTTGACGGACCCTGCTACCCCAAAGATGAGAAATACCTAAAAAAACGTGATGATGACATCATCATCATGTTTTTTCAGGTATTTTTTGTTTTTGGGGTAGCGGCGTCCGTCAAAAGTATGCAGTGTGGGTACTCGTTGGATGCGGAATCAAATTCCGCATCCAACGAGCTCTCCCGATCGAAATTTGAGTAAAAACACAATGAGATATGTCGAAAATACGAACAAAAAAAGTAGTTTTTTTTAATGACAAATATGTCAATTCAACCATTATGGTTGACTTATTTTATTGAAATTCTATTGGTTCTCGAATTCCAACTCACAAAAACTTATTTTGGCACGTTTTCTTATAAGGCCCATTTTAGACCCCAAATTTCCTCTAATGCAACTCAGAAATGACAGAATGAGAGGAGGCAAGTAAGATCTTTTTAGCAGGCTTACCATGGCCATGAAGAAGCAATCCCAAATTGACAACATAGCCCTGTGCAAACCCCAGAGCGCCTTCGTTTTCACCTGCAAACAATTCAATGATGGCATGAGAAGCATGACCATGCCATGGAGAAAACAACGAAGCAATGCATTTTACACAGAGCTAGTCCAGCTTACCTGCAAATCGATGGAGGTCGCCTCCCTTCTCCAACTGCACAGAGGTCACACAAAACCATAATGCCAAAACCACATAATGCACAAACAGCGAATTCCCAAGTCCTTTGCCAAGTATGCTCACAAACCCCGATGGCATTAATGGCACCAGTTGGTGGCCATTAACGCATCCATAAACCCTCACCATAGCGTATGGATCGTCGTTATATTGCATACCAACCAAGTCATAAGTTTAAACCCTTTATCCTATGGTTTCTCCACCTCTAATTTCAGCGCAGACTTAAATACTTAGGACATGGTATGTATACCATAGTCTCCCAACGTTATAGTATACGCAGACCTTAACACTAGGGTTTAGTGCTTATAGTGTTATCCCCCTAACATCAAAGTATTGTGTGGTATATGCCCTTGCTAGTTCATATAGGTAGCGTATGTGCATAGGTCTTTAGTCTAGGTTTGGTAGTATTTAGGAATCATGGCAAACGTAGTATGCCATGATGCCCTCACTAGGAAGAACAAGTGTAAGTTTTCCAAACTCGTAACCAAGGCAGACCTGCAAAATAGAAACAAGAGGAGTAAATAATTAACCAAGAGATAGATAATTAATAATGGTAAGGACAGTAAGTTAATTCACAGCATCTAGTTAATTAACTAAGAAAGATAATTAACGAACATATGGTTTACCTGAGTCGTAAAACAGTGCAGTAATAAAAGTGCAAGGTGGAACTGGAAGTATAACTAGGAATTGAATTGCATCAAGTAACCAATAATCTCAATGTCGCAAGAGTAACCTGTAAGTCAATAAATAAGGTGCATTAGTTCGTATGAACTAAGTAAGCCTGCATAACGAAGAAGGACCTTACCTCTCAGATCATCATGAGAGAACAAGTCCCGCCACTCCACCACTTTGTTTCCATCAACAAAGTTAAGTTAGTTCATAATAAATAAACAAATTACACATGTGCAGAAGCAAAACAATGATCAATACAATTTGTTAATTCATCGACAGTAATAACTAAGATATATCAATAGTTTAAATGACAGAATTAAGACATAAGAAATAAACGAACTAATAATCACTGAATGGATAAGAGAGTAACATGATAGTATGGGCAGTGTTTGAGGAGATCAAAAGTATAAGTAGCGCATGTAATTCCGTACGAGTAATAATGATCCCCTTTGGGGTAGTTTTCACTAGCCTATAATTTTTTTTTTTCGATTTTTTGGGACATTACAAGTGGTATTAGAGCCCAGTTTCAATACTGAGAGACTTATGGACGCACCAGGCATTCACGCAGAGAAAATAAAGTATGATAAGTAATTTTGTTACTAACATAAATTTTTGTTGCTATTAAAAAAATTTGTGTTTCAAGAAAATTGCTACAACACTGTTCAGCTTATGAATACTGAGGAAGAAAACAACCGGCGAGAAGAAATGACCACCTCCACTCCGGAAGTGAACTTAGTGGTCGAGCTAGACTCTGATGTGCTGAAAACTTTGCACAGTCTTCAAGCTAAACTGAAAATTTTCAGAGAAGACAGTCTAAATGAAAGAAATGAACAACAAGCTATAAATGAAGCATTATTGCATAACATGACGGGAGGGAGCCCGCAAGGTAAACCTACTTAGTCCACCAACAGATCCAAAAGAGAACCGTACCATGAGCGGGCTAGCGTCCCAAGAGAAACAGAAAAAGAAGGTACACCTGAAGCAACTAAAGGATATCATCACAGTCCTTCTAGTGATGACTCACTTTCTCCACAAAGAAAAAGGCAAAGAAACGATGACAGTCTTCAGGGGGAGTTTCGAAAAATAAGAGCCCCGACCTATGAAGGTGAAGTAAATACGGGAGAAAAGGCTGAAGAATGGTTGCTGGGAATGAGTAAGTATTTCCAGGTTCATAACTATTCAAGTGTGATGCAAGCTAGGCTTTCCATTTACAACCTGAATGGTAAGGCAACAAGATGGTGGGGAGATTTAAAGCACACCAAGAAAGACGAGCTGCGAGAAATAAGCTGGGAAAAATTCCGAAAGATTTTTCAAGAAAAATACATCTCAGAAAGGTTATTTGACTACAAGGTGAAAGAGTTCCATGAACTGCGCATGGGGTCCATGACTATGGACGCATTTATAAACAGATTTCTAGGTCTGTTGCATTATATACCGTATATCAAAGAAGAGAAGGTGAAGATCCAGCAGTTTCTACGATGTCTTCTTCCTAGTTTTTGGGACATGATTGAATTTGACATGCCAAAGGCTCTGGATACTGCACTACACAAGGCCTGACTCTGTTATGAGCATGGGCAGTTACGGTAATAAAACCAGAACCGAAATGGGGAAAAGTCTAGAAACTTTTATGATAACTGCAAGCCTGGGTCAAACCCATAGCCTTATAGAAAGTAGAATAAGAGTTTACAAGCGAACAAGAACTTCAACAAAACTGGTACGAAGCCTTATGTACCAGCTCCTAATGGTCATAAGCAAGTGGCGAGTGGAGCCAATGCTACCCCTTTAGTGATCAAGTGTTGGAAGTGCAACGGGCCGCATTATGCCCGAAATTGTAAGAACAAGAACAATGGAGTCTTGCATAACCTGCAAGAAGAACCTACCATTGAGGATATACCAGGAACCCCGTGAATCTATGTAGCATTAGATGGCCGACAAGTAGACCATCAAGCTACAATGGTCGAGATCGAAGGTAAGATCTTGAATACCTCTGTTTCAATATTCATTGATCCCGGTGCTTGCCGGAGCTATGTTGCACCTAATATTGTTGATTTATGCAAGTTAGGCAAAGTAAAGCATGTTAAACCTTGGTTGGTACAGTTAGCCACCAGTACGAAATGGAAGGTTTCGGAAATTGTTAAAGAATGTGAAGTAAACCTGAACATCCTATGTTTAGGATCGTACGATATTCTTATCGGCATGGACTGGTTGGAACAGCACCATGTCATGCTCAATTGTCTACACAAGTCTATCTTATGTACTGATAGCCAAGGGAACCAAGTAAAGGTTCAAGGCATCCCAAAGAAAGTTTCTGTAAGACAAATCTCTTCCTTACAAGCGAAGAAGTGTGTTAGGAAGGGCTGCAAGTTGTTTGCGGTGAACATCCGAGACGTAGAGTCTGATAGAGAACAACGCATATAATATTTCCCCGTTCTTGAAGAATTCAAGGATGTGTTTCCCAAGGAAATCCTCAGATTACCTCCGAAACGAGACCTAGAATTTTCCATCGAACTGACCCCAGGATCAGTTTCGGCCTCCAAAGCCCCTTACCGCATCAGTGCACTAGAATTGGTGGAACTCAAACTGTAGTTGCAAAAGTTAATAGAGAGGGTATATCTGACCCAGTGTGTCCCCTTGGGGAACACCGATTTTATTCGTAAAGAAGAAGGACGGTACGATGCGGATGTGCATTGATTACCGTCAGTTGAACAAAATGACTATAAAGAACCGTTACCCACTCCCTAGGATCGATGATTTGTTCGACCAGGTGGGAGGAGCCAAAATATTTTCGAAAATTAACCTACGATCTAGGTACCATCAGGTACGGATCCGAGACGAAGATATTCCCAATATCTCCTTTCGTACGAGGTATGGGCACTACGAGTTTGTAGTGATGCCATTCGGGTTGACCAATGCACCCACAAACTTTATGTGTATGATGAATAGCATATTCAATAAATATTTGGATAAGTTTGTACTAGTCTTTATTGACGACATTTTGATCTATTCCAAGAATAAAGAGGAACATGAAGAACACCTTCGCATAGTACTTCGAGTGTTGAGAGAACACCAGCTCTATGCTAAGTTTAGTAAAAGTGATTTTTACAAACCACAAATACAGTACCTAGATCACATCATATCCGAGGCAGAAATAGTTGTGGACCTGGAAAATATTCGAGCCATAAAGGACTGGCCTACCCCAACTAGTGTCACTGACATTAGGTCCTTTTTGGGCTTAGCCGAGTATTATCGAAAGTTCATTGAGAACTTCTTGAGAATCGCTTGCCCCAGGACGACTTTGCAGAAGAAATGGAACAATTTCTTATGGACTGACAAGTGTGAAGAAAGTTTTCAAAAGCTTAAGCAACTTTTGATGACCGCACCAGTGTTGCGGATTGCAGATCCCGATGGAGATTTCGTTGTATGCACGAATGCAAGCAAGGAAGGACTTGGAGGAGTCCTCTTGCAAAACGATCATGCGATCTGTTATGAATCATGAAAATTAAAAGAGCATGAACAGAATTATCCCACACATGATCTTGAGCTAGCAGCCATTATCCACGCTCTGAAGATGTGGAGACACTACCTCATGGAAAGGAAGTTCCTTCTAAAGACTGACAATATGAATCTAAAGTATTTATTTGATCAACCCGATCTGAATGCGAGACAACCCAGATGGTTGGATTTCCTGAGTGAGTATCACTTTGAACTAAAGCATATTAAGGGAAAAGAGAACAAATTTGTCGATGCTTTGAGTCGACGAACTCATACAATATATGAGGTGACCCTGATTCAAACTATTGCAAATTTGCATGAGAATATTAGAACAGCCAACAAGGTTACCCGTTCTATGTGGAAATCCTCAAGAAGGTCCAAGAGGATCGGTTGTTTCAACAACAAAAGGAATACAAGGTGGATGACTCCGGACTACTATGGTCCAAGGATAGATTGTATGTTCCAGATGGAGGGGACATTTGGTCCAACATCCTCACAGAATTTCATAGGGCACCCTACTCGGGGCACCCGGGATATCAAAAGATGATATCTGTCGTCAAGAGACTCTTTTTCTAGCCTAAGTTAAAGGTCGACATTGCAATGTTTATTGCGAAATGTCAGGAATGCCAGCAAGTTAAAGCTGAGCACCAGCACCCTTCAGGATTGCTACAGCCATTGCCCATTCCGGAAAGGAAGTGGGAGGTTATCAATATGGATTTTATTACTGGCTTACTGAAAAGCAAGAAACAAAATGATTCCATCTTCGTAGTCATTGACAAGCTGTCAAAGGCAGCACACTTCATCCTTGTAAAATCGACCTACAAGGCCATGAACATTTTCGATATCTTCCTAAAAGAGATATTTAGATTGCATGGGTACCCAAAGCAATTATTTCAGATCGAGTTGTTAAGTTTACAGGAAACTTTTGGAGATATTTGTTCTCTGGATTAGAGACGCAGCTGAACTTTAGCACTGCTTATCACCCACAGACGGACGGGCAGACTGAAAGAGTAAACCAACTTGTTGAAGACATGCTTCGAATGTATGTCATGAACAACCCCACCAAGTGGGAGGATTATCTGCACCTTGCAGAGTTTGCATATAACAACGGGTATCAGGCTTCCGCTAAGATGAGTCCTTTCGAGGTACTCTATGGATGGAAGTGTAGGACCCCAATTACTTGGGATAGTCCGGTAGATCGGCTCATGTTAGGGCCTGACCTATTATTGGATTTGGAATAGTTAGTTACCAAGGTCCAGGGAAACCTTAAAGAGGTACGAGACCGTCAGAAAAGTCATGCAGATAAGAAAAGAAAAGATAAAGACTGTCAAGTAGGTGAGCATTTCTACTTGAAAGTGAAAGAAAAACGGAGCTCATTGAGCTTGTGTAGGTGTGGTAAGTTAGCACCTAGATTTTGTGGACCTTTTGAAATTCTGGCCAAGAAAGGGCCAGTGGCTTATGAACTATCATTACCTGCGCACGTAAGAATTCATAATGTTTTCCATGCATCTTTATTAAAGAAATATGTTTATGACACTAAGCATGCCATTGATTGGTCATTATTACAGGTAAAACCTGAGGGGGAATTTTCCCCTGAGCCTTTGCATATATTGGACAAGAGAGAAGTGCAGCTTCGGAAGCGCACTGTAGTCCAATTGAAAGTGCAGTGGAAGCACTTTGAGGTAGATGAGGCTACCTGGGATAATGAGGCTACCATGAGAAAGGCTTACCCCTCCTTGTTTCATGATATCATTCAAAGTCCCTAGAACACCAAGGACGGTGTTGTACTAAGCGGGGAGGGATGTAATATCCCGAATTTTGGACCTACCATTTATAGGCATGAGCCTATTGATCATGACGTTTATATTGTTGTTTTATTTTTATATTGGGTCAAAGACCCCACTGCATATGAACATGATGATTTGCTTTGTATATTGGGTGTAAGCCAATTGTTGATGATAAATGTGTATATATGTTTTGTGTTGGGCATGGACCTGAAGCACATGATCGATGAGATGTTTTGTGTTAAGCGAAAGGCTCTGGAGCACATGAGTACTTACATTTGTGTTGAGCATAAAGCTCTGGAACACATGAAAATATAATTTGGAAATTTTGGGCATAAGCTCTGGAGCATTCCATGTTGGTGTTGAGCATAAGCTCTAGAGCATCAGATCCTTGGCCATTGTATCCCTAGGTGTATCGTACAAGTACATCCTAGCATTTAGTGTTGAGCGAGAGCTCTGGAATTGCACTATGTTTGTAACTCCCTATTATAAGCGTTGAGTATGGGCTCTGGTAAGCGCTAGGGGTTACCGAAAAGATTAAAATCACCTCCGAGTGAAAATGACTCAAGAATAATATTGATCTCATCATACTTATTTTTAAGTGATTAAATGAAATTCCGAATTTCTGTATTCTCATTAAGTATGGAAGAACTACCACGTTATACGAGGGAAATCCAACATGCAAGCATGTTTAGAGTTGCCTGGCCTAGTAGACTTGAGCCATCTACCTACTTAACCTTCATAAAGAAGTGTCGTTAAGTCTAGGAATCACGATACATGATGCCCGAAGACAAATTGTTAACGAGTATGTTAATACTATGTAGTTTATACATAGTATGTATAAAGAATTAATTATGATTAATTATATAATTGAATAAATAAAGAAGAGAAACTCCACCAATTATTATTTTTATTAAAGGATTAATAAATAGTGAAATATCTATGAAAGACTAACTAGGAACTAGTTAAAAGTTCCTAGGTTAAGAATTTAAAATTACCCCAGTAAATAAAAAAGGGTTAAATCAAGAAATCAAGGATTTCTTGATTTAACTGCCCCTATGACTGAAAAGTCTGTCTATAAAGACTCAAGGAAAGCAAAAGCTTCGGGGTTTTGATTTTTATCTAGAAGAATTAATATTCTGCTTGTTTTTGTTCTCAAGTGTTTTCTTGGAGAAATTTTCCTGCAAGGAAAAGAGGATTGATTCAAAACTGATTACCAGATAGGAAACCCTACCTTAGGAGCTCTAAGCTACTTGCATGTTGGAGTCCAACTCAGGGGATCTGGATTTAAACCAGGAATGGTTCCGGGTCATGGTTGGGTGGAACGTAGTAGTTCCCAAGTGATTTGGTCATCAAATAGAGGTCAGATCTGCATTGAATTGTTAATGCTAGTTATTTAAGTGTGAAGGTGCAACCATTGACAAAGCTTCAAATTCAGGTATGAAACCCTTGAAAGCCTATTCTATTTCTTTCCTAAAGTTTCATTACTGTTTATGTTAAGTATTGGCTGCAATGAAATTTCTAACCCTAATGGTTAAGTTTTAGGGTTAACAATCTGCTAGGGTTTGTATTTCCTTTAATACTATGTCTTATGCTGTAAATTTTATTATATGCTTTACATTACCAGGGTTTGTACTTTTGAGTTGATTTCTGTATTATTTCCATGCTTATTTTATGTGTATTATATCTAGGTTTTGTTACCAGTTAGCATATTATTGTTCTACAGGTTGCATTACTATGCTGACATATTTCATTTGTCAGCAGAGAGTTGTTTTAAATTCAAACTTCATTCAGAAGTACAGGTTAAATATATATAGAAATACATATATATAATAGTATTCAAATAGTTTTATAATTAATTTACTGTTTATTTTATTTATAAACTAAGTACAAAATTTAAATATTCTAAACTAAACCAACTAAGTACAGACAAAAACTAAATCTAAGATAACAACTCATTAAAGACCTTCAAGGTCTGTCTCAACAAGTACAAATTAAATATCATAACATTCCATTAAATAAACATAATCATAATTAACCCACAGAGAAGACATCGTGACCATCCATGTGGTCCAATATCAAACCTCTGTCTTATTATATAAATTCCACAATCCAAATCACTTAGTCAATAATTCCATCCATTTACATAACTCAAACATTATAATCCGCAATCATATTATTACAGCCATCATTTTATAAAACATAAAGTGTTTAAAGGTCGCATATAAATTTGCATACAACCGTCGCATCACATTAAACAATTAATAACTAAAACCCATTTTGCCAACAGAGGTCGCGACATCGAATCCTATGGATGCCCAGACTCAAGGAAAAAACATTAATAACACACCATAAGTATTTTATACACAAACAGTAAGCAAATCGCATAACCATCTTCACACAGTCACGCTATAGTAGCCAAACGATATCATGAGTTTTCCATAACCCTAGCTATTACAGCTATATCATTTTAATAAACAAATTAAAATGCCAACTAAAGCTACCGCAGTCATTGGGAGAGGCACATGCCATTCATGGCATGGCCTGCACCCATGCTAAGCCTTTACAAAACCAAAAATTACAATACTCTGTTTAAAACACAGTCTCCTTTAATGCTAACGCAAAGCATACGGTGGCAAGCCAATGGGCTACGACACCATTGTAACAATGGTGCAGCCCATGGCATAATGCTCCAAGCTCTAGAAGCCTTCCCAACATAATTTACAAACAATATAAACAGAGGGTTGTGCATAATTCCAAAACCTAAACCATTATTTATACACAGAGTAAAACCTACAGGCTGAAATCCATGAATAGAACTAGCAAGTCAACATTTTAAAACACCGCATTAAGATAACTACATAGTCCCAAATTTTACACAGTATAATCTATTAAAAACACTGAACGAAATCGTATATACCAAAACACATTACAGTCTTCACATAAAAGCCAAATGTGCAGTATGTTTACATAAGAGGGCATGAATCCTCTTTTACAAACAATCAAGTTAATGTAATGTTAAATGGCAAGCTGTGAGCTATGGCACCATTACAAGTAATGGTGCAGCCACGGCTCGCAATGCCAAACCTCCCAACGATAGTCAAAAATGCAGAGCGAGCTACATTATAAACCCTGAAGGCAGAGTCAACAAAAACCATCTAAAACCCCAACCATGACAAGAATCCCAACTCAGAAATGCCAGAAGGAGAGGAGGCAAGTAAGATCTTGCTAGCAGGCTTACCATGGCCATGAAGAAGCAATCCCAAATTGACAGCGTAGCCCTGTGCAAACCCTGGAGCGCCTCCGTTTTCACCTGCAAACAATTCAATGATGGCATGAGAAGCATGACCATGCCATGGAGAAAACAACGAAGCACTGCATTTTACACAAAACTATTCCAGCTTACCTACAAATCGATGGAGGTCACCTCCCTTCTCCAACTGCGCAGAGGCCACACGAAACCATAATGCCAAAACCACATAATGCACAAACAGCGAATTCCCAAGTCCTTTGCCAAGTATGCTCACAAACCCCAATGGCATTAATGGCACCAGATGGTGGCCATTAACGCATCCATAAACCCCCACCATAGCGTTTGGATTGTCGTTATATTGCATACCAACCAAGTCATAAGTTTAAACCCTTTATCCTATGGTTTCGCCACCTCTAATGTCAACGCAGACTTAAATACTTAGGACATGGTATGTATATCATTGTCTCCCAACATTATAGTATGTGCAGACTTAATACTTAGGACATGGTATGTATACCATAGTCTCCCAACGTTATAGTATGTGCAGACCTTAACACTAGGGTTTATTGTTTACAATGTTATCCCCTTAACATGAAAATATTGTGTGGTACATGCCCTTGCTAGTTCATATAGGTAGCGTATGTGCATAGGTCTTTAGTCTAGGTTTGGTAGTATTTAGGAATCATGGCAAACGTAGTATGCCATGATGCCCTCACTAGGAAGAACAAGCGTAAGTTTTCCAAACTCGTAACCAAGGCAAACCTGCAAAATAGAAACAAGAGAAGAGTAAATAATTAACCAAGAGATAGATAATTAATAATGGTAAGGACAGTAAGTTAATTCACAACATCTAGTTAATTAACTAAGAAAGATAATTAACGAACATAAGGTTTACCTGAGTCGTAAAACGGTGCAGTAATAAAAGTGCAAGGCAAAACTGGAAGTATAACTAGGAATTGAATTGCGTCAAGTAACCAATAATCTCGATGTCGCAAGAGTAAAGTGTAAGTGAATAAATAAGGTGCCTTAGTTCGTATGAACTAAGTAAGCCTGCATAACGAAGAAGGACCTTACCTCTCAGATCATCATGGGAGAACGAGTCCCGCCACTCCACCACTTTGTTCCCATCAACAAAGTTAAGTTAGTTCTTATTAAATAAACAAATTACACATGTGTAGGAGCAAAACAATGATCTATACAATTCATTAATTCACTGACAGTAATAACTAAGATATATCAATAGTTTAAATGACAAAATTAAGACATAAGAAGTAAACGAACTAATAATCACTGAATGGACAAGAGAGTAACATGACAGTATGGGCAGTTTCTGAGGAGATCGAAAGTATAAGTAGCGCATGTAATTCTGTATGAGTAATAATGATCCCCTTTGGGGTAGTTTTCTCTAGCCTATAAATTTTTTTTTTCAATTTTTGGGGACATTACAAAAAGAACCTATAAAATAAACTAGCAAAGGTCCATTTTAATCCCAAGTCAATGCTTAATAGATATGGGGTTAAGATGGATCTATGTTAGTGGCAAAGCTTTGATTGTTGCCAAGAACTTGTACATTCTGGACGGACTAAACCTAGTACCCCAAATGTAAAATCCCAATCATTTACTATTTGTGGGTGACAACGTGCTAGCAGGGGCAGCTAGTATGGTCGAGGCAAGAAGAATCAAGTTTTTCTTGAGATCCTATCAGTAGGTATCAGGGCAAGAGGATAATCTCATTCAATCAAAATTTTCTTAGCATGACTGAAAGAGAGCTACCAATGAAGTATCTAGGTTCCCTGCTGGTCCTTTAGGGTAATACAAAATGCCACTAGAAAGAGATCTTGGCTAAGTTCCAAGATAATTGGAAAACTGGTCTTACAAGTGTTTAACACTAGCAAGGACACTGTAGCTAATTAAATCAGTTATACAGGCCATACCTATTTCCCAATACTCCATTATGGTAGCACCTCCTACATTTCTCAAAGATTTGGACATATATATGAATAATGTTTTGTGGCAAGGGGTGCAGAGCCATGGAAATGGCATTTGGCTAGTTTGAGTGTCATCTCGGACCATATTAACTCCAAGTTGGTGAAAACTCTCAACTCTAGAAGATTGACCCCCTTGAAAGACTAGGCATTATGAGATTGGGATGTTGTAAAGGAAATTGTACAGTAGACTAGGCATTATGAGATTGGGATGGTGTAAAGGAAATTGTATAGTAAGCAAAGGTTATTGGTCTTCAATACCCCTAAATGTTGAAGATGAATAAAAAACCTAGCCAAGGTTATGGAGACCAAAGATTTTTCCCAAATCTATTGTTTTGTTTAGCTAATGCTATAACTCGAAATGGTCCCTTGGGGAAATCAGCTCCAAGGGGGTTGAATGAACATTTAAGGAAGGTGCCTTGGTCACCGACACAATTCCTCTTTGAAACTAATGCATGCTAGTTGGAAGGGGGTGTCCCTAAGGTTGTTTCACTACTTGAACTTGAAAATGTGCAATCAAAACCTTCAAGACAACAACAAAAGAGTGCTGATATGCAATTAAAACTAACAAACCAGCAAAGAAAATATGGTTCAAGTTATCTGGGTGACCGGTGTCAAGGACAATGGGTGATGAGAGAGAATGGAAAGGATGAAAATGATCAGCAAGGTAATCAATGATTAAATATTGATAATTAAGAATCTTGTAATATGGAATCTCTAAGCAATAAGAGCCACATGGAAAAGAATCCTCAACAATGAAATATTTTCACGAACCTAAGGAACTAGCTTTATTAATTAGATGTAGGGCACATACTATCATAGTTCTGAACTAATTACAATAGTCACCTTGCCCCAAGGAACCCAAGGGACTTAGTCCAAGATTCATTGCTCAAAACATTGTTGACACAAGAAAATATTCACTCCAGCTCCTCAACTCAGATTACAAAGACAAGAATAAGAGTAAGATGCAAAGACTTAAATGTTGTACAAGAATGAAGAAATCTAAGGACACTAATGACTTGAATCTTTTGCTGGCTTCTATATTTATGCTTGTGATTCATGAAGGTCTTCAAGGATTTTCCCAAAATATTGGCAACTTTCTTTTTTGAAAATAGCCACAATGCTTATCCAAAAATATCAAAGGAACCTTCTCCAGAATTAGAAAAGCACATTTCCAAAAGTAGTGATCTGCTCTTCTGAACATAGAAGTCTTGCTTTTCCAAAAAATAGGAATATTACAAAATTAACAGGGTACTTTTTCTAAAAATAGCCATGTCCACAAATAGTAAAAGCTCCTTTTCTCCACTCTTAGTACTTACCCATATGCTGATTTTGATATTGAAAGTAAAGTGTTTATCTACAAGTAATAAGTACTTGCAAAAGCATCAAATTACTCTAAATAGGTGGTTCCCTACAAGATGAAAAATATAGAAAACGTAACAGAATCTTGGCCTAGGGCTGATTTCACCTTCATAAAATCTTAGTTAGTTGCCAAGAATAAGTGATGTGAGAGTTGACTTGTACTCCATGTAAAGTTGCCAATGGTTTTCAATCATGAATTTGAACTTGCTTGACAAACAAGCAACCTCTGCAAACACTCCATCATTCAAATGATTTCAAAAATGAGACTAGGGAGTAAGCTACCTCTTGTACACCTGCACCAGTACTGATATACCTGCAAATAGGTCTAATATGCCACAAATCAATGTTGGGAATCAATCAATTTTTCGTTTAAAAGGAAGCAAATAATAAATGTGATCTTCTTCAAAATATGTGCCCAAGTTGCTCACATGAAAGTGCCCTTCTCTTGCAAAGATGATCTTATGAAAGGATGGAGCATAGCTGTTGGGAGAGAGAGTGAAGCGGGAGTGCAAAGTTGGAAGCAAGATCGCAGAGCATCAATTTCTAAAAGATTACAGAGTGAAGTGATCCAGGATGTGTTTTTTATACAATAATATTTGTATATATTGATGCCTATATATTCAAAAAAACACACACAAAATGTTCAATTAGTGGTATAATATATTAAAGCATGGATATTTTTTTAGTAGATTGATGATAATATTTAAATCATCAACCATATAGTAAAAAATAACTTCAAAGATCTAGTAGATATAACTTATAACATTGCCATCAAATGTCAACCACAACATCAAGCTTCAAGTTTCAACAAATAACATTTTCATCTACAAATTGCAAAAGGTAACATTCAACCATGAAATGAAATAGGTCATCATTACCAAAAATTTGTAATATGAAATCGATTAATTCAGTCATCTAATGTTTACAAAAGACAAATAATTCTACGTTCTCAAAGCTAGATTCTAAAGTAAAAAGACTAATACGTATACTAGCTACTAATATTTCTTAAGGCTCTTGCCATGAGCAATTTCTAGTTTCTTCTCCCGTGGTCTAGTAGCAACAAGAATAATTACAAGAGTGTGGGGAATTGTTTCGGGAGAGTGGGGAATGTTTTGGGAGGGAACTCCCCTCCGAAGTGGGCTTCTAGAGTAGGAGTGCAAGGTGGGGGAGAGCTTTCACACATCTAGTGGATGCAAACTCTATGAGAAAGGATAATGTGAGTTGTTGATATGAAGTGCAGGTACAAGTGTTTTGGAGCCCTCCAACTTGGGGATAGTATCCCCTCATTGGACGTTGATTATGATAATCCCATATCTTGGCTCACTAATATAAAGGGACAAACTACAAGGATTGAAGTTGGGCTTTGAATATGAACTTTTTGTCTCCTTTCCAGTTCATAATACATAAACATTAGAGGCATCTTTAGACCTTAAAACCCCTAGGAAACAACACAAAACCAAAATATTATGCCTCTAAAAATTTTCAAGACCATTTGGGACATAGCTTTTGAGCTTATGAACAAATTTAAACAAGAAATCAAACTTGAATTTTGTTTTACGTCATGAAAATATTGAAATACGACTCCTTTTGAACTTTACTCAAACACTATGATTATAGAGATTGTGTCATGATTAATTCAAACACCCTAAAAACTTAAAGCATAAGTGTAATACACCAAAACAATTGTTAATTATTTATTATTTGGAAAAAAAAAATTTAATATTTTGACAATAAATTCAAAATGAGTGTAAATGGATTATTATTATTATTGAATAATTAAAAGACTGAGATGAAACAAAACTGAAGTAGTTGTTGAAAGAGTGTTTGCTGACCCAAAAGGGGAAATGACAAATGGAAAAAGCTGTTGAGTGAGAACTCAAGTGATGCAGGAGGCATCTTCCCCAAAATCAGGTCAAGACTCCTTGTGGAGTGCTAAATAGCCGGAGGCTCATAAATGACCAAGTCCTAGGCAAAATACTATAAAATAATATGTCCATCGAATAAGTAGGAGTTAGCGATGGATGGGGAAATGATATGTTGATGCAAAGAGATGGTGCACTGATCATATTTTGTCCTTGTGGTTTAGAAAATAGGATCAGGGGTTCTGGAACAAGTAATACTTGGATGCTCTAGGAATTGGATGAGAGGAACGACAACTTCAGTTCTGTTTCCCAACAGTGGTGACAGATTCCTTACTAAATTTATTAATTGTTTAGTACTGATGATTATAGTCTAAGCGTAGTTGTGAATTCTAAATGCATTTTAAACTGAATAATTGTGGTATGCCTCTATTCCTAATCTTTAATCTCTTTCATTAATATACTCTTAGTATAAGTTGTTATTTATTTACAGTATTCAGGAAATCGCAGATCTTGTTGATATTCTAAATATATCAAGATATCTTTACCAATGTATTATAAATGTATGTATATCAAAGTAATAAATAGATCTAAGTAATCATAAACTAATCACATATCCCTAGGAGCTGAAGGCATCCACACAGAGTCTATCTCTGTTCAAGATTTTATACACATATATCTTTGTTTTAATCTAATCTATGTTCTGAGCGTTCATACTAGTCTAGGCCAAATCTAAATATCTTAACTAATAAAAGGAACTAAAGAAGGAATCACAAGTAATCCAACTACTCATTTAACAAGAGCTAAGGAAACAATCGCCCAACTCGTAGATCTGAACCCAAACTCAACTAAAATCAATATCATTTTAGATAATCAAAACTAAACAACAAATCGACAAATTGCAACCATAAGTTTAAAGAATATATATAGTCTTTGTTTCTTTTTGGGTATTCTACCCTGTTTAGGACAGATCTACACATATTAACAAACCAAAAGAAACTGAATGATGGGATCATATTCAATCAAACAAAGTAATCATTTACAAGATAATCATCAATGCCCAGCTCATAGATATAAGCTCTAAACACAACAAATAATCAAATCTAGCTAAACCACATAACAAGTCTATCTCCAAATCAATATCTTAATCAAAATTCACAATAATATTTAGAAATGACAAATCACATCTACATGTTTTAATAAACTAATCAAATAAAAAATACCATCTCTGGTTGTGGGAATCCATACCCAAGAATAAATCGATTTGGATAAAGAGTTAAAACTATAACAACGTTGCAATATCTAAGTATAAACAACAATCATTTTATTTCAAAACAGAGCTTCTAATTCATAATCACAATCAATCAATTTTACAGATCGGGCCTTAAACATATTGGTCGAGAACCATTTTATTCAACAGAACAACCAATGTAAAATCAAATACTTTCCGAGTATGAGAGGATGCGAAGCCTACTCGGTAAACTAACAAACGCTTCTAAGTACAAACACAATACAGGTTGTGATTATTAACAACAACGCTTATCTTCGTAGCGGCTGTAAAAGACCTATTCTTCCATAGACTGTGAACCAAAGCAACTAGGAACCCAATTTAACCACGAACCCTATCAAGAGTATTACCTTATGACTGTTGAGAGACCCGAATGTACAGTCCACATGCCACACCGCGTTGTTGTTCACATGCACAGGACTTAGTGGCGTTAGTATAATCTTTATAACCAAAAATAATTATACATGTATTCTTCCTAATTATTAGAGGGTGGGGTAATTTCTTCACCTCTGGACAGAGAAAAAGGAGACCTGAGAGGAGGTGACCCTGTCATCACTCTCGCTAGGCTAGAGACTTGCATTCACATGTAAACAAAGTTAATCAGTGCATTATTAATCTATTTGAAAGGTAAAGAAAATAAGACTAATTGAAATCTTTACCTGCATTTCGAGTTTGGGTCGTGAGGGTGAAGCAGGATTATTCCAAATCTTTCGCTTCACCTGTCAACATAAACAACAAATTCATAATAACTCAAACTTTATAAATGTGAAACTTATTTAAAATAACCAATGAGGAAGAACTTACCTTATGAAGTCGCATAGAGGGCGAAGGGTCGGATCCTCCTAGCTCTTCCTTCCTCCTCTTCCTGCACAAACAAACAAAGCATTAAGTTAAACTATGCATTTAACAATTACAACCTTAAAATCGATTCAGTAGAGTATTGAGGGAAGAATTTCTTCCTACATGTTTCATTTAAATCTCCAGGTTGCAAATCCTCTACCAGAACTCGAAAGAGGGCAACCGGCTTTCTTCTTAACCTCACGAAGTACCAAGAAGTGATGAGGTTGCAATGGCAGCCACATTGCCATTTCTTCATTGATAAAAAACCTCTAAACAAATCAAGATTACAAACCAGAGTGTTTTCGTTAACAAACCAAGAAGGGTAAAGGCTGCTGCAGTCTGGCCACAGAGGAGCAGAGAGACATCAAGAAAACTCAAATAGACCAAATGAATGCAAAAAAACCCTCATGACAGCATAAAGACACATTAAACCCTTTGAAAAACCCTTGAACTAGATCGTGCCAAGTGGAGGGTCGAGATCCATCTTTGACCACCATGGATTTGATCAAGCCATGTCATTGAATGTGCTTGGCTACGCTTTCAACTCGCATCTAGGGCCAGGGAATTAAAACTTTAATACAAGCCATTTAAACCTCCTTCGCTGGAATCCACTTGTGCCTCCCCCATCGTATTCATATTCAAACCTTATGTTATAAATTATAACCCCCACGCTATGTAAGACGCGGGCTAGGGCTTAAAACCTTAGTCCAAGTCTTGGTTCCACAAGCCTTCCAACATCAAGTGATTTGAACATTATGCAACCACCTTTTCAAAACAATGTATTACGGAGGGTGGATCTAATACAAGTTCAAAACTAATAATCATAACTAGGACATGAGCTATAGGTTAGGCTTATGTCCTAAGTAATTGGACCTTTGCAATAATAAACTTAAAAACATCACCTTGGCAAGGCTGTGACCAAATCGTTGCTATAAGTGGAGACCGCGCCAAACTGAAAACACAACCTATCAATCAAGATTTAGCATGACAATTTAAACTTATACATGTATATGAATAAAAACATGTAACGCCAAATATAAATATGTTACGATCAATAAAGTCATGTGGCGATAAGTTGGAAAGAATAAATAGTATGGCAGTTTTTATTTATTTATGGATTTTACGAGTTTGTGATAGAATGGTATCAGAGCATGGTTACAACACTTGTCCTGAATGAGACCGACACTCAAACTGATAAAAACATAAAACTAACTTTATTGGTTATGGTTTGACTCTCTTGCAAACAGGAAGAGAAAATATAACCTTGTTTTTGCAGGAATCATGGCAGATGTGAGAATGTCTGCTAAAGAGGAATCGTGCCCTAGGGATTCTGTAAACAATGAAGAAGGTAACATTAGAGATGGGGAAATATGGGTAAATCTAAATGAAAGTATGAAAGATAACACATATGAACTACAACAAACAGTAAAAGAATTAAAGACAAAACTAAAACAAGTTAAGGAAGATAACGAACAAATTTTAAAAGCACAAGAAGAGTTAAATAACCATTAGGGGAGTTTTGAGGTAAAAAATGGGCCTCAAAACAAAAATTGTACCATTAAAATTCACTTTATAAGAACCAATAGGATTCAAGATGATGATGTCAAACATAAGGGTAAAATTTGTAAAAAAAAAGGAGGGAAAAATAAAAAACTATTTTTTCTTATTGTATTTTTGGCAAATCTCCTTATCGGTTCACCCAAATTTTGAGTTTGGGGTCTCGTTGGATGTGGAATTTAATTCCACATCCAACCCATATCCACACTGCATACTTCTGAGGTACCCATGACACCCAAAAATGAAATTTTAAATAAAAAAACGTATTTTAATATTAAAATACATTTTTTATTGAAATTTTTATTTTTGGGTGTCGTGGGTACCTCAAAAGTATGCAATGTAGGTATGGGTTGGATGAGGAATTAAAGTACGCATCCAAAGAGCCCTCAAACTCAAAATTTGGGTGGACCGATAAGAAGATATGCCAAAAATACGATAAGAAAAAGTAGTTCTTATTTTCCCCCTCCAAAATTTAGAACTTTTATTTTATTATTATAACTCTTATTTTATTATTTCTCTTATGAGGCCCATTTTAAACCTCAAAACTACCCTAATGATTATATTGTCTAAACCGCACAATAATGAAAAAGAGAAAAATAAAGTATCCAAACTTAACATGACAAATGTAAGGTAGGAAAACTGGAATTCTCTAAACATGAGACCGAATCTTCAAGCGAAGAATCAACTAAGCATAAGACTGAAAAATATAAATATTCTAGTGAAAGTAGTGATAGTAACCAGAAGAAAAATAAATACAAACCATATGAAAAAAATTCGGTGAATTCAAAAATATCAACTCTCCTATGTTTAACGGAGAAATCGAAAAAGGAGAAGAAGCAAAATCTTGGTTATCTGGAATGAAAAAATATTTCTAGATTTATAACTATTATGACGAATTGAAAGCAAAAATGACAATCTATAACTTAACGGAAAAAGCTGATATCTGGTGGCAAGACATAGAGAAAGTAGAGGGCATAAAAGAACGTTATGTAACATGGAAAACCTTTAAGAAATATTTTAAACGAAAAATATTTATCACAAGAGTATTACAAAGAAAAAGCTAAAAGACTTTACAAATTACAATTAGATTCCATGACCATGAAAGAGCTTTGCATCAAATTCTTAAGCTTATTACATTATGTGCCTTATATCATTGATGAGAAACCAAAAATACAACATTTCCTCAATTGTTTACCTCTTATGTTTAAAGAGAGGATTGAATACGATAATCCAAAAACTCTGGAAGAGGCAATGAGAAAAGCAAACTTCAGGTATGATCAAAATAAAAACAAACAGGAAAACATACCTAATTGGAAAAATAAAAGACGTGATAACTTTGAACCGAAAAATAAAGGAACCCAGTTTTATAAGAACATTGAGAATAACTATCGGGGATACTAAGGGAATAATTATAAAAAATTTAAACCACGGAATCCTGGCGCAACAAAAGAAAGAGAAACACCCACTTCCTTTAATAAAAATACTGGACATAGGGAACCACTAAAATGTTGGGAATGTGGTGAACCACATTACTTAAAAGATTGCCCCATAAGAAAGAAAAAATTTAATAACGTCCATTCAATCCAAGAAGCTACTATAGTGGGCGATATAGTAAGAAGCATGCCCATAATCACTGCAACATTGGATAACTGACAAGCAGATCATAAAAAATCTATGGTCAAAGTCAAAGGTATGATAAAAGACAAACCCATTTCTATACTGATTGATCTAGGTGCAAATCTAAGTTATGTATCACCTAGAATTGTAGTGACTATATAAGTTACAACAAGATAAGTTTGAAAAATCTTGGTTAGTGCAACTTGCTACAGGAACAAAGCGAAATATCATTAGTTTCATGAAAAACTGTGAATTTAATATGAAAGACTTCAAAACACATGTTGATTTAAATATCTTACCTTTAGGGTCTTATGATTTGCTGATAGGAATGGACTGGTTAGATAAACATAGAGTTATTTTAAACTTCTATGATAAAACATTTTCATGCTTGGATGATAAAGGTAATACCATTGTTATAAAAGGAATTCCCAAGAAGGTTACCATAAGAGAAATATTTGTCTTACAAATGAAAAGGTTTGTACGTAAGGGATGCAAAGTTTTTGCAGTTTATGTAATGAACTACAAAGAGAAAGAAAATCAACTTAAAATAGAAGATATACCAATTTTAAAAGATTTTAAAGACATATTTTTGGACGAGATTCCCGGACTACCTCCAAAAAGGGATATAGACTTTACAATCAATTTGGTATCAGGGGGAGTACTAGCATCAAAGGCTCCGTATCAGATGAATATAGTAGAGCTTACTGAATTAAAATCACAAATACAAGAACTAATTGATAAAAAGTATATTCGACCTAGTGTTTCCCCTTGGGGAACACTAGTTTTATTTGTAAAGAAAAAGGATGACACTCTAATACTGTGTATAGATTATAGACAATTAAACAAAATGAAAATTAAAAATCGATATCCTTTGCCTCGGATTGACAACCTGTTTGATTAATTTCGAGGGGCAACAATCTTTTCAAAAATAAATTTTATATTAGGATGCCATCAGGTATGGATCAAGGTTGAAGACATCTTTAAAATTGATTTTAGAACCAGATATACCTATTAGAGTTTGTCATAATTCCCTTTGGGTTAACAAATGCCCCTGTAACTTTTATGTTTTTAATGAATAGTATATAAAGTAAATACTTAGATAAATTTGTAGTCGTATTTATCGACGACATATTAATCTACTCTAAAAATAAACAAGAGCATGAAGAGAACTTGAAAATAATCTTACAAGTATCAAGGAAACAACAACTATTTGCTAAGTTTAGCAAGTGTGATTTCTTTAAAGACAAAAATCTGTATCTAGGACATGTGGTGTCTAAAGATGGAATATCATTCAATCTCGATAAAATTAAGGCTATCACTCAATGGCATGTTCCAAGGAATGTAACCGATATAAGATCATTCACGGGGATTACTGGCTACTGCTGAAAATTCATTGAAGGATTTTCTAAGATAGCATACCATATAACTTCATTACAAAAAAAGGAAAGAAATTTGATTGGAGCGAAAAATGTACTAAGAGTTTTAATAAATTAAAACACTCATTAACCACAACCCCTATTTTAAAATTTGTTTATCCTTTTAAATATTTTGTTGTATGTACAGACGCATGTAAGGAAGGTGTGAGTGGCGTACTAATTCAAGAAAACTATGTTGTATCCTACAAGTCTAGGAAGTTAAAAGAACACGAGAATAATTATGTTACCCGTGACCTAGATGTAGTTGTTATCATACGTGCGCTAAAAATGTGGTGACACTATCTCATCAGAAGGAGATTCTTATTAATGTCGAATAACATAAGTCTGAAATATTTATTTGATCAACAAAATCTTAACGCTAGACAAGCTAGGTGGCTATCATTTCTAAGCGAATATGATTTTGAAATAAGACATTTAAAAGGAAAAGAGAATAAAGTTGCAAATGCCTTAAGTTGTCCTGCAAACTTGTTGTATGCAAGCAACAACTATGAATCATATTTAGAAAATAAAATTTTAAATGCAGAAAAAAATTGACAAAGAATATAAAAAACTAAAGGAAAAGACCGCAGAAAATGAAATAAATCATGTAACAACAGATCTTAGTCTGAATGGAAGAGGGTTATTACTACACAAAGGTAGATTTTACATATCAAATTCATCAGATAATAAATTAACTACTATGTACGAATTACATAAAAGACTTTATTCAGGATATCCTGGATATCATAAAATTATTACCGTGACAAGAAATGATTTCTTTTGGCCTATATGAAAAGGGAAGTCGCAAAATATTTAGCACGCTAACATTGAATGTCAACAGGTAAAGGTTGAACACCAACATCCAATAGGATTATTATAACCATTACCCATTCCAGAATGGAAATGGGAAGTTATCAACATGGATTTTATAACTGGATTTCCTAAGAATGTTAGACAATATGACTCAATCATGGTCGTGGTAGATAAACTAAGTAAGGCAACTCACTTTATTCTAATAAAGTCTACTTTTAAGGATGTTAACATTTGTGATATATTTATGAAATAAATTTTTCAAGTTGCACGGTGTACCTAAGGTAGTCATCTCAGATAGAGATGCAAAATTCACAGGAAATTTTTGGAAAGCTTTATTTAAAGGATTAGGAACACAACTAAATTTTAGCAGTGCATATCATCTGCAGACCGAAGGACAAACTGAAAGATTAAATCATATTTTAGAATACATGCTTAGAATGTATGTAATGGATAAACTAGGTAAGTGGGAAGATTACTTGCACTTAGTAGAGTTTGCATATAACAATCACTTCCAAGTTTCCGCTAGATTAAGTCCATTTGAAATTGTGTATGGTTGAAAGTGTAACAATCCAATTTCTTAGAGCAGTCTAGTGAACAGATTAATGTTAGGACCTGATTTATTAAAAGATACGGAACTAACAGTGAAATAGGTGCATCATAATTTGAAGGCTTCCCAAGATAGGCAAAATATTTATGTCTACTTAAAAAGAACTCCACAATAGTTCTAGGTAAGAGAACATGTTTAGGTACATGTAAAACCCAATAAAAGCTCGCTAATATTAGGAAAATACTCAAAATTGGCGCCCATGTATTGTGGGCCATTTGAAATTTTGGAAAATATTGGACCAGTGGCATACCAGCTAGCATTACCTCCTATAATATAAGTACATAATGTTTTTCATGTTTCAATTTTAAAGAAATAAGTTCATGATGCTACTCAAGTGATTGACTGGAATGTTATACATGTGGATCCTAAAGGGGAGTTTCAAGTGGAACCGGAACATATTCTTGACAACGGACAAATTTTACTCTGGAACTATACCATCGAACAAATCAAAGTGCAATGGAAGCACCTTAGTCCAGAGGAATCCACTTGAGAAATGGAAAGTAATATGCGAGAGGCATATCCAGCTCTATTTTAGGATGAAATAATGGAGGAATGAGACAAAGAATTAATAACACCGATGACGGTGTTGTCCTTTAAGGGGAGGTGTATGTAATACACAGAAACAATTGTTAATTATTTATTATTTGGAATATTTATTTTTTATATTTTGACAATAAATTCAAAATGAATGTAAATGGATTATTATTATTATTGAATAATTAAAAGACTGTGAGGAAACAAAACTATAGTAACTATTGAAAGAGTGTTGCTGACCCACAAGGGGAAATGAAAAATGGCAATAGCTGATGAGTGATAACTCAAGTGATGCAGGAGGCATCTTCCCCAAAATCAAGTCAAGAGTCCTTATGGAGTGCTAAAGAGCAGGAGGCTTATAAATGACCAAGTCCTAGGAAAAATACTATAAAATAGTATGTCCATCGAATAAGCAAGAGGCATGAAATGGATGGTGAAATGATTTGTTGATTCAAAGAGATGGTTCATTGATCGGATTTTGTCTGTGTGGCTCAACAATCATGCTCGGGGGTTATGGATCAAGTTAGACTTGGCTACTCTAGGAGTTGGTTCAGAGAACGACAGCTTTAGTTCTATTTTCTCGATAGTGGTGATAGGTTCCTTACTAAATTTATTAATTGTTTGTACTAGTGATTATAGTTTGAGCGTAGGTGTGAATTATAAATGCATTTTAAACTGAAGAGTTATGTTATGCGTTTGTTCCTAATCTTTGATCTCTTTCATTAATATACTATTAGTATAAGTTGTTATTTATTTACAGTATTTAGGAAATCACAGATCTTGTCTATATTCTAAATATATCTAGATATCTTTACCAATGTATTATAAATGTGTGTATATCAAAGTAATCAATAGATCTAAGTAATCATAAACTAATTGCATATCCCTAGGATCCGAATGCATCCACACATATTCTATCTATGTTCAAAGATTTTATATGCATATATCTTTCTTTTAACCTAATCTCTGTTTTGAGTGTTCATACTAGTTTAGGCTAGATCTAAATATCTTAACTAATAAAAGTAACTAAATAAGGAATCACAATTAAGTCAACTACTCATTTAACAAGAGCTAAGGAAACAATCCCCTAGCTTGTAGATCTGAACCCAAACTCAACTAAAATCAATATCATTTTAGATAATCAAAACTAAGTAACAAATCCACAAATTCCAACCATAAGTTTAAAGAATACATATAGTCTGTGTTTCATTTTGGGTATTCATACCCCGTTTAGGACAGATCTACACATTAACAAACCAAAAGAAATTGAATGCTGAGATCACAAACAACCAAAAAAAGTAATCATTTACAATATAACCATCAACGCCTAACTCACATATATGATCTCCAAACACAACAAATAATCAAATCTATCTAAAATGCAGAACAAGTATATTTCCAAATCAATATCCTAATCAAAATTCACAGTAAGATTTAGAAATGAAAAATCACATCTACATGTTTTAATAACCTAATCAAATACAAAATACCGTCTCTATTTGTGGACGTCCATACCCAAGAATAGATCGATATGGATAAAGAGTTAAAACCATAACAAAGTCAGAATATATAAGTATAATCAACGATCGTTTTCTTTGAAAACATAGCTTCCAATTAATAATCACAATGAATCAATTTTACAGATCGAGCCTTAAACATATTGGTCGAGAACCGTTTTATTCAATAGAACAACCAATGTAAAATCAAATACTTTCTGACTATGAGAGGTTGTGAAGCCTACTCGGTAAACTAACCAACACATCTAAGTACAGACCCAATATGGGTTGTGATTATTAAAAACAACACTTATCTTCGTAGCGGTTCTAAATCCCTATTCATCCATAGACTGTGAACCAAAGCAACTGGGAAACCATTTTAACCACAAACCCTATCAATATTCTTACCTTATGACTATTGAGTGACCCTAATGTACATTCCACATGCCACATCGCGTCGATGTTCACATGCATAGGACCTAGTTGTGTTAGTATAATCTTAATAACCATAAACAAATATACATGTATTCTTCCTAATTGACAGAGGGCGGGATAAATTCCTCACCTCTCGACAGAGAAGAAGGATTCCTGAGAGGAGGTGACCCTATCACTGCTCTCTCCAGGACAGAGACCTGCATTCACATGTAAACAAAGTTAATAAGTGCATTATTAATCTATTTGAAAGGTAAATAAAATAAAACTAATTGCAATATTTACCTACATTTCGAGTTTGGGTCATGAGGGTGAAGCAAGATTATTCCAAAGCTTTTGCACTAAAATTCGGCTATAAACGACTATTTTTGAGTCGGTGACTAATAGTAGTTAATTTCCACTATCTTATAGCTTAACTAACTTAGTCATTAACAGCTTGACTTATTAGTCAATGATTTAGTCATTGATAGTCAATGATTTAGTCATTTATTTAGTCACGGATTTAGTCACTGATTTAGTCATTTATTGCAGCAATTAATGACCAAATATACGACTAAATAAACTACTAGATGATAACATATTAATGACTAAGATAAATACGACTAAACGTTAGTCGAGCCATAAGATATGGGAAATTAGCTACTAATAGTCATATATATGCGAATTTAGTCATTTTCATAGTCTCAAATTTATTATACGACACGGAGGAATCGAACCACCAACCTCCTGCCTATAATTAGGCAGGTGATCTACCATTGAGCTAACGCCCTTTAAGAATTTTTTATTGCTTGATAATGATTCTATTCAAACAAATTTCACATCATTCAAGCATACAAAGTAATGATTATCAAGTTAATATAGATCCATAATGGCTTACCCTGTACTGGTCCTTCAAGTCATTTTTGCACTTAATAAATGCATTTGAAAGACTTGAAGGACTATTACAAGGTAAGCCATTATGTAACTGTAGTAACTTGGTAAACATTATTTTGTATGTTAATTCATCACATTTTACACAAAGAAATCTTTTCAACGATAACCAATCCAAGCATTAGTGTATTCGACAATCCAATCTCCCCCCTGAGTAAACAATTTAATTGCATTGTTATAGCTACTCTCCATGCAATGATCAAGTTTTCAAACTTCCAAGTTTTCCCCAACAATGTATGTCAACCAAAATCCAACATATACAAAAATTATATAAGACATTAGAGGAAATTTCAACTCAAAATGGGCCTCCTAAGGAAAATTAAAAAAATAATAGTTAAAATAATAAAATAATATTTATTAATTTTGGAGGAAGAAAAGAAAAAACTACTTTTTTGTTCGTATTTTCGACATATCTACCTATTTGTTTACTCAAATTTTGATCAGAAGAGATCGTTGGATGCGGAATTAAATTCTGCATCCAACGAGTACCCACTCTGCATACTTTTGATGGGTCCTCCCGCCCCAAAAACAATAAATACCTGAAAAATATTGGCATGCTTTTGTTCTTTGAGTGCCACTCTAAGTAAGATTTATTAAAATCTAATGATACTAACAGAACTATTTTCAAATCCAACATATAGTGACAAAAATATGTAGAAGAAATACTTCAAAGAAGACAAGAGGAAGATATTGGAATGCTTGTAGTATTTCAGTGCCACTATAACCAAGATTTCTTTCAATGAAAGGATATGAATAAGATTGATTTCATCTCACAACCAAAAAAAAATTCATAAGATCATAACCATCAATGTTATGAAGTTTTTGTGGGCAGTGATTTTCCCATATAAAGGGATTGATGTCACAATTATCTATAGGAATAAAGGTAAGTACATCCAAGGCAAAGAGATTCCATGCCCAAAAATGTCTTGAATTAACCACGCAACCATTTCCCACCCAAAGTTATGTTGGCAAATGAAATACACCATTCACAAGGAAAACACAGGACTATATTTTATGCCCATAACATTTTGCAATAATGTGTTGGTTGGTTGAAGCATTTCTTCAAACGCTTTGACCGGTTGCATGGGAGGCTACATTCTTAATCAATACAGGAAAAGTTTCTTCCTCTGTGAGATCACTTGCTTGCTGGGTTGTATTGTAGACATTACGCGCTACGATTTCTCCCCATGAAATCAATTTCTTAATGGTTTACTTTCATAAATTATGGCAATGATTTTACCCCGTGAAAATATCTTTCTCGTACAAGAAAACACATGGTTATTAATGCCCAAGAACAAAACTTATGAATGAATTTATTCGAGCAAGAAAAGCTATGAACTGGTCATATTCCTGGCCTAATATGAACCCAAAACTTGTTATGAAACAATTTTCCAAAGTAATACAACAACAATTATCGTATTATTTCGTACAAATCAAATCAAATTTTCGAAGTGATACAACAAACACTTATTATGTTCCATTACCAATTGGTTTACTAATGCGAAACCAAAATCAATTATCTCATCTTTTACTAATTGAAATGCTAATATAAGGCATAAAATTCCCAATTCTTCTACAGAACCAAAATGCTAATTGAAGCTAACAACAATTAGCTTATTCCTCTTCAAAATAAAAATGACCAAATGGAATCAACAACTAGTTCAAGGGACTTGGCATTGTATAAAAATTCAAATAGATTTTACCAAAAATTCAAGAATTCATTGAATAATTACAATCTAGGTGCCAAATGAAATAATCGAATCTCTTCTTAAGCAAAAATCTCAAAACAATTAATAAACAGAGTTGTACAAAGGCTTGATCACACCATTTCCAATAGATCATTTTTTATTCAAGCACACAGCTAGATAACATTCCATGCATATCCCTTGATTTGGATTAACCCATGAATAAAATAAACAAACAACACAACTAATCTATACTCTTTCTATGTAATTCAAACAAGGTTGGGCATAATGATAACCATATCGAATTAAATTCATCGCGACAAAATATTCCAAGACAAGGTATACACTTATCTAAACTGATGTTACAGGGACCTACTTTCAACAATCTACCAGCTACTTCATATTGCACATATGGTAGGATAGGTTGGAAATGGCTGATGTTCAATTGACAAACACAGTTGAGAGGATGAAGCATTGGGAATATTGTGACCGTTGGGAGGTAAAATTCTAAGTCGGTGACAAGGTCTTACTTAAGTTGGGGAGAAACAATTCAGTGGCATGACCTGCACTTTGTTGTGACATTTCAAGGGTCCATTTAAGGCACTTGAGAAGATCAGTAATGTCACTTTATGATTGGAGTTACCATAGCGCATGAGACACATCATCTAGTTTTCCACTTTAGTCAGTTGAATCCATATTGTAGAGTTGACTAAGGTGATCTTGAGAGTGTTTCACTAACCCATGCTCCTGCGATTATTGTAGACAGGGTAGAGTTGGAGATGGATAAGATACTTGCACACATAAGATACTTGCACATATGGTAGGATAGGTTGGAAATGGCTGATGTTCAATTGACAAACACAGTTGAGAGGATGAAGCATTGGGAATATTGTGACCGTTGGGAGGTAAAATTCTAAGTCAGTGACAAGGTCTTACTTAAGTTGGGGAGAAACAGTTCAGTGGCATGACCTGTACTTTGTTGTGACATTTCAAGGGTCCATTTAAGGCACTTGAGAAGATCGGTAATGTCACTTTATGATTGGAGTTACCATAGTGCATGAGACACATCATCTAGTTTTCCACTTTAGTCAGTTGAATCCATGTAGAGTTGACTAAGGTGATCTTGAGAGTGTTTCACTAACCCATGCTCCTGCGATTATTGTAGACAAGGTAGAGTTGGAGATGGATAAGATGCTTGCACACAAGGCAACCGACTTTGGAAAAAATGAAGGCAAGAGTAATTTGTAAGCAAGAAGGACATACCTGAAGAGGAAAATAGTTAGGAAATGAAGGATGCATTGTAGTAGTATGAGCACAAACTATGAGAGTTTGAGAAATAGAGCCTTCAGGCACTTTAACAAGTGCTAGCTGGTGAACGTTGTTGGGGAAACAACAAGTCTGGTGGGGTGGGATGTTTGTAAGTTTATCTTTGGCCAACCTGCCTTAAATATAGCCAAAACTAGATTGATACTAAGAATTATCAAAACCAAGGGCACTCCAGAAGTGTACCACAGACAAAGTAATAAAGACAGGAAAACAAATCACCACAACGAAGGTAAGATTTGAGAACAGACAAATGTTGTATGCTTGTTCTATTGTATTTGGACACACAGGTGCTATAAGAAACAACAATTAGAAGATAACCAATTAGCTAATTTTCAGTTATTATCCCTTGACTCTTTTACAAGGAAAGTTGAAGAGAATGAGACAAACATGTTCTCCCATAATTTAGCCTCCCTGCTAACATGAACTTCCTTGATCTTCTTGATGGCCTTCAAAGTATTTTGAACATTTCTATCATATCTCTTAGCCCTGTTTCTTCTTCTCTCAAACTCAAATGTTGTTTCCTGTTTGTTTCAAAGCAACGATATTAACTGAAAATTTTGCATGTCTAATAATGTCATCAAATTAACTCCATACACATCCAAACATGGCCTTAAGCATTTGGTATGGCACAAAAAATGAAATGGTTTTCCTTGCATTCTTCAAAATTGTTAAAAAAAGTTATTATTATTGCAAAAATTGACTAATTTTGAAGTTTGTTCTAGAAACTATCTAAGTGCAAAGAGATAGAACCAAATAAGTAATCATCTATATTGCAAGTTTGGATGAAAATTGTGGCACAACATGGGAAAACATGGGCAAACATGTCAACATGTGTCATGGGCACACAAAAGATACCTTAGTAAGTTCTTTTCCATGTAGCTTTTTGTATGCTTTAGTCCACTTCACCTTTCGAGGGTTACGCTTCATTTTGAAATTCTTATGACATTTGCAATAGCAAAATCGGAATACCTGAAAATGAGAAAAAAGAAGTTAGGAGATAGCACTATCATTTTAGTAGGCTAGGAAGAAACTGAAAAAATTGCAAGATATGGCCTTTTTAGATAGCTCAAATTTAAAATAAAATGTTATATTAATTGGATGACTGCTAGGTTCATGATGGATAACCTACCTGTTTTTTCTCCCAATCTTAGCTCAGTTAAAACAAGTGAAATCTTCCATTTGAAATGCATCATTTATCCATGTTTATAAATAAATAAATGTAGTGGAAGATCTTCTATCCAATGAAGGATTGAGTCTGAATTTCAATACAACCTGGGTCTTGCATATAGGAGTACAAAGAGGGTATTGGTATGCCAGATCAGCCATGGAAATTCAATATGATATTAATGCATTTGAAAGAATAAGACTTTGATCATGAAGTTGTTTCAATAGAAAAAGATAGTTAGGCTACTATAAGGCAATATGCAGTTGTAGTAGCTTTAGCTTATGGGTTGTATTTTAGAATGTCCAGTATCAACAAATATATTTGTGTTCTTATCAAGAAAATTTTAAAAGCTTTATTTTGCTACAAGCTTTCATTCACAGTTCTGCTAGAAAAGTCTTTTAGAAGTCTTTACCAAGGTTGCTAAAGGAATATTCTAAGTATTTAGCTCTCACATACAGTTTGGTTGGAAAAGTCCTTTGTCTTTAAGGAGGGTTCAGGCCTGCCAATGGAAATCAAGTGATGATCATGCCAAAGTCCTTTTAGGCCTGAAGACAATTCAAAGGATTTTCTTTCTTAATTATACTGTTGTTTCAAACCCAATTTTACTGGAATTGTCTTAAATGTCTTGACTTTTAACCTTCATATGGATTAGTACTGAGTTGCATGTTAGACCATTGGTTGTCATCTTTTTTTCCATTAGAGTTTTTATATACTAAATATAGGATAACGTCTTTATAGTTAAATGGATACTTTTCACAAAACAATAAGGTACAGGCTTGCAAAGGCTGCCAAAGGAATATTCTAACTTTTCGGCTCTCATACACAGTTTGGATGGAAATCCTTTGTCTTTGAGGAGGGTGAAAGCCTTACAGACCTGACAATGGAAGTTAGATCATGCCAAATCCCCTTTAGGCATAAAGATAATTCAGAGAGTTCTTTCTTAATGATACTGTTATTTATACCCAGTTTTGCTGGAATAGTTTTTCTATAGATTGGCTTTCATCCTATTACCTTCCATTTTGCATTGGTGTCCACATGTGATTTTTGTCACTTTTTCAGTAGGGGGTACATGTTGATGCAGATACGGGTGTCCTATGTTCCTTTATGCTAGATTCTTTCCTCATGTGTGATGATTCCCTATTGTTGATAATGCTCTAGCATATGGATGTTCATGATATATTTCATCTAGTAGCTATGGGATATGGTTGATATTGCTATGATCTCTTGTGGTTGGTTGTTGATGAGGTTGGTTCATTCCACTCTCATGTCGCTTGATCATGCCTCCTTTTTCGAATTTTTCTTACTTGAATATAGTGCATAAGAAAGTCCATCTTTCGTTGCATCAGACATACGACCACCTAACAAGATGATAACCAACATAGAAAACATAAGCTTAAACTAAAAAAATTACAGGCTTGAACATGCCAACTGTAGCATCATGATACCAAACAGTGAAAAAGTGAAACAAAAATAGATTAAATAGCTTAAAATTAAGACATGATATTTTATGACCAGGAAACCAAACAAATTTCAATAGACTGAAGAATATACACCCAATTGAGATAGAATCATAGCATAAAGAGAAGATATATTGAATACCTTGATAAAATATCCTGTTAATAAAGTACTATGATAACGATCAGGTTCCAAAAAAGAAAACAGCAGGTCCATCAACTGTGAGTAATAGAGCACGTACCTTAGTGACCTAAACATGATTCTGAGCTTGTAAATTTAATTCCATATTTTCATAAAGATATGATAAATAACACATTATTGCAATTTTAATATTGGGATCTTGTACAACAAAACTATAGAATAAGTGTTAATATTGATCTAGTAGTTCAATATAGAAAAGCAACATTGACTAAAAACAAAAATGAACTAAATGAATATGTGTCTATTATTAAAATAGTGCATCATGACAAATCTGACCCAACAATATATGATTAGCATTACCTAAAAGCTGAAGTGCTTAGCAACAAGAAATTATAGAAACAAGCATCTCCAAGATTAAGCAGAAAACAACCTACCTCCTCATCTTCTACAAGTGTCTTGAATATAGCATCAATTTCACAAGCAAATATTTCATAAGCAATAAATGGAAACCTACCAAAGAAACAACCATGAATTACTATTTGTAAAGATAAAAATTCAAGAAGGTTAATAGAACCACACATGACATAAAATCCATATATTCCTCTGCCATCTGGGCAAAAGGAAAAAAATACCAACAATAGGTGAGAAATGGCAGTTACTTGAATTCTCTTATATTGTCTGCATCCTCTGGTGGTTATTCTACAATACCAGCGTAGATCCAAATCCTAGGCTCTATCAAGAGCCGAGAGGGATCAAATCTCTCTAGGTGCAAACCTCTTCTTAAGTATTACACTCAATGAGCTATCAACTTTGGTGTGTCCTATATATACCTCTGCCATCTGGGCAAAAGGAAAAAAATACCAACAATAGGTGAGAAATGGTAGTTACTTGAATTCTCTTATATTGTCTGCATCCTCTGGTAGTTATTCTACAATATAACACATCATTTGTTTCACTTGTGGTCTATCTTGAATGGCTCAAGGTGGTAGTTTGTGAAATAGAAAACTCTGATAGTTACCTAAAAGACTAGGGACTGCAATATCATTTTATAAACCCTACACTCCTTTTTCCTTCTATGATTGCAAGATATTTTTCTCCTTCTTCCTTCTTTGACAAAACCATTTGTGAACTTATTGTTCTATTAACATTAAATCTACTGGAATCTTTCCTTCCATTGCTTCTATTGGATTTTTTCCTCTGTACGCCAAATTTTGTAAGAAAAAATTTGCAGTAAATATTCTCTTGAAAAGGAACATTGGCATATTCAGGAAACAATAATCGAAACTTAAGTATTCATGTCATACAAAATATTGCATTCTGAAATATAAAATATTTGGTTTCAAATTTAATACCTGATTACTTTAAAAGGTAACGAATCTTTTTTGTGCTCACAAACAACTAAAAGTCTAAAACATACCTGCATCGAATCTCTCCAAACCCTCAACTTGAGATCGTGTCTTTAATCTTCTTTTCTTTTTGTTCTCCAGACATATATTATCCTTGGCATAACCCATGATACTAATATTTGTATCACCCTGCAAAATTTACCACAATAGAGCATCTAAAATACATGAGATCTGAAAAATCTTGTGTAGAGTAAAGCTGCAGAGTTATGTCAAACTAAACCGTATAAAAAAAAACAATTCATCTAAGTCACTATTGTCCAAAATAAAAATTAGCATATCCAACTTTCTGACTGCCCCATAACATGAGCAAATTACACAATATGCATGCATGGTTCTTCATGCTTCTTCTCCAACCAAAAATACTTACCTCATGGGCCATTTTGCACTAAATGGTAACTAGTCAATAGTGATTATAATTTATAATATTAAAGGACTTTGATCAATTGACCTTTTGAATCTATACTGTTGGTATGAGGTCCAAACTCCACTCAGCGCAGCTAGGATTTATTCTTTTAGCTTTTCCATAACTCATATTTTGTCATTGTCTACTCTAGGAGGACATCATGGATAGTCCTAAATTGTGCCCATAACTGCCTCACATTCACAAAAATGGCCCAAATTGAATTTCTAGGATGATAGAAGGTGAAACACACCCAATAATGTTCAAAACAATACCCATATTGGCTTAATTATTGTTGTAACTTGTTGTTATAGGGCCCAAAACTGCCCAGATATGAGGTACAAGGGTTGTTCATTGCCTTTAATTGTCCACAAGTGGCATGGATTGCCCAGAATTCATTTTACAACTAAGAAAAAGACAACATCATACTTTAGACTTGCCCAAAAAACTCAGAAACCAACCCATAAACCCTCATGAAAAATTAAGTGAATACCTTATGGGAAACATGGGAAACAATGTAAATGATTCCTCAATGTCAAAACTAAATATCCATTTAGTTGATGCTATGACCCATTTTTCTCCAAACCAAGCCATGATTACTACATATCAGTGCTATGTACATCCATCAATTACAATTACCTAGGGTATGTATGAATAGAATTAGTCAAGCACATGCAATAAAATTATAAATGGACAAATAGAAGAAAACAATGTTTTAGACCTTCCTTAATTTCTATACTCAGATATATATTATGATCACACTTTGTCTCTTAGGAGACAAGTCACTAACGAAACAATGGACATACCTGAGAGAGAGACATAGATAGGTAGTTGTAGGACAAAGTGAGACAAATACAGACCACAAGATCACAG
Organism: Pseudotsuga menziesii; assembly: GCA_001517045.1. Classification (NCBI taxonomy): domain Eukaryota; kingdom Viridiplantae; phylum Streptophyta; class Pinopsida; order Pinales; family Pinaceae; genus Pseudotsuga; species Pseudotsuga menziesii. Next base: position 947,192 of record LPNX010533859.1, on the reverse strand, counting down.
ATCAATATTGTCAACCTCAAAGGTGGTTACAATTCAACATAACAGGCTCAGTAAAGAACATGGCATTCCCTAGCAGGATGCCAACAAGATCCAAAACAATATAATAATAATAAAAATAAAACACATACATGAAAATATAACTAAAACAAAAAATCTATATGCAAATGGAGCTCTCGACCTACCTCTATTTGATGGCATTCATGGTCGATTTTCCTAAACTAATGGAGATTTAATCCTCCAATTCCATACATGACTACTGAAGCAGCTCGTTGGATCCAAATAACCAGTCCAAGAAGACCGTTGGAGCCAAATAACCTGTCCAAACAGACCGTTGGCACCAAATATTTTGTGTTGGTTGGAGGTGAGGAGGGTTTGGTGGGTTATAAGGGGCAAGTAGTGTGAATTGGGTTGCATTTTTGGTCATTTATTAGGCCATGTTCGATACCCATTGAGGATATTGTTATGGATATTCACCATTGTTGAGGGTTTACAATTTCGGTATTTAATTGCCATCGATGCCATGGATAAAACAACATTGGAGAGAACCTGGAGGCTCTTGAAGAGGTGGGCCACGAATTTTGCAGCTCTAGAGTCAACATCACCTTCTTCCCTTACAAAATCTTAGGAAAGTTTCTTGGTTTAGTGTGAATTGATAACTTTTTCCTGATAATATTGGTTATAATATTGAAGCATACGTAACTGGTACAAAATCATGACACAAATCCATTCCAAACATATGAGGAAATGGAAGAAGAACATACACTTTCCCAAGGAGAGGGACAAAACTCAAAATCCAAAAGAAAGACAGAAAAAGCATTACCACAAGGAGAACAGAATGTGCCCAAACAACTTATCCAGGTGGCATCTTGGGTGGAACAAACACACCCCAGGGGGAGCAAAACAAGAGCATATCCCCAGCTAATACAAGAGGACAGGATAAAGAATCCCATACTCAAAAAGGGGAAAAATGAGTATGCCACAAATACTAAAATAAAAAAAACTCTTAAAAGAGCTGTATCAAGCCTTCCTCAATAATTTCTTCTTCCCAACGTTCTGAGAATGAGAGAATACCAGACTTCATATTAAGTGCTTCCTTGGATAAGTGGTCTGCACTCATTTTGTGCTCCCTGTATACATGCCTAAAGTCAAGGGATAATAAAGTCTATTTGATAGACAAGACCCACAAGACCCACCCATAGGACCCACAAGAAAAGACCCACAAGACCAATGTGTACAATCAAGGTGGGGAAACAACCATTTTACCCACAAGACCAAGGGTAAATTTTTTATCTTCTCTCTCAAGGTATATAGTCCATATGTGTTATGTACAATAATTCTAAGTTTTATCATCATCATATAAGGAAGGTCATTTCTTTCAACTTAACACTCCCAAAGTTCCATGTGTTAAAGTTGAAGCATCCAAGGACAATCAATAATAGCAGTAGTAATAAATTAACGAACAAGTTAAACTAGCATACATAAAGGAAAAAACAATGTGGTAACATATATAACATAATTTTCATTTCTTTCAACTTAACACTCCCAAAGTTCCCTGTGTTAAAGTTGAAGCATCCAAGGACAATCAATAACAGCAATAGTAATAAATTAACAAGCAAGTTAAACAAGCATGCGTAAAGGAGAAAAGAACGTGGTAACATATATAACATAATTTTCATTTCTTTCAACTTAACACTACCAAAGGTCCTTGTGTTAATGTTGAAGCATCCAAGGACGATAAATAACAGTAGTAGTAATACCATAACACAAAGGTACTTCAATGCATAAATTTCTAAAATAATACCAGAAACACAAATAGTACAGCTGTGACAATGCAAGATAAAGTAAAAACATAATTTTCAATTCTTTCAACTTAACACTCCCAAAGGTCCATGTGTTAAAGTTGAAGCATCCAAGGACAACCAATAACAACAGTAGTAATAAATTAACTAACAAGTTAAACTAGCATTCGTAAAGGAGGAAACAACGTGGTAACATATATAACATAATTTCCATTTTTTTCAACTTAACACTCCCAAAGGTCCCTGTGTTAAAGTTCAAGCATCCAAGCACAATCAATAACAACAATACATGCAATAAAATTATAAATGTCCAAAAGGAAAAAGAAATTGTTATCACATACACGTTGATTCAACACTTTAGTAAGAATTTTAGTTTTAAAAAATATATATGCTATGTATAACACTCCACAAAACAGAAGTGAAGCAACTATGAAACACTTCTAGTGACTGCAATACAACATATCTATCAAATAATACCAATAACGTAATCACTTTCAAACCAACATATAAAATAAGAATGAGATATGGAGTTACCCAACAACGTTCAACACCATTGTATAAGAAAACCAATAGAATTATACTGCCTAGACAAGGGGTAATACTACAAAAAGAGGTCATTACTAGCCAATACTCTCAACAACATGAACTTCAAGAACATTGAATATTTGGGACAAGAACATAAAAAAATAATCTAGTTTAAGGACTTTTCCAAATACTTCTTTGGCCACTGGATGAAATTCCTTTCCTTCTCCTTCAAACAGAGACATCCATCTATTTTATCTTCATATGGAAGTGGGATGTTACTTGTGACATTGATGGCATTGACATTTGCATCTTCAGGACCAAGTGCCACTCCATGGATCACATAAGGTAAATGAATTCGTCCAATGCCGGCAATAGCACTGTTATATGGATCCAATATTTTAACAGTTTCACCTTCTTGGAGTACTTCATTTCCCCCTGGAATTATTGAGCGTTGTAAAAAACAAAACAATATACCAATTAAACCATATTCTAAGATATAAGGTTGCATGCCTTCTAGTATACCAATTGATTTAGTACATACCTTTGCATGTTCATGGCCATCTTTTGGGTCTTTCAATATTGTTGCACCACCCAGAATTATGGTTTTTTCCTATGATTGACAGACATTTACATTAAAAAAAAAGAGGCTTCATGAGTGAAGTGAAATGGATAAATAACATCCATAGATTACAATATCAAGTGCAGAAATTGTTGGAAGGGAATGATAATTAGCTTACCTCATTTGAATCAATAGTCCTTCCCTTATTTAATTTGAATGCAACAACAAGAGGTTCAATGGAGGAGGCTATGGTCGACATATTCTCTGACAACCCAATTATACAACAATTCATTGCAATATTATAATTCTCGCTAATGTTTTCAACAATAGATGGCCCTCTTGTTTGGCTTCTCTCGACTTCAACAGATGGCAAGGATCTCTCTTTTTTAGAATTTTCTAAGTCTTCCATATATTGATCCATTTCACTCAAATTGGGTTCTCTATTAGTTCCTTCAACCTAAAAATCATTGTCAACACACAATGTATTGGAAATATAGACAAATCAAAAATGCAAAACACAATGTACACTATTCAATGAAAACACCATATACTTACATATATGTGTTGCTTGCTCTCAACCCTCCCCGACCCAAAAAATATTGACCCTTCACAAGATCTATTCCTTTCTTCCCTCTTGCACTCTTTTCCAAATAGTCTTCATCACACACACTTTCCTTCAAATCTTCCACTATATGGGAGTCAAGCTACTCTCCCTATCTTTTCCATCCAAGATTAATTTCCTAGCATTTATGCCTAAAATTATTCATCAAAAGTCTCATTCTATACTTGTAATGTTTAACATAAATCCTACCACCAATCATCTCAAAAACATTTTCCATTTATTGGATCACTAGATCAACATTTCTTGGATCTTGATCTATAAAGCTGGATTTGGTAACATCCAAATAAGACCTTATTCTCGTGCCCAACTCTGTGGACCACCTTGAAGCAATTGGTCTAGTAGGTTGGCCATCTATTACCTCGACCACGTAATCCTTCTTCCCTTCTGATTTTCTTTCTTTTGCTTCCCTTTGTGTGCTCCTATATAAGCCTTGAATAATTCTGCATCTTTTGATGAACTTGGTGATGTATCTTCAGAACTAGTTTTGGGAATTGAAAAACAACTCATATTTGTGGATATAGCAATTTCATCTCCTAGCACGTTCCTTTGAGGAGATGTAATTGGTGTTTTTTCTAAGGAAGAAGGATTAATTGGTTCCTCATAATTGGAAAAAACAATTGTGGCAGTAGGTAGCTCACCAATCTCCTCAACAATTCTATCACTAGTTAGATCAGGAATCTCCTCAACAGGTGTGGAACTTGCTAGGTCACCAATCCCCTCAAATGAGCCTTCAAATATTTGCTTTAATTTTAAATAAAGATCTCGCAATTCTGATTGTCCAGAATATGCCACTTTTTCATACAAATCTTGGACATTTTCATCTGATATATGAGGAAGTTGATCATTAGTATCGTTAGCTTCATCTTCATGTATTGATATAGCAAGGCGTTGCCTTCTACGAGTTGGCAGCGATTTTTCTTTGCTTGCATTTTGTTTCTGATGATCATTTTTTGTAGAATCCAACATTCCCCTATAAGGAAAAAAAATACCAATTAGAATCAAAAGCATATATGGCAGACATCATGAAATAGATTATATAAAACTTTCATCAAATATGCATAGAAGTGAAAAGGTACGAGGAGTAACTACTTACTTATTTCCCAAACCAAGGGATGACAAATACTCTTCATTTCTTATGATGTGGTATTTATGAACACACTCGTATTTTGTCACATTTTCATCTTTGTTGGGGTCACTTTTACGTTTCAACCCCTTATTCTTCATAGCTATATGTCCAAAATTTCTCTTAAAAAAATCATTAGTGCATGTGCAAACAACGAATATAAAATATCTAAATTCAAATGCTCATGACAACAACAAACACTAACTGGAACCCATTAGAATCACAGTACTAAAAAGAAGTAGAACATGATAATAATAACCCATGTATATCGTGTATGTATAGATGAATGAAAACAAAAATGAAAATGTTGCATACCAAATATCATTAAGGATAAATTCCATACAAAGTTTAGTAAAACCACTAGTACATGTGCAAACAATGACTATAAAATATCTAAATTCAAATGCTCGTGACAACAACAAACACTAATTGGAGCCCACTGGAATCACAGTACTGAAAAGAAGTAGAACATGGAAATAATAACACACGTATATCATGTATGTAGAGATGAACAGAAACAAAAATGAAAATGTTGCATATCAAATATCATTAAGGATAAATTCCATACAAAGTTTAGTAAAAACCTTTGGCTACCTAATCCCAATGGCTAAAACAATAAAATCCATTTACATAGTGAAAGTTTATTTCATAAAGTTACGGTGACAAATCATCATCATTATCATCTACATTTCCATCAAGATCACAATCCTTATCACTTGTGTATGCATCTGCTTCATGTTCTTCACCGTCCTCATACAATAGATTTTCATGACCATGCCTTACATTCTCTATCTCAATCTCTTCATTGGGAAGAAAATTTTCCTCTTCAAATACTCTATGGACATCTTCAACTTCTTCTTCCAATGTTTCTTGTAAACTATTACATTGCCCATTGACCATCATATCAACACATTGCATGGATTTCCTTTTCGAACGAGGCTCCATTTGAATGACATGTGACCATCCTGGGCTTGCTATATCATCAATTAGAAATGTCTGGTTAATTTGAAGAGGGGAAACATACGGCTCATCACTCTTTGATAAGATTTGATGTATTTGCACGTAAAAATCCATACTCATCATGGTGTAATGTAGATGGTTTGATCCATTTACAATTTAATAATATAGGACTAGTTTCACCATAATCAACTGTAATAATTTCTTGTATGAATCCAACATAGAATTTCTTTTCAGTGTCATGATGAAATTCAGCACTAACAACACAATCACAATTTTCCTTTCCTGCATCCTTTTCTTCCACTCTTAAATGACTACCATAGGCCCACATCCCACTAAAAAGATAGGCATATATATGTGGAGGTCGTGAAAGATTGATTTCCTCAATCGTTAGATCTTGACCTTGTTGTTGTGCATAATTTATTGCATCAGCAATCCAATCATCAAATTTTGGAAAATTCGGACCAACTCCAATATTCGATTCCTGAAGTCTATGCTTTCGAGATGGACGCATCCCTGTTTGAATCTCTTCTTTGTATTTTCTGTATATAATATGAAAAAACATGATAGCAAGAATGATAATGATTTTTCTATTATAAGAAATTAAATAGATAAATTATCATGTAAAACAAAATTGACCTGCGCCACTTATCAAATGTGGATGTGTTTTGAAGAACATAGGAATGTATCGAAGTTCTTTCTTCATTTGATAGCTTGAAGTGATGTCCATTTCCTTCTAATACTTCACATGCAACTCTCTCATCTTCATCATCGTCCCATACACGTCGATTGACACTGCTAAAATCCTTCATATACTATGTGTAAAAACCTATGGCCTCTTGCATTAAATATCCCTCACACATGCTACCTTCTGGTTTTTCCTCATTATGAACAAAATTTTTCAAAAGCTTCATATATCGTTCTTTAGGATACACCCATCTCATTCTTATAGGGACACAATGCTCTAGTTCATTTTATAGATGCATAAGAAGATGCATAGAAATATTGAATATTGTTGGTGGAAATTCTCGTTCCAATAAGCAAAAGACTTCAACAACCTCTTCCCTCAAATTATCAAAGTTTGAAGTATCTAGCACATGCAAACTCATTATCTTCAATATTAGGCCCAACCTTATAATTGCCAATCTTGGCCCCTTCTCCAAACTTGTTATGACCACAATAGGTAAAATATCCTTGATTATGACATGATAGTCATGGGTCTTGAGGCCTCTTAAGCTATTATTGTCGATTTGGCTTCTAATATTACTACTTACATATCCAATAGGAAATCGAGTCTGAGACATCAACTTTAAGAACTATGCACATTGTTCGTTTGTCAACACATAAGGAGCAATAGGCTTTCTATATTTTCCACCACCACATTTTTCAACCCAAAGATTTCGATGAATCTTTAGTTGTTGAAGGTCTAGGTGTGATGACACTGTATCATATGCACCATAAAGAGTTCTATAATAGAAAAAGCTATGTTTTTCTCAGTATGCATAAAGTCAGCACTATTCCTAACGGATATATGCTTAAAGTATGACAACTTATAGAATATGCACAATCTTTTTACACCACTATCATTAAGTGGATCATTTTTACTACCACAAATTCCACCATCCTTAATAAACCGCATTCTTTTCTCTCCATTCTCAATAATGTAATCACTTGCTATTTCCAATGGTGCTTCACGATTCTCTTCTTGACCATTGAAACGTGACTTTTGTTGATGATATGGATGCTCCATTTTAAGGTAGGAACGATGTCCACATTAAATGCACTTACGCAAACTACTTGAGTGTCTCACAAAATCCTTAAACATGCAATTCGGACATCCATGGTATCCATGAACATGTTGACTAGTCAATGTGCCATATGCAAGAAGATCATGTATCGTAAACAATAAATAAGCTCTTAAAGTGAATTGGATAGAATGACCATCCCTTAAAATTTGAATTGCTTCAATTCCTTTCTACAATTATGCTAGTTCATCAAATAATGGCTCTAAATACACATCAATTGTATCTGAAGTCATGCTTTCTTTTCTGGTATAATTAATGACAACATCAAGAAGAATGGTTTGGTTTCTAACCATGGAGGCAAGTTATAATTTATTAAAAACACCGACCAAGTTTACCATTTAGTACTCTAATCTAAGAATGGGTTCACACCATCTAGAGCTAAACCAAGCCTCGTATTACGAGGATCTTGGGCGAAATTGGGCCATCTGTTGTCAAATTATATCCACATCTTAGAATCTGCCACAAATCGTTGTTTTCCATCAGTGCTCTTATTTTGGGCATGCCATTGCATCAGCTCAGCAATATCTCGACATCTATACATTCAAAGCAATCGTGGGATTAGTGGAAAGTGCTGAAAAACATTTCTAGGAGATGAGTTTGATTTCAACCCTAGTTTATACCTCCCTTCTTTACATTTAGGACAGTTTGTCTCACTTGCAAGATTTTTGCGAAATAATACGCAATCATTCACACATGTGTGGATGTTTTTGTACCCTAATCCTATCTTACTTATTTGTGTTTTACATTCTCTCCATTTTGTGGGCAATGTGGATTTAGGTGTTAACAAATCATGTAAAAATGTCAATAAATCGTCAACACTCTCATTTGTCCAACCATGCACTATTTGCAAGTTAAGGAGTACAAGAATTGTTATTAGATGATTGAACTTGTAAGTACCATACACAGGTTTTGAAGCATCCTCCATCAACTTCTGCCAATCATCCTTCAAGCCCTCATTCAACACTCTATCAAATTCAATCCCTTCATCTAAGGTTCCGAAGTCTCCATCTTTTTTTGTTGCCTCTTCGTTTATGTTTGGCACCTCTATGTCTCTCATGTTATGCAATTGTAAACTATCTGGATAATAATTTTGAGGGAAAGGGATAATCCCGATATGACCAAATTTTAGCATATGTTCATAAATCACTTGTAAGTTTTCTCATCTTCCCACCACAACAATCATTACATGGACATCCGTATTTAAGCAAGCTCTTTGCATCGGTTATTCTCTCGTCGTATGCATGGTATTCAACAATTGTCAAAATTGGTTGTTGACTCGTCTTCAATTTTCTGCATTCAATTATGGAATCGATATGTTAACTCTAACTTTCCACACTTTTCATCTATCTTATTTTTAATTGATCTGCATCAAAACCAATTCGTAGAGAAAAGAACAAAGGATCAACATTAATCATAAATCATTTTCAAATTCTGATGCAACAATATAACAATCAGATCCAGATTTAGAGGGAGTGAAGTGCATGTGGATAAGGGTGACAATTTGAAAGGCTATGTTTAGTAGGTGAGGCTAGTGGATTAGAATTCCATAACTATGCAATTTTCCCTTATTTCTCCTTAAATTGTTGCACAAAACCCCAAGGATTCCCAACACATTCTACAAAGGAATATGAAGCCCATACTCATTAGATGTGGCTTGAGCAACACATAGCAAAGAATTGAACATGGCATGGCTACAACAAATAAAATTTTTGAGGCAACTAAGACAAAAACTGTTATTTCCCCACCTTGATGGTACATGGAAAGAAGAACATGGCAGTTTGGGTATTGGAGCCATGGTATGGGAATTGGAACACCAAGTGGTACAAATGACCCATTCTGTGGTCATTTTTGGGTAGAATGTTTATTTATGGATTGATAAGGTCATGGAACCCTTGGACATGAGATGAGTCCACTTGCACTTGTACTTGAAAAAGAAACCACGGATATGGTGACATGGCTCATGTTAGATCAATATGATAATGATCATCGAAGCATGGATCTTGGAACCATGTACTTGGAAGATTGTTCTTAAAACCCTTGCACACATATGTTAATGTAGTTAGCTTAGTAAAATTATGAAAAATTGTGTATAAATAGAAGGCAATTCACCTCATTTCATAATGGAAGAAAAAGTGCTTAAGATCATCTCTGAATTTGGGTGGATAAGAGGACAACCACAGGTCTAAAAGCATATAAGTGCATAAAAATCATGGCATCATCATGTAAAAAACAATTTGGTATATACATACGTATAAAATATATTAAAAATAGTTTTTACATTTTTTTTACATCCTATGGCTCATAGCCCTACAAAACTCATCCCACTGGCCTATAAAAAATGATATAAAAAACCGCAGGCTTTTGGGTTTGTGGTTGGTCAGGTTGGTGTAGGTAGGGCAGGGTGAGAATCAACAAAGAGGGAAAGGTAGGGTGGTGATTAGTCAGGTTCATGGTCAGGCTGGAGCATCACACAACAGCACGATGATGAGAGGACTCAACTAGTGAGCTTCCCCACTGACAGATCAAAATGAAGCAATCAATAAGTTGTTTTATCGGATTTGTAGTATGCACGGATACTTGCATTTAAGGACTAGGTGGAGTCCTTATGCAAGATGGTTATGTGGTGTGCTATGAGTCAGGGAAGTTGGAGCATAAGAATAATTACACTATCTATGATTTGGAGTTAGAAACTATAGCACATGCCCTCAAAGTATGGAGACATTATTTATTGGGACTTTCGTTGTTTTCATTAGGAAAGTAGTAGTGTCTTACTGGTCTAATTGAGAAATACCAATACATGACCTAGGGACTAATTATCTAGGGTGGGCCCATTCTGGCCATAACCGAACCTACTACTATACCAATGTTTATATACAATGTTGGCATGCATATGTTGAATTCCATAAAACCAATCCAACTAGTTCTACTAGCTCTACCTTGCCTCTAACCTCAGAACAACAACAACCTAGAGAAAATAGGTATGGGTGGTCTAGTACCTATGCATATCTACCTGTTACTATACGATGTTATCGATTCTACTTCGACCTGGAACAACTATGGAGGGGTTCAATGGGGTGGGTATTATATCTGCCACCTAGCGTATGAGATGTGGTCATGCTCAACACATTCACCTGTATACTCAATCTTCCATAAAAGCCAGCTTGCATCTTTGTAAGCAAGGTCGTTGTAAGTAGGCTATAGCTGGCCAGGGAAGTGCAGCAATGCTTGACAGACGAATGGATTGATACTAACCCAATGGAGAAGGCTAACTTATTAGCATCAGTAGTCCCTCCCTCCCAATGGCTTCGCAAAGTAACAAATGTTGTTCAACATCCTCTTCAATTTTAACTTAAAACTCAGGTAGCCTTAAGGTATACCCTCTTTGTGTTCCTTCCATAGTGCTATGGAAAGTCCACTAAAATGAACCCTATAGGTCTCGACTAGATGCCATGTGAAATGCCATTTTAAACCGATATAGGAGATAATTAGCAGTTTTGTCCTAGATTTCATTGGGGATCAAGCTCATAACCCATCAAAGCAAAAAATGCATGTTTCGCTACCTAATGGATGAACTAGGACCTGACTAAGATAAAAAGCTATGTAATTGTATCTTAATCTAGATGTGTTGGTTAGGATGTGGGTTTGGATGCTACTATCTCTGCTTCTCGTTACAGGTGTTCAACAGTTGCAAGGATCCCCCTGGTCATGGGCATCAGCATGTTCATGATGGATCAACATTGGATAGGTGTCATAATTGGTGAGTGGATGGAGTTTACAACTTGGATAGAAGAGATAGAGCAAGGGTGAGTCATGCGTTCAAGGCATCTTCCGAGTGATGTGATTGAGAAATATAAGGCACGTGGTATTCTCACAAATGTTAGGGGTTGTGGGGACACTTTCCCTTAGACAGTAATAATAAGAAAAATCAATATATAATCTATCTATGATTTAACAAATAGCAGCAGATAGCGGTACCAAGATCTTCCTTAATAAAGAGCAAGAGGAAAATACAACCACTCAACCTTTTTCATGGAGTGCTTTGCGCCCAACCAAATTATTAAGCTTGCTTCAGCCAGAAATCAGGGATATAGCTAGCACTAGGATATTTACCTACCCTCCCTCATAACTCCTACCTCCTCACCTGCGATATTAACCTACTTACCTGCGATATTAACCTACCTACCTAAGATTCAATATTATAACAATTTATCAGGAAAAAGATAAAAATTCACAGTAAAAAGGAAATTTATCAGCAATTTTAACCTAGCTACGTACGCTTTAGTATTATAACCAGGCAAAATTTATCAATTCACAGTAAACCGAGAAATTACTTACCAGGGATTTTGTAAGGGAAGAAGGTGATGTTGACTCTAGAGCTGCAGAATTCGTGGCCCGTCTCTTCAAGAACTTCTCTCCAATGTTGTTTTACCCATGGAAGTGATGGCAATTAAATACCGAAATTTTAAACCCTCAACAGTGGTGAATATCCATACCAATCTCCTCAATGGGTATCGAAGGTGGCCTAATAAATGACCAAAAATGCCACCCAATTCACACTACTTTCCCTCATAACCCACGAGACCCTCCTCGCCTCCATCCAAGGAAAAATATTTGGCGCCAACGGTCTGTTTGGATAGGGTATTTGACACCAACGAGCAGGTTGAGTATTCATTGATGGAATTGGAGGATGAAATCTCCATGGGTTCAGGAAAATCATCCATCGGCTATGAATGTCATTGATTAGAGGTGGGTCGAGAGTTGGGTCGACAACTGCATTTGCATGTAGATTTTTTTGTTTTTGTTACATATATATATTTTTTTTTTTATTATTTCATTATATAAATTATATTAATTGGTTATATATTATATTTTTTTAATAATTATCATATAAGTTGTTCAGTTTTATAAATTAGGATTAATATAAAATTTAATTAATTTGTGTTTTATATAAATATAATAATTTGTGTTTTTTATAAATATAATATTTGTTTTAATGGTATTTTTGTTATATTATAAGTATATTTAGTAAACTTGGATCAAGGACGTTGGCTGAGAAGAGTTGTGCACATCGTGAATCATGTGGGTGGTCATGACGTCAGATGCAAAATTTACCTAGTCGCTAATGCATAAAGGAGGTTTGACTTGATAGTGATAAGGAGAGGTCATCACTACATTATACGTATCATATTATGCGAGGTCATGAGGCATGTATTAAGAGGTCGAGGAATCAAAATATTTACCTGAAACTCCTAGATGGGGTTAGGCCTCTACCTTTATACTGCATATGGATCTGAGATTGGTTCTGGGTCAACACCCCAGTTTAATTATAATTGAGTCTTTGATTGGTTAAAATATTGTTCTTGGTGCTTCCATCGGTTCACTTATTATATATTGGATCAACTGCTATGAAGTTTAAAGGAACTCGGCCTGGTGAAGCTACGTCGACTAGTGCAGCTAGACATTCGACGGTCACAGATCATGAATATAGTTATATTGAAGTTAGAAAAGCACCTCAGACATATGGGACTTGTAGGCAATCTTACATTTTTGAAGGATCAACAACTAGCTATGATGCTTCTAGCTAGGTATCGATATGGTACTAGTTGTAGTACCTAATTCATAATTGATGTAGGAACCTAATTTTTCTTTGGCACGCACTTAACCGGGTTTACTTCAATGGTGCAGTAGGGATAAAGATGGTCAAGTGAAAATTCATGCAATTGCTTGGTTGTATCTCTGAAGATCGACATGCATGGCACCAATATTACTAATAGAAGGTAGACAATTTACAAATTTTACACTTCATTGTCAAATTTGAAATTTTCCATGACACAATTAAAAATGACTAAGATAAATTACTAATTCATATTCTTCTAGGTAGTCATTTTTTATACCGTTACTAAATTAGTCGTTTATGTAAGTCATTTTTAACTCTGTCACTTATTATCTAGTCATATTTGTTAACTGGTGACTAAATTAGTCGTTAATTGTAGTCGTTTATAGTTGGGTCAATCAAAATTGCTCATATTTAGTAGTAAATCACTTGAAAAACCTGTGGTGATTAGAATTTTTAGTCACGTAATAGTTAATTCCTCATTTTGTACTAATGTACCTGTAAGTCAGTTAGTATTGTGGGTGGATCTTACTACACAACATGATCTAGGATTACCTCTTAAATTCATGCAAACTAGAAATTTTGAACTCAGTGGAATATAAACTCATTATAGAATGCATAGGTTCCTCTAGTCTACCATTTATACTCCTTATATTAAAAATGCTTTTATTCATGCTTCTAACTTTTAAAATGCAAACATTATGTATGGAATGTTCAGAAATTTCAATCAACAATCACCTTCTAGGAATCCCAATATTATGTGCCAACTAAAATTAATGCAAGATGTATTATTGAACCCTTAATAAATTTCTAAGCAATGGCACCAAAATGATGAGTAAATTAAATGCTCTTTTAAAAACAATCAACGACTAGTTCATTAACTTGTCAAACTAGGGTTCAAGTTTTCATTCAAGTTACTATGCAATGTATATGCACACTGCAATTTCTTATCAAACATTGGCTTATCTAATATGCAATGTAGTAAAGTGGAAAACCCAATACAATCTCAAAACTAAAGAATATTAACCAAGAAGAAACCGTTAGTTACCATTCCCATCAAATGCTTAACATAGAGTTCTTCTCAGTTGATTTATAAACTTAACACTCCATAATCAAACTGTAGAATTGAATGAACTAATTCTCTTAATTACCAAGAACTCTATAATCAACTATGAATCCAAATTACAAAGTGAAGTAGTTGGTAGAGAATCTATAACAATTGTCTACAACAATAAAGTGATTGCCAATCGCTAAATAAACTAACATTAAGGATTATACTAACAACTTAGTACCTTTTCTCGAGAGTGGGCCCTCCTCCTATGAACAGAGTACTATAAATGGTTACATGAGTAGATGAATCACATAAACACGTATGAGAATACTTGCTAAGATCTAGAACCATATTAGGTTAACTAAGTTACAACATACTCACACTACGTCTCTAGTTCGTGGTCTTTTCCAATGACATGGAAACCTCATTTTATACAAAATAACAAAGCATTCATTTAGTTTAAAGATAGAACGCGACCATGCTTAAGAATCTACAATTCAAGCGATTTCAACTTCTAAACCATAATTACAAAAGAAAACAAAATATCCCTATCCATTTTTTTACAATCAAGGTGCAACTTGCTACGCAAATATCGCACAACACTACTTATTGTCAAATGTCTTGACCCTCGACCACAATTCTCAGTCCAACTTGGGAAAAAATGATCTCTTTCACATCCAAATGGATAAGACTTGTAACAAATAATTGTTACAAGTCGTAACAGATCATATAGGAGACATTCTGCATCAAATGCCTCATTCTGCAACAAATACTTGGTCCAACAGCTTCTACAATAAACCTTTTTTGCAGCAAACCCTCATGGAAAATGTCATTTAGTTGAAATTTGCAACCATCCTCAAAGGTAATCATAGGACATAGAATTCTCCCAATTATTCATACAAACATTTAATAAAATGTAAACAATGTAACTAAGAGTACCTATTGTAAAAAATGAGCTTATTTCATTAAAAAAGGTCTTGTTCTTCATATAAAAGATGGCAAAATGAGACAAAGGTAAGTAAAAAGAATGACATTTACATGGCTCATTAGAGGGACAAAAAGATGATGAGAAATAGAGAGAAGGTAATTATAAGTTTGAATCAATGTCCTTGAAAGCTTAAAGAACCATGGTAAATTGTTTTCAATGACTGTAAATAAGAAATTTATACCTTTATTTTATGTAAGGAATGGGAATTAAAGCGAGAAGCATTTAAAAAAATAGTTTTATGCGAGAGCAAAACAAAGAAATAAATAGTTAAAACAATTTAACTCATCTTTAATTATATAATAAGTTTTTAAATTATTTTATTTAATATTTTAAAAAAGAATGTCTTAAATAGTCCAATATATCATGGAAGTATGGGCAACAAAATAAGATAGTTTCATGCTAGAGTTAAACCAAGAAACAAAAGATTTCAAAAATTTAACTCGTATTTTATTTTCATATATGATTTTAGATTTAATATCTAAAAAGGAAAATTAGCAGCAAAGTTGCTTATACCTGCCTTAAGAAATAGTTAATTTAATCATTTAAAAATGTTTTAATTTAATAGTTTTACATACCTAGGTTTACTTTAATAAAAAAAATTAATTTAATAGTTATTTATAATCCAAATTTAATTTCATAATTTAGAAATGTTTTGATTTAATAGGTTTTTTTCTTTTTCTTTTTAATCCCTCGGAAAAAATCGTAATTTTATTTCAACGTAGAACAAAATTACATCTGCACATGTAAGCGGATCACAAGGATCCCTACATTGTCACAATTGACTATCTCGTAAAATTTTATTTCAACGTAGAACAAAATTACATCTGCACATGTAAGTGGATCACAAGGATCCCTACATTGTCACAATTGACTATCTCATAAAATTCAAACTATCCCATACCACTGTCCCAGAGCATCAATATGCATCCGTGCTAAACTGTCCCAGACTGTTTATCACATCAGAAAAGTGTGTCTCAATAATAAAAAACCAGAGTAAAACTGATAGTAGTCGAAAGCTATCAGCCTTATAACATCACCGAAAAATATATAAGTGCTATCACTTATGTGCATAAACTTGATTCAATAGTTATATATAGGCCAAAGTTAAAGTTAAAGTTTAACATAAAAATAATTGGATAATAAATAAGAAGTCATAAGAAAATGTGTGTTATTTATAAAAATCAAAATTATATTAAATAATTAATGTTGGAGATATTAATTGTATAATAATTTATAGGGATCTTATAAAATTTGCATTTCTTTAATAACATTTTTTTTACCAATTTATTTTTCTATTAACAATAAAAAGGCTAAATAAATTATTAAACTTTGATAAATCTATAATATAATGTCACATTTATTTAAATAAACCAATAAATAAAATATTAACTATCATATTTAACTATTATTCAACTAATTAAAATATTATTCATCATATTTGTTTAAATAAACCAACAAATATTTTTTAGAAATATTAAAAAAAATCAATATTTAGTTTCACTAATATGTTAGTTTATCAAATATGAAAAATAACTTTATTAATTATCAAAATAAAATTTGAAACTTTTAGTTTAAATTTTTTATTGAATAAATTTATATAAAAAGATACTATAATATGTTAACATAGATATTAAACAAGGCATATAGCTGCAAAGCAGCTAGTCCATGCCTAAGAATTATGTTTACATTTTATTTATTTAATAAAAAATAAATTATAAACTAATTAAAAGAAAAATATAAATCCAAAATAAACAATAAAAGTATTGTTGAAAGTATATGTTTTTAAAAATTGTTGAGCATATATAAAAGAAATAAATATTCCTTTAATGATATTTTAATTGAACTTTATTAATAATAACAAACCTATTAAGAATTGTGGGAAATGAAGTTGCAACATATTTAGTGTGTCTTTTTCTAAATTTGTCAAATAAAGATGCCAAATTTGACATGACATAACTTTAATGATATTTTAATTGAACTTTATTAATAATAACAAACCTATTAAGAATTGTGGGAAATGAAGTTGCAACATACCTAGTGTCTTTTTCTAAATTTGTAGTTTCAATGTTATGTCGAATTATAAAATGATCTATAAGTTTGAAAGTATTAATTTTATAAGGTTATGTTATATTTGATGTTAATATTACTCTTCCTTAACATTAATGTTATTATCGATATTAATATTTATTAAAATTAACATTCATATTAATATTAATAGTTTTATTGATTTTTGTTATTTTATTCTTTTTTAATTTAATATTTTTAAAATTTTATAAATAATTAATATTAATAATGCTATTTTTTCCATAAAATAAATATGGTTATTTTATTCTTCATTTAATTTGATTTTTTCAAAATTTTAATATTATAAAATTTATTTATACATATATTTTTATTGGACCACAATAAATCAACTCATTATAAATATTAATTTAAGTATTTAAATACATTGTTTAATTATGTTAATAAATATTTAATCATATTTATTATCTATAAAATATTTATATACAAACATATTTTTAGTGTTTTATTAAATTTTTAATTAAATTATAATTTTAAGCTAAGATAAAAGCTAAAACAATAAACATAGTTGATATCATATATATTTATTATAAATATTTAATTTGATAATTATTTTTTAACTTTTATAAAACTATCATATTATTTATTTATTTATGATAATAAACTAACCACCTTTATTTATGGCATTATCATATAAAAATCAAATTTTTTTTCTTCATGTTTTATACATGGTGCTCTTTTCTTTTTTTTAACGCACATCTCCCTATGTAAAATGTATATAATAACTTTTAATTAATATAGCCAGGGTTTTATTTAAAAAGAAAAAAACAGCTTCAATATACTTTGCTTAAACACTCTAATGTTGGTACAATAATCTCTCCTTGGAACAATCATAATCTCTCCTTGGAACAATCAACAACCATTAGCAACCTCTCATTTCTTTTATTAATGAGCTTAGCAGCCAACAAGTACTAAAAGCCACCTGAAATAAATATATCACATTGAGATGTAAGGATATTAAATTAGTTTTAATGTTAATAGTGGCCAACATATTGTGATAATAATGGTGAAGTATTGGATGCTTATTAAATGAATATCAACTCACCATAAGTTTACATGAACCCTTTATCAAGACCGGCCACATAGACGGATTGTTAAAGAAAAATCCAAGTTGGAAAATACACCATCATTCATTGCATGATCAACTATCACTCTCTTGCATTTAATGTGATCTTATTGTAAAGTTTATGACCTCCGCTATTTGAATAAACATAGTAATAAATTTTCATTTGAATAAATATAGACTAGTACGGTAAACATTATTGCTATTAATTAAATAATAGTATAAATAACAGATGGGAAGCAATAGGCTTTTTTATGAATTTAGAATTTTTAAATTATTATTTGTTTTTAACAATTTCACATTCAAGCAGAGGTAAATTGTCACTTCATTACTTTTAACCAATCAAAAAATATAGAAATAATGAATTTTAAATATTTAACAAAATAATTTGTATTTTCAAAATATTAAATTTGATATATAAATATTTCAAAACATTTAAAAACATTATGAGTTTGTTTTAAGATTATTATAAAATCAAAGTTTTAGTATGACCAACTGATTGCTATAATCTCTATCTTGGCAGGGACTAAAAAATAGTATACCTAAATAAAAGTTCTATATAAAGATATAGCTATAGTTAATCACTCTGATGTGATTGTCACATACATCAAGATTAGTCATTATGACTATTTTAATAAACATGACACTTACATTATTACATTTTATTTTTAAATTTTTATAATAAAAAAAATTATAATATATATATGTATATAAGTTGTATTTAGTGATATAGATATAGTCAATCATTGTGATGTGGTTCTCACATCTATTAAGATTAGTCATTATGACTCTTTTAATACACAAGACACTTGGCATTGTTATATATTTTTAAATATATTTTTATATTTAACAATTTCATTTGCACACTAGAGGAAATTAGTCAAATCATTAAAATGAACCAATCATAAAATGAAAAAATAGATTTTAAAACATAAAAATAAAAAAATAATTTTATTTTTAAAATATGAATTTTATATATGAATTTTATAAAACTTATGTAAAAATTTTGAAAATGTGTATAAATTAATTAAAGTCAAAACTATTATTTGACTCAACGATAGCTATATACCTGTCTTGACAGGTATAAAAAAGTGTTCTTTAAATAGTCCTAACATGGATTTTAGAGTAGCGGGATCCACTAACGCCAATGTGGATTATTGTGAATATGTCGTTCCCAAAGTAGTCAAAGTTAAAAGGAAAATAATGATTCTTTAAAAAGTCCTTCAAAATATGCAGCAAGTTTATTAGGTAATATATGGAACAAAGTCTTTCTTTGTGAAACTTCACATTAGGATGAGGTGTTGATATTAGAATGGGAATATTTTTATCTAAAGTTTTTTGAAACGAAAAGGAATGATCTAAATATATTTTAGGAGACAATTAAAAGGAATGATCTAAATATATTTTAGGAGACAATTAATTTAAGGATGATTTTTATTTAATATAACAATAGTTCTTTGAGAAGGTAATGAGATTCGAGGGTAATCATTTGAAATTTCATTATGTGGAAGCTTAACAATCTGTCCTCTAAATCTAATAATAATGTGATAGCTAGATTCCTATAACATGTAATGTCTTTAACAACAGGGTATACAATTTCACATATAAATTGTTTTCCTCAACAAGGTCGTAATTTAAACAAATGCATAAATATGGGCTTAAATAATAAACAAAATAGAATTAACGACTACATTCATACACACAACATGCATGCATTGCATATTCATATCTAGAAAATCTAACTTTGCACATTCACTAAATAATAAAGAATACTTATCTTTTATATGAAGAGATCTAAGCAACTAGTTGTGTAAGGGCCACGTTCCACCCAACTATAGGTATCATCTACTAATACCACCCCCAAGTTGGCCTATGAATCTACAAGGGGGGAGGAAACAACTAGAGGCTACACTCTCTCCTTATCCCAACCCATTTTCTCTCATGCTTAGCCAATATGCTCATCCTATAGCCCTACAAGAATCTCACTCATCCATGGCTACTCTCTTCCGCTTCCCCATACAACACAAGGAAGGAATTTTCCTTCACTATTATACAATTCCCTCAAGAAATCCAACCCTTACACTACTTCCAATGTGTGCAACACGAGTCCAAGCTATTGTATGCCTTAGAGAATTCCTTGTAGAACCAAAAATGAATCTTCTCAAGCATTTGATGAGTAGCAAATAACAATAGGTAGAATGGTTCATATTCTTCATGGCTTCTACGTTCAGTTACAACCATCCTCTTCACTCTTAACACCTACAAATTCCTATTTACCATACTAAGTTCTGATTGTTTTTCCCAATATATTGATTGGCAACGGCTTCCAAAACGTGAAGTTGTGTAGAGCTTCCCTTATGCCTTCCCAATGCATAGCTCTCTCATGAAAAAATGAATAATAAACTCTAACGAGGATGAGAGAGTTGATAACAAGACAATTGGCATAACTTTTGAACATAGGTTGAAGTACACTTATTTTGTATAGTCATCACATGATTTCATAATTACATGAAAATACTTTCTACATTAACCTTGAGCAACATTCAATACTTGGATTTAATAAGTCAAAATAGGCAAATGCCTCATTTAAGGCACATGGCAACAATCGGGTGAGTTCTAATGAAGACACTTGGAAACATAGGATTACTCTCTCATAGGCCTCCTTTCTTCTTACCCTCTTGTGGAATCATAGCCCCTCTTTAATGCTCCTTACATAACCATCTTGGACCATTTTTATCATTTTCTAACATAAATATTTACCAACTTTTATGTCATCATGACAAACCAACCACATGGTCCATTTAGAGATAATTATATCATACATGCCTATCCATTCACCAGTCGACCATTGGCCTTGAACTCTGCACTAGGAATCCATACTAGCATATTTACATCATTTTATATAATCTGATTCAATACATTACAAGGGTCAAACTAGGGGTATTACATTATGTTTCAGCAAAAAAGATCCAAAATTGGCTTTAGACTCTCTATTGAAGTAGTGTCATGATTGTGAATTAAATATGCAATTATCTTCAAACATTAATATAATATTGATATAGTTTTGATATTGTTAGATTGATTTTTTAATCTCTTGAAATTGTTTTTTGTCAAATTGTTAAATCAATATAGTGTTTACATTAATTACATATTTTATTACTTTTTTTTGTAAGCTATATCACATATTACATAATACAAAATTTACAAGTACAAGCACTGGTATGGCTTTGGGGATTCAAAAAAGAGAACTCACCTAGTCTAGAAACAAAAAACAAATCTACAATATTCCCATATCAGACTACAAAGATTTCTCTAAAGTGTTCTACAAGAGAAAGATGAGTAGAAATAACTTCTATTAGGATGCACATACCATAATTACTCTTTGTATTCACATAGCTACAAAAAGGATCACTGTACCATCTTGACATATACCAAAAATTTCAAGACCTACAACACATTGTCAAAATATAACATACTAGGAAATCAAAAAGAAAAGAAGAGTTGTGTTGCATAACCCGCTGAGAGAGCCTAGGCACGTATCACCATTGAGTCTCCACAAATGGACCGAAATCCAGGCGTCATCGTCATAAGGGTGGATCTGCCTCGCTGCCTAGCTTCTCCTTGTTGGCCTAGAGGGTACTCACCTCCCTATCCTCATTGCTCCCTAGAAGAATTACCTTGATCTTTACCTTCATACCCATTGCTAAAGACACGTCCAAGACCTCCATCTTCAGGCCTTTGCCACTGTCACCATGTACCATCGTTAACACTATGGAAGTCATTGCAAGAGGATGAACATCCTGAACATAGGTAGTGTTCTTCGTCGATGCCCCTACCTCGAATTGTAAGAGAGGAGAATGCAACACCTCAACCATGTTTGCGCACCAATCGATGATTCCTTGAACTCGTTCAACCAAATCTTGAGACTTCATCTGCGATTCTTCCTCGAGGCTTCGAATGTCATTCAACTACTTATACTATGAAATGATAACTTTATACTAAGAATGATAACTTTAGCCATAAAAACAACACTTTTTGCATAAAAAACAACAAAAACACCCCCCAAATAGAAAAGTGTTGATACCAGTATACACATTTTCTTTTTTTCGGGGTAAAAAATAGAGTCATGGCCTAAACATCCCATACCGTTGTTTACAAAAACTTTAAAATAAACCCCTAAATTGGAAAAAATATTGTTTTCTTCAAGAGATAAATTACAACTTTTTTGAAACTTGCATATTAAACAAAAAAAAAAATTCATAAATAATTTCACCCCTCTAACCATATAAAATCAAAGAAATTATGATGTGATTCCTAATGAAATCATATATTATACCATACAAGAACAAATGATTCATATAAATATTCAAAAATCCCTTTAGAGTTTCAATTACAAACATCATACTAATAAAAAAACATCTAAAATGTTTCATGTGAAATCATTCAAATTCGTCCATGGATTCAGACACCCCATCAAAATCTACATTTTTTGCAGATGAAGGACTTGATGAAAATGTAGATGATCCATATTCTTCTCTATTATCAATGGTGCATCATATGATTCTACATTTGTGCCCATCATTTCATATGTCATATTCCTTCTGGATATATGGCTTGGTTTAGTAGACTCCCATCTTGCAGTTTCTTCTTTTGGCAGCAAGCTCTTGATAATCTCTGTAGTCTTGGAGCGAAGAGTGTCTTTCTTTGTAAACTTGAAATCATAAACAAGTATATCAATTTCCTCTAATTTCAAGATGTCAATGTGAGGACAATTTATATTTTGACCCTTTCTTTTTCTCTTTCTACAATTTTTTTTAAATTCATGTAGTACTAATTGAAGCAAGACCTT
>LPNX010533859.1:905735-923587 GCA_001517045.1 Pseudotsuga menziesii | reverse complement strand
CCCCCCCCCCCCCCACCGTGCCGACAACATTACATTGAATTCTTTTTTTAACTTTAAAACACCCTCCACAAAATTATAATAATAATAAAAAATCCCTAAACCCCCCCACATGTCATGTCCCCACCTAATTGACTAACAAAAGTGTGGACCATGCTAAACACCTAGGGGGACTAAGTGGAATTAATTAAGTTGCCTAGGGAAATTTTGATAAATAATTACTATTGAGGCATGTACTTGGTTTTTATTTACCATGATTATTTATTATGTAAATTAATTATGTGGAAATCAGTTTGCCATGCCAGGGGGGTGCATTGGGCAAGTCAACTTGCCAAGGTGAAAAAATTGGAAACTCTATGACAAAAGCAGTCAGGGAGGAAAAGGAAAAGTGCCCAAAAGCCACATAAAAGCAGTCAGAGATAATTTAAAAAAATGAAATTTTAGACAAATGAGGGCGCAGTTTCCTTTTGGAGACTCAGAAAAGCTATCATAGGAAAAACATGAAACATTTGACAAAGGAGGGCACAGTTTTATTTTGGAGACTCAAAAAAATTGTCATAGGAAAAGCAGGAAACTTTTGATAAAGGAGGGTGTAGTTACTAAGTTTTATGGATGAATTGGATAGGGAACGCATGGCCCCGACTTTCCAATTACTCAATTAGGAGGGCACATGACTTGGACAAGGTTAGGGTTTCTATATGGATGACTTGCTTTCGCAGGTCACCTATTGCCTCTACTTGCTAAGTAGGTCACCTATAGATCTATTAAAGGAGAATTTGAGCTCCATTTACTAGTTTGGTTGATGAATTATTGGTACATGCTTATGTGAAACATTATTTTCTGAGTGATGCACCTCAGACCTTTGGGAGTTGAGCCCCAAACTTTCCTTTCCCCACTCCTTCATTCCCATTCCCTTCTTTTTGCAGGTATGGAGCGCATAATGTTCAGCCAGTGAAGCCTTATCAGTCATCTTTTGCATCCTCCATCTCAGTCAAATCGAACCCTAGTGAAGCCCAAGCTTCACTTACGCTCTCAGCCTTCCTTATGCCTAATTTTGGGCCTCATGCCCATCATTTCGAGTTATCTTATGTGATGGTCAGTCAATTTAATTCTTTCTGATATGTATCAACTTGTAAACATTGTTTGAAGTCTATTCCATACTGTTATAATACTGCCCACTAAGCTTAATTATTTAGTTCTCCTTGTATAAGCATGATTGGTCATTAAAATGAGGGATTTGAGCATTCTAGTGTAGTAATAATTGAGTCTTGTTCATGGGAATGAGTTTGGATGGTTTAATATGCTGTAATAAGATGTATTAGGTTATGTCAAATGCATTTATTAGGTCTAATATAGTTCTGTTACGAATTCCAAGCTTACTTACACACCCTAGCTAGATTACTAGTTAAATTTGACTAGTCTAGTTCTTCTTTCAATTCAGAGAGTTATATTGAGTCATTTTTTATTCTGTAAGTTGTTGTGTGTCACTAAAATACCCATCTACCCACACATAATTACATATCAGAAATTCATTGAGGCCCGGATAGCATTTTGGGAGCTTCCATTGCACAGGACTTCCCTAGGCCAAAATTGCTTCAAAACCCCAATTCTTTCCTATACTCTCCAGAACTATCCAGATGATCTGTTACAAATTGTCCCAAACTATATTTTCTGATGTCTGAAAGCATGATAACACCCTTTTTTTTTCTCCCATGCCCATGGTCGATAGGACCTAATAAATTTCCTTAGTTTCACGGTTGGGTGACCCAAAAGCGTGGGAGTAGGTTTCCGCATAACGGTCTCTGAAACATTAATGGTCCCCAATATAAATGTGTTAGGGAAAATGAATTCACTCTTCTGAAACTTACCCTTGGTTTCTTCCCTCAGCCTGCCTGCAAATTTTCTAGCACAACTCCTTGAATTACCTAGTCTGAAATTTCATTGAGTGTTTGTAAATTTATATCAACAATTTTATTCAATTTGCAACATTAGTTAGTGTTCAGGTCTACATATCATACTTTGGAATATTACACCACAACATTACATTAAAAAAAAAAAAAATTGAAACACCCCCCCAAACCCCCTAAAGCCCCCAACAACATTACATTAAAAAAAATTAAAACACCCCCCCTAATCCCATAATCCCCCAATAATTTATTTATTTTAATATTCTAACCCCCCTTTAACCCCCCCACAACAATACATTAAAAAAAAAAACACCCCGTCCCCTAAGCCATTAAACCCCCCAACAACATTACATTAAAAAAAATTAAAACACCCCGCCCCCCCTAACCCCCCAACAACATTACTTTAAAAATTAAAAAAATTCTAACCCTCCCCCCCCTTAACAACCCCCGCAACATTACATTAAAAAAAACATTTTTTTTTTATAAAACAAACCCTAAATTTTAATATTAAAAAAATAAAAAATAAAAAATCTCAACCCGCCAACCCTTCCCTACCTCCCCGCAACCTTCCACCACTCCCTTTTCCCTCCTCCATCCCCTGTGGCCCTCCTTCCTCCCCCTCCTCCTCCCTTCTTCTCCTCCATTCCCCTCCCTCCTCCCCTTCCCTCCCCTCCCCCCTCATCCTCCCTTCCCTATGGACCTCCTTGCCCCTCCTCATCCCTTCCCTACAGACCTCCTCACCCCTCCTCCTCCCCCCCCCTCCTCTGTCATTGAGCTCCCTTGGATGCCAAAGGGTAGCCTCTCATGAGTAGCATGACTCTGAATCGCGCCACTCGTGAGGGGTGACCCTTTGGTTCCTAAGGGAGCTTAGCGATGGATGAGGAGGGGGAGGAGGATGAGGGAGGAGGGTCGCGTGGAAGGGAGGAAGAGGGGGGAGGAGGGTTGAAGGGAAGGGAGGAGGGAGAAGAGGAGGGGGGAGGGATAAGGGAGGGGTACAGAGGAGGGAGAAGAGAGGGGTGAGAATTTATTTATTTATTTTTAATTGTTTTTAATATAATGTTTAGGGGGGGTGTTTAGGGGGTTAGGGGGTTAAAAATGATTTTTTAATATTGTTTTAAATTTAATGTTGTGGGTGTTAGGGGGAGGGTTAAATTTAATGTAATGTTGTTTGGGTGGGGTGGAGTTTAGGGTTAGGGGGTATAATGTTTTTTTAATGTAATGTTGTGGGGGGGTTGTATTAGCAGGTTAGGGAAGAGGGATTTAAAAACATAAAACGTAATGTAATGTTTTTTAATATAATGTTGTGGGGGGGTTAGGGAAGGGGGATTTAAAAAAAGAAAATTTAATGTAATGTTTTTTAATATAATGTTGTGGGGTGGTTAGGGAAGGGAGATTTAATAAAAGAAAAATTAACGTAATGTTGTTAATATAATGTTGTGGGGGTTAGGGGATTTTTTTTTTAAATGTAATGTGGTGGGGGGGGGGGGGGGTTAGGGGGCTAGGGGGGTTTAATTTTTTTTTTAAATTTAATGTAATGTTAATGTTAGGGTTAGGGGGGTTTAATTTTTTGTTTATTTTTTAATCTGATGTGTGGGGGTTTAATTTTTTTTAATGTAATATTGATGTTAGGGTTAGAGGGTTAGGGTGTTAGGAATGTCTATAAACATCTATCAAAATCCACAAGCGTTGATTAATTATCTCATAGATACATTTTCAAGAGAAGGAGATTGGGTCTTAGATTTGTTTTCGAGTTCAAGTAAAATTTCTGATATTACATATGAAAGCATATTTCAAGTTTTATTGTTTTTTTGTATACTCCATTAACTTGATTTTTAAGTATGCTTCTTTATGCTATTTGACTTAACTATTTTTTTGGTTTTGGTGATTAGGTGCAACAATAGCATGCTCCTTATAGAAAGGAAGAAATTTCATATCCATTGATAATGATTCACTGCAATGCAATTACATCAAGCAAAGAATTAATGCTATTCAAGTTCTTCCATATGAATGGCAAGAAGTTGGTTTGAAGAAATGAGAGTTTAGTGAACACTTGTGGCAAAGATGTCAAAAGAGTCTCAACCCCCATTAGGAGGGATGTTTGGAAATGAGCACTTTGGGCATCGTGCAAACATAGAAGACCCAATGGAAGAGGACATTGATGTCCCTTAAGAAAGCCAAGCTCAGAAAATTTCGATTTCGATGAAAAATTTGGCCTGCATGATATTGTTGATTAGCTTCATGTCTTGAAGAAAATGTTAAATTTGACAACTTTTTTATAAGATATATTAGTAATGTTTTGACTTTTAGACTTTATTTTAGAAATAAAATGTATACATATAATGTTTTTAATATGTTATTTACAAATATATGGTATTGTTTTTCTTGAATTTATGTGAATCGACACTTTTTGGAAAATAATATGAAATAATATAATTTTTATACAAAAAATGTCTGAAAAACCACTTAAAATAGTTTTAAATGTCTTTGTTTTCTGGATTTTTTTACAATATGGTCAATAAAAATGTCCTATTTTAAAGAAAAGATTGCAAAATGTATATGTTTTTCATTATAACTTGCTTTCAAATGTATGTTATTTTGTTAAATTTCTGAAAAACACACTTGAAAATAAAAATAAAAATATTTTACAACAAAGATGATTCAAGAGCCCAAAAAATGCCTCAAAACGAAAATGCATGACATTGGTATCAACCCCTTTTGAAATGGAGGTAAAAATAACTACTAAAATTAGGAGAGAAAAAAACGAGAACTATATCGAGTTCTTGTTTCATAGTATAAATGGTTATTCCTGATATCATATAGAATGTCCATCATTAAAGAAAGGAAACCAACCATTACCCCCACTCTCAGACCCCGTTGAGTGGCCACTATACTCAACTATGGTAGCCCCATGGTGACTAGAATCCCTCAGATGCTGTCTCACCATGACTAGAGTAACTTCATTGGTTGTCGTTCGATATGGATCCCAAGCCCTTCCACTTTTAGTGCAAGACATATGAATGAAGGAAAGGTTCTAGGGAGATCATTTAATTCCCTGCTTGGGAGTCAATAAATGCCTAAACCACAAAGTGATTGTAATTTTGCACCTCATTATTCCACCATTAAGCATGAGGGGATGGTGTGTTTGTCCCTTGCACTCTCGACCATATGGAATGGATGGGAATTTAAGCCTCCATTGCTTCGGTCACCTCCCCAATCTGTCTATCGGTCACGTTGCCATAAATCTGACCTTTATACCTTACTGTCACCTCATTCGTGGAATATTTGATTATATATATATATATATATATAATATTATATGATTGTTATATGTTGTTGCTTCATTTTATTATTGTTATGTATTTATCATTTCTATTAACACTTTAATTACATATTCATTATTAATATCTTTAGTTTAATGATTTGTATATTTGTTGTAGTTGTAGTTTGTATGCACTCCAAATTTTGATGAAAACTAAAATATGAATATTGGGAGTAGAGAGATTGATGTTTAGAACTCAGCAACTTACTAGAAAATGCAAAACTATAGATGTCAACCTAATTTTGTGTATATTAATCACCATTATTACACATTAATATTTGGTTCTCATATTATCCATGTTGCACGAGAACATTTTGACATTTCCTTGTGGTTTGTAAAATACCAAATACATTTTGACATTTAAATTGCACGGAAGTAAAATACTTCATGAGTAATTTTGATTGGTTAAAGGATGAGAAATTCATATTTATTCAAGGTTGTCAACCATGCAAACATACTTTATACAATTTACCATTGTAAGCATATATTGGAGTACTATTTATTTACAAGAAAGGTTTGGAAGATGTATTTATCCAATATGGACATAGATATCAAGAGTCAAACGTATTCTTTATACATGAAGGTCCATACCATTTAAAAGAAAATAGCCATGCCAATTTCTTCAAATTTCCATGAAGTTGGACATTTTATGGTTCATATGAAAGAGACATCAATATTAAAAATAATTGTGTTCTTTGTTGAATTTTCTAGGCCCTCATCCAAAGACGAGGCATTGGTTAAAAACATTCAAAACCATAATCCTTGATGATGATGAATATTTGTAATTTGAATCCTGTTAATTTAATAAGTTTTTCTACCTTTGAATAATATATATAGTGTGTCAATA
The DNA here is from genome assembly GCA_001517045.1 of Pseudotsuga menziesii. NCBI lineage: Eukaryota > Viridiplantae > Streptophyta > Pinopsida > Pinales > Pinaceae > Pseudotsuga > Pseudotsuga menziesii. The sequence continues at coordinate 917,517 of LPNX010533859.1, read as the reverse complement.
TTAAGATAATTTTATTTTTATTTAAGAAATATGATAATAATTGTAATTGTTTTAGAATATGGTCACTAACAATAATATGAATGGTATGTAAATAATGATGTTGTTTCTAGATAATTGCATACCATATTTGTATTAAATTTACTGAATAATTTTGTAATCTACAAATATCAATATTAATTGGTGTACTTCATTTATTTGCTTGCAAATGCAACATATTTATTAAATATATCTTTCATTATATTCGATATGAAATGAATCTTGTTACATTCCATTCATCAAATGTCATTATAAAACAAGCCATTGCCGAGGAATCTAGACATTCACACTAGTACACATATTCATTTTATATGCCCAAGGGTTAGAGAATTTTTTGGATAGTATTTTAGTATTTTTAAGGCTGTCCTATGGATATATGTGCAACATAAAAATGTGAATGAGTTTTTGTCATTTTATTTAAGAGGATGGAATTGAAGAGGGAGCAATCACAAACCTTTACATAAAGTTAGGAAGATCTTTAAGGGCACTTATGATGCAAGTTGCAAGAACTATAATGATTATAGATGATCCAAAACACACACATATTTGTAATAATGAAGGGAGCTATGTAATTACAAAATGTTATATTTTGGTCAATATGAATGACACATACTTGTTAGATCTCTTGTGGTCATGCTTGCAACACTTGATTGGTGACAATGATGTCAAATCTATTGTAATAAACTTTAAAAAATGTTAATTAATCTAATTAGTACTTTTTACTTGAATATTCATGACAATGTTTCATATGGTTAATAAGATATATTAACCATGGACTCAATGGGAACGAGAATGGATTCTTTGACAGGCCACATTTGCACCAAGAGACTTCTAGTTGGTTGACCAATCGAGCTATCTACTTTGGGCTAGGTCTCCTAATGGTTGACTTCCAGTTGGTTCCTTGATAATTAAGGGCTCCTAACTATCATTCTCTTCTAATGGAATATTGGAAACCTCAAAGTGGATCAAGGAATGCAAGGCACATTGACATTAAAAAAAATTGTGATCTACATTATAGTGTCAGCCATGTGGTCAAGTCTAACTTTCATCCCTCCAAAAAGTTAGTTTACACATAAACCTCTACAAAAGGAGAGAACATTGCTTGAGGAGTGTAATTGAGAAAAGGACACTAGAGACATGGACAAGGAATGTTTTGAAGGAAAGTGTGCAAGAATATAGCACACTTGAATATGAACCAAGTAAAGAAAGTGCAGTCGTAGATTGGAGAGTACAATACCACACAAAATAGTAGAACAACATGGAAGACAGTGCAAAACAATGTGATGAGAAATATCATGCAAGAATGAGAATAAAATAACATGTGGGGCTAGAAAGAACAAACAAGAAACAAGATACAACCAAATATTCAAAATGTTAAAATATGAAGATTCAAGGAGTTAAATAGTTAAAGAAATGAGTAGGAAGATAACTAAGCAGAGTTTGTACAATAGAGAAGAGAGTTCAGCAAATTGAAGAGAGGTGGGTTGAAGATCGAGATAGGTCCTAAGATTTGTAGTGTTGTAAAATACATAATTTGGTTTGTTTTATAAATAAAGATCTATTTTATCCCCCTTTATCGCTATGCATATGGTTCTTGAATGAAGAGTGTGACTATTTATGTTAATCTATATTAATGCATTCTATGTGACCACTAATTTGCAGGTTCCTGTCCATTTGAGACAATGAAATTGAGATGCCATGCTCAATTTCACCAGTTGGTACCAAAGCAAGGTTTAATCTCTAGAAGATAGATAATTGGGATGATAGAAGGTGCTCAAAATAGACAAAAGCCATGTGACTGAAGAAATATAACTGATAGGAGGAAGATCAACAATAAACAAACAATTGTAGGAGTTAAGCAAAAACATAGAGCACTTTTAAAGTAGATAGGGAAACATATATGGAGAAATGAGTGAATTTGAATTAGAATAAGAAGAAGAGGAAGTGAAGAACAAGATGTCAGGGTGCATATTGTGAAGTTGATGAAGAGTAGACTTTTTTTTTATAATGAAGCTTCTTATTATGGAGGAATTTTGAAGGAAAAAGAGTTGATAGATTGACTCAATGATATGGAAGTAATTTAAAATTTAAACATGGAGACCCCAAAAGGGTGAAATTTGAAAGTAACTAGTTGAAAGCACACAATTCCATTTGGTGGGATTAGGTGCAATGCGAGAGCGTTCAAAAGTACAAGGGAAATTTTCCAAGTTAGAGCAAGATGTTGTAAAAATTGAGAGAATTTTCTCTCTATGGATTACAAATCGATCAAATTATAATAATTCTAGAATTTGAGGTAAAAGGGACAGATTGTGCATGAATATATACATGAATTTGACCCTAACACAAAGAGGATAGAGACTAGAAATTTTCAATATGTGAACATAATATGTTTTTTCATTAAAGATGAGATTAGTTTACATAAATTTTATTTAGTAAAAGAGACATACCAATTAGTAGTGAAAGTAGAAGAGAAATTGAAATAGAATACAAAACGACAAAGTTTTGTCCAACACAAGTAGAAGAGTGTTATACACCTGATTGGCACCGTCCAACACAAGTAGAAGAGTGTTATACACCTGATTGGCACCTCTCCGTCCGAGTGCTGACATCCCTCAGGTCGGCACACAAAAGGACACTTATGGATTGAGGTTTGCCTAGTTTCATTATACCTTGGTTGATGATGAAATACATTGCCTATATGCCCAGCTGATTACTTTGCCATTTTGAGATTTTGAGTAGCATTCGTGACTATATCTATTGGCATCTCGCGCATCATACGCGAGTATCATGTTCAGCAGATCGTGCATACCTGTATACGCGGGTTACACTTGTATAGGGTCGCGTATCATACGCGGGTTTCTCTACTACAGACCCGCGTATGGTTTCCTCAAAATTAATATTTAAAAACACTCGATAATGGAAGATTAGTTCATTCATTTAACTTAATCTTCCTAACTGCCACAACCTCCCTAACCTTCGAGAACTGCCTCATTTCATCCATATAAATAGAGGCCTTGGGGAGGGTGTTGGGGGATATACTTGGAGAGCAAAGTTATGCTGGTGGATTGTCTACAGAAATATTTGGAGCAGAGAAACTCAGAGTCCTTTGGTGACAGAGGAGTCCTTGTTCAGACATTGGGTTGTAACCTAAACTCTTTCTATTATTGTTAATAAAGATATTACTTCTTCCATATGTGTTTCATATCTTGTGGATTGGTAAATGTTTACGTTTCAATATGATATATGATTTGCCTAACCTGCATCTATATATATGAACCATCTTGTATCTGGAAGAGTGTTTATTAACAGGTGAAGGAGGAACTATCCTGGAGACTTTGGAAGTGGATCAGAGAGGGAGAAGATAGCAAGGATCAACCTTCGTTTAATACAAGTAAGTCCTTCTACTTTCCTATTTCCTATTCTGTGCTTTTAGAGTCAAATTGTCTGCAAGTAATGAGTATGTTGGTAACCCCCCAGACCTAGGTTATTAGGTGAATTATCCTGTACAACAGAACTGGCGACTCCGCTGGGGAAGCCTAGTCTACTTTAGGTCTTTTTCTGTTTTCCTGACCATTGTTTGCTTGAATTCTGCTTGTGATTTTTATCCTGCTTCTTAATTACCTCAGCATTTGAAAATCTTGGGTTTTTTCTCTGTCTTTGAGAAAATTTTATACCCATTCGCGGGTTGTCCTTCTGGATAGTCGCGAATTCTGAGTTGCATTCGCGGGTTGTTCCATTGAACAGTCGTGAATCATTCGCGACTTGCACTGATAGACAGTCGCGAGTACTCCTGGAAACTGGGATTTTTTGTGTGAAAGTTTGCTTGGTCTTTTTCCTGCTATAAGTCCTGTTTTCTGAGAAGATTTTCTTTAAGAATGCTGTAGAGTTGTTTGAATGTTTCAGGTGATCACATCTTAGTGCTTTTGAAATCCCTTGAGTCCTTTTTTACTTGTTTTATTTTACTGTTTGCATATTGAAGTTTTGGCCTGTTTGGGTTGTTGGTGAGAGTGCCTGAGTCTAGATCAGTGATCAGGGTCTTAGACTCTATCTTTCCAGTCTGCTTTCTGTCTGTTATTGGTTTGCACTTGCCTGTTTAAAGTCTGCATTGATTTTGTGTTAATGTTTGCACCCAAGCTAGGGTCCTAGCCTGCTTTTCTTGCTGGTCTTTTGGTCCTGTTTGCCTGATTACTTCAATTTGTAGTTTTTATACAGTCCATAAGTATCAAGTTTACTCAAGCAGTGCATTGTAGATGCATAGTACTTTTTTGAGCATTTTTTAAAGTGAAAAACAAAACATAGTTAATCTTTTGCATTGTAATTTTTGCATAAAGTAGTGTTTGTTTCAATTTAAAAAATATTATCTCAGAAAAATACAAAAACATAGGCTAGTTTCTCTTATTAAGTGTTGTTAATTCATTAATACATATATGAAAAAATGAAAAGAAGTTTATTTTATAGTGTTAGTTTGCTTTAAATGCACTTTTACTTTCATTTATTTTCTGCTGAGTCAAAACACCACACAGTCCATCACTTCCACTTCCTTTGAGTAAAGAACAACCCTTAAAATTAACGCATAAATCAAAATTTATTAGTAAGTTTTTATTTTTAGGGCCTTTCACCTACTAGCTTAGGCTAGATTTGTGGGCTAGGGAGTGTAAACTTCCCACAAATTATAAACTCAGACATAGTGGACCATTCATTAGGTAAATCCTTGGTTCTACCGCTGTATCTGGGAAGCTCCTCTCAAACGGGAGTTAAGCACTAGGCCGCGTGGAGGCTTGGACAGAGGGGATAACCCCCCGAATCCTTGTCAAAACGTAACCCAGGACTTTTACGCATCTGGGGATTCTGTCCTAGACAAAGTTTCGGGCTCAGCTACCCTGCCCATGCGTACGAGTTCGGCTTGCAACTGTCCCCCCAGACAGTAAGTATTGTCAAGGTAGCCTTAGTCTCTTGTCTTTTTAGGGCTCATACCCAGGTAAACCGGAAGGTTATTTCTAGTACACCTTGAACGGACTTGGAAGGTAACCCTTGTGGAAAGTGTAGGAGGGCGGTTGGGTGATTCCTCCGCTTGTGCCTAAGAACCCCTCAAGGATGCCAAGTAACTGTTCATCAGCTTTCTTCTGGAAAGCATATCTTTATAGCCTGTTTTGATTGCTTGAGACTCTAGGATCTTTTTAGTGTATGCTTTGTGGATCTGCTTGTGTTTAGTTGGCCTTAGGGTGTGATTTTTTAAAGTCTTAATTCTGGAGGACCAACTTGATAGAAGGTCAAGAAGGTTGAGAAACCTTCCTCCTCTCTCACCACTGGAACCTCCACCTTTACCCCAAAGGCGGAGATTAAGCACAGGTGGTTCTTTTGAACCAGTAGGAGTAAGTGAGGTTCTTGGTGAACCGGAATTAATAGCTAACCGCTTTGACTTTGACACAGTCGAGATAGAGGAATTGCAAGCTGACGAGTTTGCAAGAAATTATAATACCCCCTTGACTGATTTGAACGATCCAGTGATCGTGCAGGTTAGGCCTTTTAGTTCACCAGTGCTAGGTGTACCTGTAGGTAGAGCTATGTCTTCTGAGGGAGAAAGTTCATTTGTTTTCACCTCAACCCTTCTGGTTGAAGGGGTACTACCTCCCCCGGTTAGTACCCCTAGATCTAGTTTACCTTCCACACTCTTAACTCCAGCAAGCCGGGTGGTCCAACCACCAGTTTACTCGAACATAGGAAGTATGTCTGGTGATATGGCTACTGGGATTCCCAGCATGCCTACAATTCCTTCTTCCTTCCCTTACACTACCCACAGTGGTCCGGTCGGATCCTCGGCCCTTTGTCCAAGGATTCCCTTGGAATGGGGGGCACATACCCCCATCCAATCCATACGTAGGTCCACCTCCTTCATATGTAGGAGTGCAGTTTGGCAGCAACACCTCTTACCGGCAAAGCTACCAAACCCCTATTTCGGTCCCATACACGAGCTCTCCCTTCTCTTTGTTTAGTGGAGGGATACCTACTCCAGTCTTTCAGACCCCTACTTCTATGGGGACGGTCCGAACCACTTACACTGCAACTCCCACCCAAAATCCGGTGGCTTACGGATGGAATTCGTTCCAAAGCAACCTTCCCACTTCACAACCGGTGTCTGGGGGCAACCCCACTTTTACTTATGGGAAATCGGGGGCAAGTCCCTCTAATCCCCAAGCTAGTACCTCTAGTACACCGGCTAGGCCAAAGCTTCCTTTTCTGGCAACTTTGAACTTGCCAGACTTATCAAAATTGATGAACGATCCGGTGAGGCATGACCCCTTGTGGCCACATGTTCCGACCAAACTGCCCTCGGACATCCCTAAGTTAGAAGGTAAGGCTGGTGAAGATCCTGGGGCACATGCCACCACCTTCCACTTATGGTGTTCCTCCAACTCATTGAATGAAGATTTAGTGAGATTAAGGCTGTTCCAGAGGACCTTGACAGGCACTGCAGCAAAATGGTACATTGAGCTGCCTTCTACTGCTTTTAGCAGTTTCTGGGACTTGGCTACCGCTTTCCTTAGCCACTTTCAGCTTCCAGTTCGTTACGATTTCGAAACGGACTTGTTGTCCTCCTTTAGACAAAACAAGGCAACCCACATCTCGGATCATATCCAAGAGTGGAGGAGGCGAAAGAGCCTTATCAAAGCTACCATCCCTCCTGAGTTTCTATTAGAATGGTTCCTTAAATCTTTATTGCCCTATATATCTAAGGATGTTTCCACATCAGGAGTGACTAGTGAGGAAGAAGCCATACTCAGGGCCTAACAGTTGGACTTGATTTATTCACAGTCTGGGATTTTATATGAAATCATCCCTGAGGCACCTAGGCCTTCACATGAAGCCGAGAAACCCAAGCCTGGACCCCATGCCGATGGTGTGGTTGGGTCCGTAAACTCTCCCACTGTAGAGTCTTTGACAAAACAACTTCACCAATTGTCTGTCAAACAGTCTATGGCGGAAGCAGCAAAGGCTTCCCCCTCCTCCCAAAGTGCAAATGTTTTTGCACAAACCTCTTCGAAGGGCAATCAGCAGCCCGGCGGGAAGAAGAAGAAAGGTAAAAAGGGAGAGGGAAACCAAAACCAAAACAAGCCAAATCCCACAAACAATGCTGATGGGGGCAAAAAGGAAAAGAATAAAGTCAAGTTCCCTTGTAATTTGTGCCAAGGGGACCATCTTACTCATCTTTGTCCCCTCATGGAACAAGCTCAGAAGCTATTACAAGCTCAACCGCCGGCTGTCCTGAAGGATCTGTTTCCCCAAGGGCAGAATTCTGCTTCAGCTTCTACCGTAGCAGGGGGCAATCAAACTGCTTCTGACCCTAATTATATCAACATGGTTAGATCCTCAACTTTGTTACAAACCAGGAACAAGAACTATGAGAAAGAGACCGGTGAGAAGGGTAAAGCTGTAGTTGAATCTTCCAACCCTCTCACTATAGAGAAACCTGCGGAAATAATGCCAAAGATACCCAAAGGTGTCTTTAAGAAGACTTTGCATAACCCAAATTCCCGAGCCGCTTCTAACTACTCAGTGGTTGAAGACTTGGCTCAGACTCCTTGTGCAATGTCAGCTTTGGAGGTGCTACAGAGTTGTCCCGCTCAGTGGAATGCCCTCTTAGCAGCTCTAGGTAGCATGGACTCTTCGAGTCTCTTAGCGAAATTTAATCTCTCTGAGGTTAAAATTCGCCTCCCTTATCATGTAGCTTTATCGATAGATGTTGTCCATGGTGGTAAGACCATTGGACGAGCGGTTGTTGATGAGGGAGCCTCTACTTGTGTTATGTCCCTGGCCTGTTGGAAAGCTCTCGGATCCCCAGAGCTGGTCCCATCAACCACTTTACTTACTACTTTTGATGGAAGGTCTTTCCGTCCACATGGTATCCTACCAGCTTTCGAGATTAAGTTGGCTGGCAAAGCAGTCTCTGTTGAAGTCGAAGTGATTGATGCTCCATTAGACTAAAATTTGCTTCTGGGTAGGAATTGGACTTATGCAATGTCTGCTGTTGCATCTACTGTCTTTCGTGTCGTGGTATTTCCACATGAGGGCAAGCTGGTCATTGTTGACCAACTTGATTTTACTCATAAAGGCCGTTTAGAGTCTAAAGATTCCACTGTGCCATTGGTTGATCAGGCCAAACCTGCTGCACAGAGCTTGGGGGCTGGACTGTACGCATCATTGATGGGCACATTCGATATTCCAGCTCCAGTCCTTTATCTCGGTTCTACTATAGTAGGGAATTCCATTGATTCGGTGGTCGATAGGACTGATCCTTGGGTCCTCCCAACCCCTCAGGAACCGGAAGTGCCCTTATCTGCAGTGGAAGTGGTGTATCAAGCTATTACCCAAACCACTGTAGATCCCATTCCAGATCCTCTTACAGTCTCGGATGATCTGGAAGAAGTTTATATGCCTGCATGGGCAGAAAACTCTTTACATTCCATAGATTGCTTAGACACTGTTTTACCTTCAGATGAAGCTATTCTGGAAGCTATGTGTTCACGTGATAAAATATGTGAGGATCTTCATCACCGATCTTATTTCCTTCCAGAGCTAAGCAAGATAGAAAACCAAGAGTTTCATGTGAGACTGCCGGATGATGTTGATACACCTATCAACCCTTTACCTAGGGAAGGAGTGTTTGCCGAGGGGAATATGGCAAACATTTCCGCCACCATACCGATCAACATCTCTGTAAAGCCAGATGTCGTGGAAAGTATCTATATAGGTGCCAGCTGCTCTCCAGAGGAGATTGCCATTTATACTGCCCTTTTCAAGGAATTTCGCGATATCTTTGCCTGGTCATATGAGGAGATGCCAGGAATTGATCCATCTATTGTTCAACATGAGATCCCAACCTATCCTGATGCTAAGCCGGTTCGGCAAAAATTACGCCCCGTGAACCCGCGTAAAGCGGCGGCTGTGAAGGCAGAGGTCGAAAAGCTGTTGAAAGCAAGCTTTATATATCCCGTTGCTTTGACTGAGTGGGTGTCCAACCTAGTTCCTGTTGATAAAAAGAAAGGGACTATTCGCGTTTGTACGGACTTTCGAGACCTTAACAAAGCCTGTCCCAAGGACAACTACCCTACACCATTTATTGATCAAATCATAGATGCATGTGCGGGTAGCGAGGTATTCTCGTTTATGTATGGTTTCTCCGGCTACAATCAAATCCAAATCAAACCGGAAGACCAGCATAAAACTGCTTTTATTTGCCCTTGGGGTACATTCGCATATAGAAAAATGCCCTTTGGATTGAAAAATGCAAGGGCAACCTTTCAACGAGCCATGAACTTTGCTTTTCATGATATAAAAGCCATTGTCGAGCCTTACCTGGATGATCTGCCTGCTCATTCTCGCAAGAGGATCCAGCATCCAGATCATTTACAGTTGATTTTTGAGAGATGCGGATACTATAAAATTCGCTTGATTCCACACAAGTGTGTTTTCTGCGTCAAATTAGGTAGATTGCTTGGAGTCATTGTCTCTAGTAGGGGCATTCAGGTGGATCCCTTAAAAGTCGAGGCCATTGTAAATCTGCCTCCTCCTCGTTCACTTAGGCAACTTCAGAGTCTACAAGGTAAGTCTAACTTCCTTCGACGTTTTATCATTAATTATGCCAAGATCACAAAAGGTTTCATGCGCCTGCTTAAACAGGACACCCCATTTGTATGGGATGAAACTACACAACTCGCGTTCGAGGCATTGAAGAAAGCCTTGTTGTCGGCTCCTTTATTACGCCCGCCAGATTACTCTAGGGATTTTTTATTATATCTGGCCGCGTCGGAGTCGACCATTGGGGTAGTGCTAGTTCAGGAGGATGACAAGCTCGTTGAGCATGTTGTCTATTATCTTAGCCGCGCTCTAGTTGGGCCTGAGCTTAAGTACTCTCACGTCGAGAAGTTAGCCTTAGCGGCTGTTTATGCTGTACAGAGGTTACGGCACTACATCTTACTGAGGACCACTACTGTAGTGGCGGATGTAAACCCTTTCCAATATGTTTTATCCCGACGGATTGTTGGGGGAAAATTCAATAAGTGGATAGTCATTCTCCAAGAGTTTGACTTGGTTTTCCAATCCGCTAAATCCAAAAAGTCCTTAGTTTTTGCCGAGTTTATAGCAGAATTCCCTACGAAAGAAGATGTAGTGGTTCAAGATGACTCATTCCAAGATGAGCACATCTTCCCTATATCAACCTCTGATCCTTGGTACGGAGATATTCTTATATATCTCCAGACCTTGAAGTATCCTACCGCTTACTCTAGAGAAGACCGACGCAAGTTACGTCTTCATGCTAAAAACTACCTCATAATAGGAGATACATTGTATCGACGAGGGGTAGATTCCGTCTTGCGTCGCTGCCTTACTCATGAGGAAGCGGAGATTGTCCTGAATGATTCCCATAGCGGAGCGTGTGGGGGTCATTTATCTGGGTTAGCAACTGCCCAGAAGATATTACGTGCCGGGTATTTCTGGCCCACCATCTTTAAAGATTGTGTGGACGCTGTGAAACGCTGTCATCCATGTCAGCTTTACACCAGAAAAATGCGGTCGCATCCTGCTCCCTTGTTTCCTGTTGTCTCAGTAGGCCCCTTCATGAAGTGGGGGATCGATTATATGACATGCAACCCAGCCTCAACTGGGGGGCACAAATACATCATTGTCGCTGTCGACTATTTCACAAAATGGGCAGAGGCAATGCCTACTTTCAAAGACAATGGGGAAACGACAGCTTACTTCGTATTTAATCAGATTATTGCTAGGTTTGGTATTCCCAAAGTGATTGTCACTGACCATGGTAGTCATTTCCAAAATCACATGATGATAGAGCTAACCACCATGCTCGGATTCCGACAAGAGCATTCTTCTCCTTATTATCCACAAGCAAATGGTCAGGTTGAGGCTGTAAACAAAACTTTGAAAACTATACTTAAACGTACTATTGATACAGCCCGTTCAAATTGGCACGTCATGTTATATCCTACTCTTTGGGCTTATTGAACCAATGTCAAAACTGCTACGGGTTTTTCCCCCTTCCAACTCGTTCACGGGGTGGAAGCTATTACGCCGATTGAATGCGAAATCCCATCCTTGCAGATAGCTATTCATGTGCTACCTGACACAATTGAGCTTGAAGAACAATTGCTCCATTTAGAACACCTTGATGAGCAACGTAGAGATGCGTTGACTGCAAATCAGGCTCATAAGAATAGGGTTAAATCTCAATATGATAAAACGGTCAAACCTCGGGTTTTCTCTGAGGGGGAACTTGTCTTGCTCTGGGATCAAGATAAAGAACCCCTAGGGGCAGGAAAATTCAAGGCTATGTGGTTGGGACCCTATGTTGTGTCTAAAGTTTTGAGTAAAGGCGCATATGAATTAGTGGATTATGATGGGAATAAGCTGCCTGAGCCTAGAAATGGGCTCTACCTGAAGAAGTACTATGCCTAGGCTTAGCACTTTTTCTTGTATATTAATGTATGTATTTTTATGTACATTAGGTTGTCAGTTTCATTTTTTATACTATCTGCTGGTTGTTGCAGATGTCTTCCGAGATGTATGTAGGTTTTGCTGATGGCGCTAGCCGTCACACTTGTAACCTGGCTTCGACAGCATGGGTTATCTACTCCCCTTCAGGACAGCTTGTTGCCACGGGTGGCGCTTGTCTAGGTCATGCTTCCAATAATGTTGCTGAGTATAGGGTTGTTATTGAGCTCCTATGGGA
>LPNX010533859.1:848952-903006 GCA_001517045.1 Pseudotsuga menziesii | reverse complement strand
TCAGGAGACTAAATTGGACGAAAAAGGACCCCCCTGGAGTCTTCTTGGCATTTTCAGACTCTCTAAATATGAAAATACCACATGAGCATGTACTAGTTCGGGGTCATTAAATCCACGGATCAGTGTATCAAGCATTATTTTCCCATCTCTTCAAGCTTGTTAAAAAATGAAGAGGGAACCGAGTTGGCTTTCCTGGACTCGTTAAAACTTAACAGGGAAGGTAAGGAAGAAGTTTTCTCTTGTTTTCAGTAATGGCAGCATGTCATCCTTGAACATAGCACTTTTTGCCTTCCGATATCCACGTTTCAGTATACACTTGTGTTCAGCTATCACTTTGAGTTTTGACTCCTCCTCTTGTCCATTATACCTAGGGAATTTGCTCATGTCTCCTACATGACAGATAAGTCTAGTTGTTCTATCTATCTGCTGTATGCTGCCTTGGGTCATCTCTGTGTCGTGCTCACTGTTCAAGGATTATACCTAATGTCTGATCAATCACCTGATCCTATCACTGTTATATCTGTTATCCATTTACTTGTGTCTCCCTTCTTTTTCCCAGTTCCTAGTCACTCTTGTGATCCGTTGGAGGATCCATTGCCTTCCTTATCACAGTATGGTTCCGTTTCAGCACCTCCTGATGACGAAGACCTAGAGTTTTGACGATAGTACCTCTGGATTCACTTTCATCATTGGTGAACTCCTTTGACAAACTGTTGAATCCTTTCCATGTTCGACTTCAGCTTACCCTTATTCACATGGCTTGGATTGTACTGGTTCTTTGGGATCTTTTATGAAGACCTTAGTTCTCCACTCATGAACTAAGTTGCACAAGACTATGTTCCATTTCTATATCCAACTTCCAGATCTTTGAAGACTCATCATTATTGTATTGTGGCTTTGATCCACCTTTGTAAATACGTGGTTTTTACCCGTATCATATGATGTACTCAAATATTGTAAAGGAGCTAGTGTTCCAGTAAATTAAACATAGCATCCTCAGATGTAACTTTGTATATGACATCACCATGTATTTGTTTCAGGTACTCCTTCTGCTCCGCTGGATTTCTGAGTTTCTCCTGAGTTAAATTTTATAATGTATTTCGGCCATCGTTCCCCTCTGACCTCACACATTAGGGGGCATCTGTTATACACCTGATTGGCACCTCTCCGTCCGAGTGCTGACATCCCTCAGGTCGGCACACAAAAGGACACTTATGGATTGAGGTTTGCCTAGTTTCATTATACCTTGGTTGATGATGAAATACATTGCCTATATGCCCAGCTGATTACTTTACCATTTTGAGATTTTGAGTAGCATTCGCGACTATATCTATTGGCATCTCGCGCATCATACGCGAGTATCATGTTCAGCAGATCGCGCATAGCTGTATACGCGGGTTACACTTGTATAGGGTCGTGTATCATACGCGGGTTGCTCTACTACAGACCCGCGTATGGTTTCCTCAAAATTAATATTTAAAAACACTCGATAATGGAAGATTAGTTCATTCATTTAACTTAATCTTCCTAACTGCCACAACCTCCCTAACCTTCGAGAACTACCTCATTTCATCCATATAAATAGAGGCCTTGGGGAGGGTGTTGGGGGATATACTTGGAGAGCAAAGTTATGCTGGTGGATTGTCTACAGAAATCTTTGGAGCAGAGAAACTCAGAGTCCTTTGGTGATAGAGGAGTCCTTGTTCAGACATTGGGCTGTAACCTAAACTCTTTCTATTATTGTTAATAAAGATATTACTTCTTCCATATGTGTTTCATATCTTGTGGATTGGTAAATGTTTACATTTCAATATGATATATGATTTGCCTAACCTGCATCTATATATATGAACCATCTTGTATCTGGAAGAGTGTTTATTAACAGGTGAAGGAGGAACTATCCTGGAGACTTTGGAAGTGGATCAGAGAGGGAGAAGATAGCAAGGATCAACCTTCGTTTAATACAAGTAAGTCCTTCTACTTTCCTATTTCCTATTCTGTGCTTTTACAGTCAAATTGTCTGCAAGTAATGATTATGTTGGTAACCCCCCAAACCTAGGTTATTAGGTGAATTATCTTGTACAACAAAGAGATAGGGGAACAACTCCACACTCAAGTTGGAATATTCAAAAGAAGAAAGTATAGGATTGCGGGAAGGGCGTGCATACTACAACAAAGGAAAAGGCCAAGAATTTTTCAACAATAGGTGCATAGGATATGGTGTATGTAAAACTAGTTTATGTTACATGTGGAATAGAGGGACATGTATTTTGAAGTCCCAAATAGAGAGAATGCATGTAGAAATGAAGCTAAAGTCATGTTGGAACTCAAAGAAACTTCAAAAGAAAGATGACAAATTTATGTTTTAGTGAAACAAGGAAAACTTTGATGACGAGAAGTATGACAACAGTTATGAAGCAATAACATGCCCCAAAGGTAGAGCATTGGTGTAGGAAAATATATTTAGAACCATTTTAAGGGAGGATGCAAATGTTTCAAATTGATTATTAATGGTGGTAGCACAAAAAATATGGTAGCATTTAGTGAATTTAGTATGTTATAATTACAAATCCATGTAGGGTAGTATTTACCATAGGAGGCATCATGATGGAGTATTGTGTGTTGTTATACCCATGGATGCTTTTCATTTGTAATTGGGAAGGTGAATGGTACTATGAAAAAATGAGGTACACAAAGGAAGGAAGAATACCTACATGATTTCAAAAATGAGAAGAATTTTTTGTTGTTTTCCATAGAAGAAGAAGAAACAATGGAAGTATTGTTGTTGGCAATTTTTTTAAGGGCGGTATAACATATGAAGTGTTGTTCCTTGATGTCAAAGAAAGTGGAGGAGAATGTAGATATGTAGGTTCTGATAGAAGTCACAAAGTTACTGGAAAAGTTCATGAAACTGCACATGAATATTTTCCAGATGGATTAATGCCAAGAAGTAAAGAGTGCACTAGATTGATTTGATCTTAGAAGTGAGTTTATCGAATTAGGATACACACATATTAATTCCAATGAAGATCAAATAGTTGGACAAGCATGTTGATGAGTTATTAGGGAGATAGAATCCCATTTGTGATACTAGTGTTGATTATCTCGAAGAAGGATCATTAAATAAGATTACAATTAGGGATAGTTTCCCATTGTCGAGGATGGATGACTTGATAGATTTACGTAATAGTGGATGGTTGAACACCAATATCGGGCCCTTTAGGCATTCTCAATGAAGTGCTCCTTTTCTCTAAGCATATGCTCTCATTGAGTCATTAATAGGTTACATAATTATTATGGTAGTAAGATGATGAAGTTAAGTGATAAATAAATAAAATGACAAGAAACACAAGGTGAGGTGGAAGTATCCCATTACCAACAAAAACTACAATTGACCAAATGATGTGCACACTACCTCCTTTCTTAATTTATTTACTATTGAAAAATCCCATGTATCACAAGACTATAGCATCCTCCTTTTAACACACTGTCATGGCCTTAGAGAGCCTAACTCGGAAACCTAGGGTTCCTGAACTTCCTCCCATTGACTGTGCAACATTTACCAAGAGACACTCCCATGGTGAGACCATCCTGGGGTAAAGCATGGCATATGATGCCTTCCCACTCACACTTAGTCGCTTAACACTTAACACTTAGTCATTCTTATGTTTCAAGTTATAACAATTACACATTATGTGAAATAGTACACAAGAGACCAAAACAACAAGTGATGTCGACAAATCAAAGTAGCATGCCCAAAATACCAATATACAAGCATATGTGAAAGAGTATAAATGAATGGAGAGCACCCACAGGAAACTTCTCTGAGAGAGTTCCCAAACTGACAACTTCTCCATTACAAGGGAGACCCAATAATCAATCCACCCTCTACATTGGTCTTTCTCTTTCCTATGGAATCCTCATGTCACATCAACAGCTCTACGTCTTATGGAAAATGTTTGCTCATTCCCAACTACATCTCCAGTTTGAACTACACCCAAGTTTTCCTAGCGTCTTCTGAGTGGTGCGCCCTCCTGTTGAGGAGCGTCATCCTTGAGACCTGCTCTTGACTGTAGCTCACTTTACTTCTTGTTCCTTATCGGAGTTGGATTCTTGGATGAATGATTTCTCAAGACTCAATGCTTCTCTTATTTATAGTCTTCCCAAGTGTGCTAAGGGGCCTCCCATGGGTTGCAACCCTTTGGTCGCACCTCTCCCTACCCTAAGCAAACTTGTGAAGTTGCATCAATGGTTACTCTTATCGGTAGGGGATCCTCCCTAGACCATTGTACTAAGGGGATCACCTATTCATTCTCCCTTGTCGATACCCACCTAGTTTTCTTCGCTTGAACGTTCCCTCTTGCAAGTAGTGTCCTATCGTTCCTTCTTTCCCGACATGTTCTTCCTTGGCATGGGCACTCCTTGTCAAATCCCCCTTGTAGTGATACTAGTCTGCATGCCCACTAACATGTTAGGTTTGCCTTGCCACTTAGAATAAGTGTCTCACCACATGCCCTAGTTCCAGGGACCACTTACTGACGAGCAATCCCCTAGGATTCCATGTCGAGTTACTTCATCTCATGCTTCCACTTAACTTCCTTGGTTTCTCGTCGCATGCCTTGGGTGTCCACAAAGATGCAAACATCTTGTGCTCGATCCACATCGTAGTGTGCCCAAACCTGCATGGATGTCATCTCGCCAAGTTTGTCGAAGTCTCTTCATGGGTAAGGGAGATGGTCAAGGCGCCTTCCTCACTAAGACCATGACACGCACCCACTTCACCTCCATTAATAACATTTTGATCACCTATGAGTTTGGGCTTCATAAATTTTCCCATGGTTGAACAAAGGATAACCATCCTAATATGTTTTGTACCTTCTTGGAACCTCCTATTATCATATTGCTCCCTGATATTAAAGAGCACCAAATTTAGAAAGAGAGTGTCCTTAAGTAATTTTAGTGTCAAAATAAGGGCATTCTCATAATTTTAATAAACTAGTTTGTAAAACAAAAGTCATCCCAACATCAAAGTGTTTGTAATCCATGGGAAATAATTCCTCTCTTAACTTTGCTACCATGTTGTTTGAACTCCTTCTCTTTTCCTTTATCTTTATGAATTATCTCACACTGCACAAAATCCAACTATATAACCTATTATTTCAACTTGGTATCGGCAAATTTCATCCTCCAAGGATCTTCCATCACAACAAAATTGAAGTATGTCTCCATTTTGTCAAGCTAGCAAACCAATTCTCTTTCATTCAAATGAAGCATCAATCTTCATTATTATCCTTTTCTTCCATCTTAAACATGATCTCATTCCTCTTACTTTAGTTCTGATCCGCTATTTTCAACTTCTCTAACTTGTTACTTATTCTCTTATTCTTCTATGTGTGTTCCTATTTCTTGTAGTTATCTGTTTATTTGTTCACTAATGTTCCACCAACTATTCTCATCATTTCTTTTCACATGATCTCTTTACATATTCTCCGATCTCTTCCTTTTGTTCAATAAATTTTTCCTTTAGCATTAACCTTGCTTTTATACCAGAATTGTGTAGTTAGAGGCATGGATTTACCAATACATGTCTCATGTGCAACAACTTGGAATGGCCCATTAGAATAGAAAACATATTTAGACTAATAAACAACCACACACCAATCAAGAACCAAACTACATAGTCATAGGGGCAATCATTTGCTCGTCATATACATACAATCTAAGTCTACACTTTTAGTGCTATACTAGTTAGCTTACAACCAAATCACCAACATTTCCTACTAACTTTGATACAATCACTAGCCAAATGACTCTAATGGCCAACCCTAAAGTTACTCTTCATTCGTTGACTATCCAACATCCTTTGCGACTTTTTGCTCTCCTTTTTGTTGCTTCATCTTCCTATCTCACCGCTCAAATCCACGCCCGACTCTTTGCATGCCTAATCTTTACCCTATGCAATTATCATCTTTCTTCACCATGTTGTCAATATGTTCCCTACCATGGTCATCTCGTGTCATGCTTGTTATGGATTATTCTCATTCCAATTGGCATGTGTGCTCCTTGTTGTTCCTATGGAGGCATCACCATCTATGATCTTCCCTCCTAACTAATGCATTGATGCATCATGATTGTAGTTTATAAACTTTATCTATCCAAATCAGCTAAGACCCATTCTTGACTTTAAACACTGTTAGAGTCAATGAAGCTCCTTAGCATGATAAGGTGACCAACAAGATAGAAAGTGATATAAGTTAGGATGAGAATTAATCTTTTGCATTTCACAATTACAAAGTTAAACATGAAATTGTACAATGATGATAGTTGCCTTTTACATCTACCAATAAAACAATTGGGACAAGTTTAAGCATGGAAGGGTTTAAAGATTTAAAATAAAATTGAAAATCCAAAATCCAACATATAAAAAATGGTTTCATGCAAAACAAAATTAGTTAACTTGATAATTAAAGGAGATGAAATTACAAAATTAGTTGACTTGATGACTAAAGGAGCTGAAATTTATGAATGGCCTCGAATTAAAGTTTATTAAGAAAAATTGGAAATCCAAAATCCAAGAGACAAAACTGGTTGTTCTACTTGTGGTTGTGGGTGCAAATGATAGGGTATACCCTTTCTAACCGACCATTTGCACCGATCGGATGACCGCGGTCGTCGGACGTGACCGCTCACGCGAGCGCGGTCGTCCGATCGGTGCAAATGGTCGGTTCGAAAGCCGACTCCCAAATGATAGTGTCGTTCGAATCCACTCCCAAAAATGTTATAGCCTTATGGTCTTCTTTCTCCGCTTCCACTGTGATTATACTACAAACCGGATTATTGGGTGTTTGTTCACTTTTCATCTTGTGGCTGTAGTTTAGTGGTGAGAATTCCACGTTGTGGCCGTGGAGACCTGGGCTCGAATCCCAGCAGCCACATTATTATTGACATTAGTACATTTGGGCATATTGCAATGCAATTTTCTTCCTCCACATTATTATTGACATGACTACTGTTGGGCATATTGCAATGCAATTTTCTTCCTCCACATTATTATTGACATGACTACTGTTGGGCATATTGCAATGCAATTTTCGAATCCTTCCTCTTTGGTTCGATTTAAACTATGGAGTTTTAGTTGTTCTATTTTTGAATTGTTTTTCATTGAATCAAAGGTAATCTGTTTGCTATACAGGAGGCATATACATAAAATAGGCATCAAGCCATGTACCCTGTATTAGTTTTAATTCCAATATTTACACAGGGTAGTTTGAGTAACAAAATAATTACATTCTAAGCTGTGCTGTATACATGTATCATTGACTTTTTTGCATTTTAAATCAACTTTTGATTTATTTATTTTCTTCTATGCTCTTCTCAGGTAGAAGAAAACCATTCATATATTACTTCGCGATGCTATTATTATTACAGGTAATGGTGGGAAAAATCATAATTACTATTCAAATATATTAATTTCTAAATTTAATGAATAAAAAAGCATTAATATTAATTTATCATTCATACCCTCCTGTTAATTTTGCTTCTCAACTCAGAATAATGGTCGGTTGAATTAAGATTTTTATTTTTTTAAATTAATTTCCCCCATTCACAGTAATGCAACCAAATGGTTGCACAATGTTCCTGTCCCTGTAATAGGTCAGGGATATTGTTCGAACAGCGTTTTTGAAAATACAACTTACATGGAAACTTCCTATTCCCCATACTCTTGAATGAAAAACAGTTAAAACAGTAAATCTGCATCTTGTCTTAATATTTTGCCTAAATTTTGACAAGCTCAAGTGAATAAATTTCTTTTTCAAATATAATTTATTTTGGAAATTTGAAAGCACCTCTAGTGGAATTTTATCAAACTAAACTCAATCGAAAGAAATGTGAATTCATCTGCAGGTTTGAAGATTCCCTGTAACAGTGATTCACGGTCCATTGAAGAAATATATTTTACCAGTAACATATAAGAATATCATACCAGTGATTCACTGGCCTATTAAACCAAAGCCATACCATCCTGAGAAATCTGCAATAAGAAGAATATCCTCCACCTATCACAAGTGAAAAACAAACTGCCGTCTATTGAAGCAAATCAGCCACCTATCACAGGTCCTCTGGAGTATCTCACCTAAAAATATAAAACCATGCCAGTCAATAGCCACATATATCTACCACCTATCACTGGCGACCATTTTATCTAATCAACAACTTATTGCAGGTCATCCTAGGCATTACATGAGACAAAAATACATCCATAATAGTCATCAATGTAATAGATCCGTCATCTCTCATCACAAGAAAAACCTGGCAAAACATATCACAGGTCCAAGTGCTCATCTCATGCACAAATCATCAAGGAATGAAGATAACAAACCCCTCCTCTCTCTTTCTATTTTTTTTTGGTCCAATTGCTTCTCCAAGTAACCTAGGGTTTCACACCCCATGATCACAACTAGGTCAAATATCTCTCTCAAGTAATTTCTAGCTGAAATACAAAGCTCCCTCTTACTCAAAAAAATGATTTCAACTACAACTGCTCTTATACCATGTCGCAAAATTGGTGCAATAGAATAATTAATGGAAAACTGAAATTTCACCTTCTTCCTAGAAGGTTGTTGGATCTTAGCCCTAGAATTTTCAGCTTTATGACTGTTGTAATTTAAAATACGAAACAACAGTAGAAACATCACACTAATTTATTTTAAACAGCCCCACACATCACGGCAATTCAAGAAGAAAAGATACCAAACAATGAGATAAGTTTCAACCCCTTCTAGGGCAACTTATTGGCTAGTAACTAGATTTGAAAATGTACTTTTATAGCAATACAACAATAGTAAACTAAGCCCCTTATATTCTTCCTTAGATTTTAATACACTTAACAATATTTTCCCCTTTACTTTTGTCAAATCAGCAAACATAAACAGTTGTAAATAACAATGCGCACACACACACACACACATATATATATATATATGAGATTCAAATCTGGAAATTGCACAAGATATGGACAGCTGGAAACCTCATAAAGTTAGCTCAAGGCCTAGTACAAGTACATATCATAGTCTTCTCTCAAGGCTAGTTAAAACCTTTAACTATCCAAAAATCTCTAGCCAGGTTAAATCGTCAAACCCTAACTCAACCAAGGAGATCCAATGTGCATGAATCTTTTCAACACATCCTCCAAGGCAAGATGCCATTCCCTTCTCTTTTTCTTCACCAATCCACCCTAGGGTTTTCTCTCAAAACCTTAATATCCAATTCCAAGGATAAAACCATAACCTTAGAACTTCAAGATGGTCTAAGAAACTCCAAGAAGACCAAGAAACCCTAGAACCTCAAAGGACAGAGAGATAACACGAACAAGTGAAGACTCCAAGAGAGAAATAAGAGGAATCATCCCAATGTCTCCTCCATAAGAGAACCCTAGTCACAAGAGAAAACTCCAAATGAAGATAGACAATACTATGTGGACCTTAGCCCCTACAACCAACCTAAAATAAGCCTTTGTAGGGCAACATAAGTGAGACATCCACTCCAAAGTACATTTGTTATGCTCCAAGGCGACGTGCACAATAATGACTCCACGGTGATGTAGGTATACAAGGCAAGTCCACACCATTCCTTGAGCCATATCTAATCCTATGAACAAGAATTCAAACTGCCCCATGCCATCTAGGCTTAGAAGCCCCCCTCCATGATGCAAACTGCTCCTCATCCCTAGTGGAGCGCTCTCCAACCAAGTGGTTCCTCCATGTGGCCATCATGAAGGGTGTCTACCAATCAAGGAAGATAACTCCAATCATGAAGGGTGTCTACCAATCAAGGAATATAAGTCCAACATCTAAGGGAAGAACACTAAGACGACACCATCTTGAGGTCAAGCATCCACTGAGCAAGCTATCTCAACAATGCATATTCATCACTTACCATCTCTCATGTTGCAATCCATCTCGAATAATCCAGGGGCTGAACATACACCATGTACCCAAAATCTCATGAAGTACCTCCAAACATGGTGTAAACACTTTCAGAGTAACCTGAATATGTGATAGTGGCAGGTCAATCAGCTAGAACAAGAATGAGAAAAACAAGAGGTATGCTTTAGGACGAACATTCATTGTTTGTCACTTTGCAAGAAGAAAGGCTATGGAGTTGACTGCTATTGGTACTTACTAGCATGTTCTTTTTGTGGGAAGAAAGGCCACTGTGAGGCATCTTGTTGGGAGAAGCAAGCCACATGCTACAAGCAAGATTGCTTTCAAACGAAGAATGGCAAGAAGACTTCCCCAAATCGACAACAACAAACTCAGAGGTAGATGGAGAAGACAATCAAGCCAAGCAACCAAACCAAAGTCATAAATTTTTTCCACTACTAAAAGTCGAGTGGACATTGGGAAGTGAAGTGTTGCAAGCTTCATATGGAGCTTCACCCCGAAAGCCACATAGCCAAGAGAAGAGTGTGGACAGTGAAGATGAAAGAGGGTGAAGATTTGTTTGCATCTCCAAATTAAGGAGCAAAATTTGTCCAAGGAATTGTAGCAACATAGGGGGTCTACATCACCATCGAAGAGGACAATAGTTTGTTGCTGACATCAAGGGAAATTCCCATCCAATTGTTGCCTTCGTTCTTCCAAAAGTGTATTTCCTTTTTGGAGATGTATCAAAGATTAGTGCATGGAGGTCAATGACCTTGGGGGTTCCTTGGAACTTCATGACATCCACCAAAGCAAACCAGATATCGGATACTTCATGAAGATTGTGATTGCACAGCAAGGAGGTTAGTCAAGCAACATTGTTGTAGAGATAGAGTGTTAGTAGCATGTGCAACAATAGAGGGTTGTTTCCACGCCGAGAAGCAATTGATCTTAGCTGAAGAAGATAGTCCACACATCCTCTTAAGGAATTGATACATGACCAGTGATGACATTGCTTGCTGGGATCACACAGAACAAGAAGACCGGAATTCGACTTGGCTTCATTGACTACCAAGATGAACCGTCTCCAAGACTGAGAATGCAAGAGACTTGCACACTGAAAATGGGAGTGAATTATGTTCGAAGAGATTGGATGTGAAGATTGCTAAGAGTTGAGATTTAGTGAACAGACTTCTTCAATGTGGGAATGAGCGAGCTGGGAACCGAAGCCAGATCCATACCCACGAACTAGAGCCACAAGCCAAAAACCAGAGCTACAGCCAAAGTTAGCGCTGTAGCTTGGAGCCAGAGTAGAGTGACAGCCATTTTCCAAAATCTAACCAACTGAGCTAATAGGCCATATGAAAAATTTGATGTATTATTTTGCTTGATGCATTAGTTTTTGTTAATTTTATGTCAAAAGATAGTGCCATTACCGTTATTGAAAAATCTCAAACCAAAACCCTCGATGCTGATCGAATACATTTATTTCAATTCAGTTTGGTTCAGATATATACCCCATTCTATTTCCATTTCAGGGATGACAAATTTTTCAAAATATTACTTTATTTGAAGAAGAAATTATTTATATTTTTTTATTTCAACGAACAAGTTGATGATATCGTTGAAATTGATATTGTAGGTCAAAATCAATTATGGAGGCAAAATGACGTAATTCTGTTCAATTATTAAAAATATGACACCATTTTAAGGTGTGCTGGTTGTGGGTGCAAATGTAGTCGTGCTTGAATCCAGACCAAAAGGTTATAGCCTTGTGTTTTTCTTTCTCCACTGTGATTATATTGAACACAAATTTAATACTGTTTGCAACTAATTCATTCTGTGGCTGTAGTTTAGTGGTGAGAATTCCACGTTGTGGCCGTGGAGACCTGGGCTCGAATCCCAGCAGCCACACTATTATTGATTTAGTTTGGGCATATTGCAATGCAATTTTCTTCCTCCACATTATTATTGACATGACTACTGTTGGGCATATTGCAATGCAATTTTCGAATCCTTCCTCTTTGGTTAGATTTAAACTATGGAGTTTTAGTTGTTCTATTTTTGAATGTATGGAGTCTTAGCTGTTCTTTTCCAGGAGAAAAATAGCGGTTTCTTGTTATTCATTGAATCAAAGGTAACCTGTTTGCTGCACAGGGGGCATATACATAAAATGGGCATCAAGCCACAAGAGGTGAGCTCAGTCAGTATACAAGAGAAAATAAATAATCCAAGGATAGATTCCTCCCATCATAGGAATAAAAGACATACATAGATCATCACTATGGTGTCAACATACATATCCTCAGCAACAGAGGATAAATGCAAGGCATGGTAGCTGATCTAGAGAGGCTCTTCCAGGTAGTCCTGCTCAGAAAAGAGAGTGGTCAAAGCCACTATACAGCCACCAGGAGGTGTGCTATCATACTCAGAGCCCAAATTGGCGCTAGAATAAGTAGGTCAGATGTCAAAAGAGCTGAAATGTTGACATCCCAATGCCATTCACCCTCAGTGAATTCCATGAAATGGAGACTACCTGAAGCTAAATGAAAAGCCTCCTTAAATAAGCTATCTGCCTTGACATTATATTCTCTATACACATGAGCAGAATGAAGATGGATAAAGGAAGATTGAAGGTCTCTGATAGTTTGGCACCATCCATCAAGTTCCAGTGTAGATAGCGAAGCCTACCCATTGAACCATCAATTGCAGAAGAGTCTCCCCTTATGTTTATATATGGCAGCCCTATATAGTATGAAAAGACCAACAGTACCCAGAGGGCAAGTAATTCAGAGGGGGAAACGATGATGGAGTTTCAGCTGTTCTATTTTAAAATGTATTGCTTTCTGGATGGGGAAATATGTTGCCCAAATGAGCTGTTTGTTTTGTTTTTCTCAATGCTCTCTGTACTGGTTTTAGTTCCAATATCGACTCATGGCTTGTCAAAATTACAATTCAATTGAAAGAAATGTGATTTCATCAGCGGACAGATTTTGGTTTAAAGACTCCATGTAACAGTAATCTCACGATCACTATCTCACCATCACTAAAGCTCGACATGTTTTCTCGATTGGCCATGTCTAAATTTTATTCTCATTACCAGGTGACCAGGTATTTTGTTCTCTCTCTCGTTCTTCAATTTCCTCCTTAGTCCAAAACAGAGAATATGTACAAATACTTTTTAAAGAGTCCGACTGAACATTTACGGTCCTGTATAAAGTCGGATCAGCTTCATATTTGTTCCAATTTATTTGTAATTTCCCGTTTGAGTACGGATAGGAACACTGTACTTAGGAGTTAATATGTCCACATCACTTTGAGAAACAATGTATATGTTACTGAATCTAGAAATATATTTGCGCTTAAGTTGCTAGAAGACGAGGTTTATTGATTGTCAACTTTCTTGCTACATGAAAACATGGCTTAGTCTGCTCTATTTCGGATTAATGAAAAGTATTATTGTGATAGTTATTATCCTCCCACAACATAATTTTTTGTAAAATACAAAATTTGCAGGGATTTTTATAAGTCACTGTATGATGATTGTTGACTAGTACACATACTTTAGAAATCATACTTATCAACTTAGTGGTTGCATCCATTCATTATGGATGCAAGGTTCACTGCAATGCTATTCAAGTTGGAAGGGATGCAATGGCTAAAGATCTTGTACACCTTGCTCTATAATCAGGGTTCCACGGCAAAATTTCCTTTTTTCTTGCTATTAGGGGATGGAAAGCTAAGATCACTCACTGTTGGAATCTCCAGCCCATGGCCTGCACTTTTCATGGATATGTTGGAATGTTTCCCGAATGAATTAAAATATGAATTTAATCAATCAGTCAGT
This sequence comes from Pseudotsuga menziesii, assembly GCA_001517045.1. NCBI lineage: Eukaryota > Viridiplantae > Streptophyta > Pinopsida > Pinales > Pinaceae > Pseudotsuga > Pseudotsuga menziesii. Next base: position 889,236 of record LPNX010533859.1, on the reverse strand, counting down.
TTGAATAGTCAATCAAATCTGATTTAGAATAAATTCATTAGAGTTAGTCAATTAAACAGGGTTGAGAAACAATGAGATTCATTGATTTCGGTGAATCAAATCTAAGTTAGATTCATCTCAGCTTTGTATAAAACTAGCATAGATCCATTTTAAACCTGGATTTATCAAGTGCCGAGAGGGATCAAATTTTTTTAAGTGTACATTTTTTACCATTTGGATCTATGTGGGTACTTGATAGATCTGGGTTTAAAATGGATCCATGTCACTTTATTTATTTTTATATTTTATTTAAGTAGATATGTAATTTATATTTTTCATTTTTTTTTATTTTTTTTTATTTATGTCGGCAAGCATAAAGTGACTAACATGACGGGATCTCCCCCATAATGGGTTGGAGAGCACCTCGCTTCTCTCGGTGCAATTATAAATATATGATTTTCAATTAATAAAATCATAGTTTCTTGGACACGATGTCCAAGTAGATCTTGCAGGTTGAGATAGAGATTTCCTGGTCTAGGACCAAGAAGATTCTTGGTATGGGACCAAGCAGTTCCTACAAGTACATTCTTGGTCAGCCAACCAGGTGGATCTTGGTCAAGTTGACAAAGATGATGATGTGTGATATACTCTCTCCTATTCGGTTATTGCTAGGTTGTTTATCAAGGGACTAACCACTCGTTGATGATGTCACTAGCACCTAACCCTAAGGAGCAGTATTGAGGACTAGAGGATCACATCATCAACTTGGATCTTCTCCTTATATAGTGATGATAATATATATATACCTTGAGAGAGAGAAAAGATTAAAGTCCTTGGTCTTGTTGGTCCTATGGGTAAAGGGGTTGTTTCTCCACCCTTATGGTACACCTTGGTCTTGTGGGTAAGGGTCGCCTTAACTTCTTATTGTGACCCCTTTGGTTGACTTATGTCATTTATCTTTTACTTGGTCCTAGTATCCTTATTTTGTGTAACTTTGGTATGATGAATTTTATTTTATTGTTTTATTGTTATGGATCGACCATATGACCTTTAGTACCCTATTCTAAGTCAACCTAATCTTATTTTATTTTATTGTTTTTATTCTATGACCACTTGACCACTAGTACCCTATCATAAGTCAACCTAACATTATTTTATGTTATGTTTGGTAACTATCCTAAAACTTAGAGGTTACCTAAGAGACCTTTCTAGAAGGCTTGTCAAGATTATAAATTAAAGTTCACTTCTCCATTTTTATATGGCATCTGGACAAGAGAGAAAATCATATCTGATTTTTGTTTGCTTTAGAGTTTGTTGCTACTGGTTTTTCTTGACAAACTTGCTTCTGCTAGGGTTACTGCTTCTTTGACTTGACATCTTGGGTCCTTACTACTGCTAATGCAGACCATGATCCTCTATAGTGTTGGGTCGTGATCGTGTGTCTTCTATGTTGGGTTGTGACTGTGTGTCTTCCCTGTTGGGCCGTGATTGTGTGTCTTCTTTGTTGGGTCGTGATTGTGTCTTCCATGTTGGGTCGTGATTGTGTGCCTTCTTTGTTGGGCTGTGGCTTTGTGTATTCCTTGATGGGTCGTGAATGTGTGTCTTCGCTGTTAGGCCATGATTGTGTGTTTTCTCTACTGGGTTGTGGTTGTGTGTCTTCCTTGATGGGTTGTGACTGTGTGTCTTCTATGTTGGGTTGTAACTGTGTGTCTCTTCTTTGTTGGGTCGTGACTGTGTGTCTCTTCTCTACTGGGTCATGATTGTGTGTCCTTCTTGTTGGGAAATGACTGTGTGTCTTCTCTGATGGGTCGTGATTGTGGTATCCCTTCTCTGTTGGGTTGGGACTGCGGTGTCCCTTCTTTTGCTAAGCCATGTTACCTTCCTGCTGGACTATGGCTGAGGGTTTATCCACCTTGTTGAAGTGTCTCTGTTGGAAGCCTTTAAGGCTAAGCTGTATCATCCACCTGCTAAGTTGTGACTGTATTGTATGCTCCTTGGGTTGGGCATGACTATGGTTATCTCCTCCTAACAGTTCATGATTGTCTAGTTAATTTTGGAGTAGTTTGTGACTGTGTTTTTTGTCTGGTCATGATTATACATCTCCTAGCTTGCTCATGGACTGTGTTTCCCTATCCTAGCTGAACCATGACTCTGTTAAATCCTATATTATAGGTCAGTAAGTGTGCTAGAGGGATTCATGGTTTTGAGGGTGCATGTTTATGATTGGGACTAAATATCAATGTTGTTATCCTATGCTAACCTAAACCCATAACACTTTAACCTTCTCTCTCTCAGAGTATGACCTATGACAGCTTGTCCTTACAGTGACAAGAGATGACATATTATGTCCGAGTATAAGGCAAATTCAAACAAGATATATTTAGCATGTGTTCTTTAATTATTGTATATTAGTTTCATTTTATTTTTGTTACTGTTTATATTATGTATATTGGAAATGTTAATCCATCTCAAGGACCAACTTTAACGCAGTGACTAGCAGAGTGTTAAAGTTGAAATAGATGAAAATTATGTTAAAGTTTATTACAATAGAACTCTTCTGGATCTAGCTTTATTTTAGATTTGTTTATGCATTAAAGTATACATTTTTAATTTTCTTTGTATTGACCCTAATCTAACTTAAACTTTAACATGGTATCAGATCTTAGGGTTTGTAGTTAACTCTGTTATACAATCTAACGGAGTCTATAATGATCCTATGACAAGGGTTTCAACTTTGTAAGGGTTTCAACTTTATTTTGGCCATCAAAGTGATAAATAATAAAGTTTTGATATTTACACAAAAGAGATGTGTTTATATCAGTACTACTGAGAAATGTTAAATCAGAAAATGGATTTGATAAATTATGGACATGATGACCCCTTTAATAGGTATGTTAGTTATAGCCAATAAAACTCAAGAGGCTTGACACAAGCGTATTTTCAGTGATAACTAAGAAAGCTTACTTAACTCTTCATATGATTGAATCTTGATCATAATTATGATATATTCTAGTTGATCATTTCTTGTGTAAAAGAGTAATGTGACTCATTATGAACAAAGTTGCATACAGAAGTAAGAATTCATTTATGATCTTGATCATATGTGTTCTACTATCATGGTATATACTAACAAGTATGATGAGGCATGGGATCTGAAAATTATATTACGCTTAGATTTATAGGACATTGGTGTAGAATGTTTAATCATTGGTTGTGGTGCATCGACCAATGTATTAAGAATTGGCAAGTGTAGAGAAGCTTAGAGCTTGTTCAAGTATTATCATTATCTCATGTCTAGGGTTATGATATAACCTAGATTGTGCTAATGCATGCATACATATGATAAGATGTCAAGATTAAAGATGCACAAATAGATTTTGACATAAGGGCAGGTATAAAGAAGGAGGAATTTCTATCCCAACTTATGTTGATTTGCTGTATTGTCATGACATGTGGATATGCTCTTGATAGCAATTAGATAACTGCTTTGTACATATATGAATGATAAGTTCATGATAATGGCTAATGCCGACAATCAAACTTAACTTGTAGATAAGATCCACTAGAAGAGGATGATGTGACAAGTGATGAATGTTTACAAATCTTGTTTATGCTTAAAATTAAATGCACAACTCAAGAGGGAGTTGAGTGCTCAGGTACAGAGGGAGCAAGAGGCTCCACAAAAATGCAGGATTAGTTATGTTGGATAGTGTCAGCATAGAATCAACAAAAGATAAACTACCAGGCACTTGTTATTGATAGCTTGTTCCTTACTAGAATGGAACAATTGATAAGTCCAAAGATCAAGAGGGAGCCAAATGTGCTCCTCAATCCCCAACAAGATGGGATTGCAAATAAAAGTTGTGATCTCCCTAAAAGAAAGTTTTCAGAGAATCCTCCCCAGTGACATAGACATGGAAGTAAGCTCAGTCCATGAGTAATCTCTCTTAGATTAGAAGAGGGAGGAAGTCAAGGAGTATTCAGTTGATCTCTTTGAGTAACCTACTGAGAGGTTTCATGATTTCTCTGGTTTGATATCTCAAATAAGCCATGTCATTGTTTAGAATCCTCCATTTATGAGGAGGCAACCAAACATCAGGTTTGGAAGAGGTAAATATGTTAAATGATGTGCAAAAATTGGTTCTTAGCTAACAAGGGAAGTCAGTTTCAACTTCCAAGTGAATCTATGAAAGATCAAGCTTCCAGGTAACAATTAGAGTTGTTTGGATATCTCAGAAAATCATGTGCTTTATGATAGGTAGGAACACATAAAAAGGAAGTATCACCATGTCTAGGACATGGTGCAATATGCTATGTCAAGTAGACAATTTACAGATGTGTTGACTAAGTCTAAGTACTTCTGAGACAAGCTTCGTGTTGTTGAGAATTCTTGTTGAGAATGCCTCTCTTGCTGAGAGCGAGTCTTAAGATAATGCAACTGTGAGACCCATTCTCGGGGACGATGGTACCCTAGTCAGTAAACTAGGGTAGAGTAAGACCCTAGAAGGTACCCAAGGCCCCATTGTAGTCTCCTGGGGTTCTTGGTTTGGGACTAAGCAGATTGATGTCATCGCAAAGTTCCTAACATATGGTTAGGGCCTCTATATGTCTCTAGGGTATTCTGATCTGGGACCGGACAATTTCTTGGACACAATGTCCAAGTAGATCCTACAGGTTGAGATAGAGACTTCATGGTCTGGGACCAAGCAATTCCTGCAGGTACATTCCCGGTCAGTTAACCAGGTGAATCTTGGTCAAGTTGACCAAGATGATGATGTGTGATGTCCTCTCTCCTATTCGGTTATTGCTAGGTTGTTTATCAAGGGTCTGGTCACCCCTTGATGATGTCACTAACACCTAACCCTTAGGAGCGATGACCAAAGGATCACATCATCAGNTATATATATATATATATATATATATATATATATATATATATATCTTGAGAGAGAGAAAATATTAGTCCTTGTTCTTGTTGGTCCTATGGGTAAAAGGGGTTGTTTCTCCACCCTTATGGTACAACTTGGTATTATGGGTAAGGGTTTCCTTAATTTCTTATTGTGACCCTTTTGGTTGACTTATGGTCCTTTATCTTTTACTTGGTCCCAACGTCCTTATTGTGTGTACCTTTGGTATGACGACTTTCATTTTATTGTTTTATTGTTTTGGACCATATGACCTTTAGTACCCTATTCTAAGTCAACCTAATCTTATTTTATTTTATTGATTTTATTTTATGGCCACTTGACCGTTAGTACACTATCCTAAGTCAACCTAACATTATTTTATGTTATGTTTGGTAACTATCCTAAAACTTAGGGGTTACTTAAGAGACCTTTCTAGAAGGCTTGTCAAGATTATAAATTAAAGTTCACTTCTCCATTTTTATATGGCATTTGGAAAAGAGAGAAAATCAGATCTGATTTTTGTTTGTTTTAGAGTTTGTTGCTACTGGTTTTGCTTGACGAAATTTTTGATCTAGGGTTAGTGCTCCTTTGTCTTGACATATTGGGTCCTTACTGCTGCTTATGCAGATCGTGATCCTCTCTAGTGTTGGGTCGTGACTGTGTATCTTCTTTGCTAGGTCGTGAATGTGTGTCTTCCCTGCTGGCTTGTGACTGTGTGTCTTCTCTACTAGGTCGTGAATGTGTGTCTTTCCTGTTAGGCCGTGACTATGTGTCTTCTCTGTCGGGCTGTGACTATGTGTCTTCCCTGCTGGGTCATGACTGTGTGTCTTCTCTCTTGGGTCGTGACTATGTATCTTCCCTACTAGGCTGTGATTGTGTGTCTTCTATGGTGGGCTGTGATTGTGTGTCTTCCCTGCTAGGTTGTGATTACGTGTCTTCTCTGTTGGGTCATAACTACGTGTCTCTTCTCTGTTGGGCCATGACTGTGTGTCTCCTCTACTGGGTTGTGATTGTGTGTCTCTTTTATGCAGGGTCGTGAATGTGTGTCTTCCCTTCTAGGTCGTGATTGTGTGTCTTCTTTGTTGGGTCGTGAATGTGGTATCCCTTCTCTGTTGGACTGGAACTGTGGTGTCCCTTCTTTTGTTGGGTCGTGTTACTTTCCTGCTAGACTATGACTGAGGGTTTATCCACCTTGTTGAAGCGTCCCTGCTGGAAGTCTTTAAGGCTAAGATGTGTCATATTCCTGGTAAGTTGTGATTGTATTGCGTGCTCCTTGGGTTGGGCATGACTATGGTTATCTCCTCTTAACAGTCCATGACTGTCTAGTTAATTTTGGACTAAGGTTGTGACTGTGTTTTTTGGTTTCCCGTCATGACTATACATCCCCTAGCTTGTCCATGGACTGTGGTGCCCTATCCTAGTTGAACTATGACAATGTTAAATGCTAGATTATAGATCAGTAAGTCTACTAGAGGGAGTTGTGGTTTTAAGGGTGCCTATCTATGATTGGGACTGAATATCAATGTTGCTATCCTATGCTAACCTAAACCCGTAACACTTTAACCTTCTCTCTCTCAAAGTATGTCCTATGACAGCTTGTCCTTACAGTGACAAGAGCTGACATATTATGTCTGAGTATAAGGCATATTCAAACCAGATCTATTTAGCATGTGTACTTTAATTAATGTGTATTAGTTTCATTGTAATTTTTTTACTGTTTATATTTTGTATATTGGAAATGTTAATCCATCTCAAAGAGAAACTTTAACGTAGTGACCAACAAAGTGTTAAAGTTGAAAGAGATGAAAATTATGTTAGAGTTTATTATAACAGTATTCTTCTGGATCTAACTTTGTTTTTAGACATGTTTATGCATTAAAATATACATTTTTAATTTTCTTTGTGTTAACCCTAACCTAACTCAAACTTTAACACAATATCCCCTCATGGGGCGTTTATGATGAGAATCCCTGATCTTTACTCACTAATATAAATGGACAACCTACAAATATTGAACTTGGGATTTGAATATGAGTTTTTTGTCTCCTTTCCAATTCATAATAGAAAAACATTAGAGGCATTTTTAGACCTTAAAACCCCTAGGAAACAACAAAAAGCCAAAATATTATGACTCTGAAATTTGTCAAGACCATTTGGGACATAGCTTTTGACCTTATGAACAAATTTAAACAAGAAATCAAACTTGACTTTTGTTTTACATCATGAAAATATTGAAATACAACTCCTTTTGAACTTTACTCAAACACTATGATTATAGAGATTGTGCCGTGATTAATTCAAACACCCTAAAAACTTAAAGCATAATACATGGCTCATCACTTGAAAACATACTCAAAACTTAAACTCAAACTATCAAACCTTACTTATGAAACCAAAGACAACACCCCACATTTGATGAAAAATAAACTTACACTAAGCAATAACACTGATGATCAATCAACACACTAAAAATCCAATGTAGTCACTCATGTAAATGGTCAATATTATAAGACCACTCATCATAATCAAAGCTCTTGTTTATATATCTATGCAATCGATCCAATCTACAATATGTCTCCATGTACTCAACAACTAGAGAGGGAAATATTTCTACTATCTACAACTTATAACATGAATTATTACTATTAAGAGGGAAGGGAGAAAATCCAAAGCTTTTATGTATTGACCTCCTATTAGCACATATGATGCATGAGGATCATTATCATTTTTGAAGACCCTATTCATCAAGGTGCATTCTGGAGGATTTTTGGCTTGATATCCATTGGTTCCATCTTTTGATGTCTACTTTTCTCATTGAGAATTATCTCTTGAGGCATCATCACATATTTACAGACATGATGACACATGTGGCTTGTTCTCAACCTTTGGAGTCTTCATCGACACAATTTCATGCATATTTGTTCATTAAAGGGAACATCTCATATATATCCCTTGGCACAAACACATATATGGAGGCATGCCACATAATCAAAGCATGGATTGGGATGAGTGCCTTGAATTTTGGCCCACATTTGAGTTCACATTGCCACATGGCATAGATTAAGGGGCTTGTTTGGCAGGTTGCTTCAAGATGAGTTTCCTTTGACAACTTCCATGCTTATATTGAGGAGCACTTGGTCTATGGATGGTTATTTTGATTCTTGGTTACCTTCACACTTGTCCTTGCACACAGTTGAAAAGGAATGCTCATAAACTAACGAGCTTCAGGGTGGTTTGGCACATGGTTTGAGGATTCCACACATATTTTGAGGAGTGCTTCAGTATTGGTGTACATGTTCCTAGACCTTTCTCTTTTTTGGCCCTTTTTTTGTGGTGATTTAGTGGTTTTGCTTGTAGATATAGGGTATTGGCACATTGTTTTGGATGTTATATGCTTATTTTAGTGGAGCACTCCACCTTTAATGCATGATTACCTAGAGTGTTCTAATATTATTTCTTTTTTAGGAGGATCTATGGTGACTATGAACATGGATCCACACTCTTGGCACATGGTTTGAGGTCTTCATTACCTATGTTGAGTATCACTCCACTTCTTGTGCACCTTTCCCTAGAGATTTCCACCATTTGACCTTGTTTGAAGGTGATTGGAGGGATTTGCATGTGGATCATCATTATTGACACATATATTGAGGACGTTTTATAACAACCAATGGACTTTTTTCACACATTCACCTATGACATTCATTGATTCAGGAGTTAGTTGGTTGATTGGGAGGAACACCCTAGCTCATGTTGCTACTTTGGACTTGGTTTTGGCATTCAAATGTGTTTTTATCCCTTATTTGGAAGGGCACCCTATTGATTATTGCAACTTAGCATGTGTCGATGAGTTTGCTTGTTCTGCACTCCATTGTATGAAGGTACACATGGCTTTATGAAATACATTACATAGTTAAACTAGCCCAAGCTAGTGAGGCATATTTCTTAAGGAGAGGACAAGTGGCAACCCCACTTACTAGTCCTAATATTTTATTGTTATGTATTTTGAGTTGTCTACTAGAGGTGGTTAGGAGATGTATTGTTTTTATTCTTTTTAGGAGAAAAGAGTGGAACCTAGAATTCACTTAATCGTATTCTATTGTAAGAGAGGTTGAGCTAAACTCTATATCAAGAGAAGCGCTCTCATTTTTTGGTAGGCCCCATTGCATCCTTGTTTTTTAATTCCCCAAGGCCTGTTTCATTTATTCGGTTTCAAATACAACATATTTATTAAATAGATCATTCATTATAGGATGTTCCATGAAGATTGGTTTTGGCAAGACAAGGGCGCATATTGCCCGAAATGTGACCTCGACCGAGGTTTATTTAAGCCCTTGATCGATATTTTTCCAATAGCTCAATCACGGGTTTAAATAACCCTCAATTAAGTTTTGGAGCTCAACGGAAGGTTACATAAAAGTTTGATCCAACTATTGTAAAAATCTCGATCAAGCTAATAACTGATCGAGGGTTTTGTCCACATAACATAATATAAGTTATAATAAAAAAATTATTTTTCTAATTGTTATTTTCTTATAGTGGGTGGGGATATTAACATTTAAATTTCAGCACATAGAAACAAAACAATAAATCTAACTCATAACATTAAATACCATGGGAAAATTTACCACAACTTACCAAAACCATGGGCCATAAATCACTAACAAAAAACATGTCTTAAGCTAATTACTAACAACCAAAGCAAATACTTATTTTGAGGAATTTTACAATGGTTTTCTTCAATCTTTTAAACATAATTCATCACATCAAATACCATGGGAAAATTTACCAGGGGTTACCAAAACCATGGGCCATAAATTGCTAACAACAAATATGATATACAATTTACTTTCAAAATTATCATGAATAATTTTCTTTAACTCGTAATTTTATGTGAGCAATACTTTGAATATTGATTATAAGATATGCAAATTTACTTATCGTAAATAATTTTGTTTAATTTTGATTTTAGTAAATTTTGGGTCCAACGGAAGGAGTATTCCATCAAGGAGCATATATGTTCAAGAATATGGAAGGCCCTTTGACCCCTCTAGTTGTGGAATTTCCATGGTAGCAAGGACACTGACAAAATGAAGAATTCAAAAGACCTCCAAGTGATATGGAGCATACTGGTAAGTTTATATAGTAGGGAAGAACAATCAGATTTATTAGACTACAACAACTGGATCCAATATATATACTATACATACTATATAGTCTATCCTTTATTCAGTGAAAAACCACCCCACAAAACCTTCTTGGTTTTATATATTATGTATTTTATATTATTTAATGTCTAACTAAACTAAAATATATATATATATATATATATATATATATATATATATATATCAATCATAAAAAGCTAAAATCTGTATGGAAAAAAATAACTATTAGCTTGAATAGCTTGAACGAGCTATTTCTTAACTATGGGTAAAACCTCGATCGAGGCATTTAAAAAACAACTCAAACTCTCAATTGAGGATTTTTAAGACCCTAATTGAGCTTATAGTTCGATTGAGGGCTTTAAAAGCAGGCCTCTAGCCCCCTTTTCTGTAAATTTAAATTTACTAGCCTCTTTGAAAGGCACAAACCCTATCATTAACTGCACCTTAGGTGGCAAACTTGATGTCGATGGATTCATCAACGAATCGTTTATCCACTAGCATATAATTTACGCATTTTTGAGTTCGTATGATATATTTTTTATTTTCTTTTAAAACTTACACTTAAAAACTATGTCTACAACTTCGAAAGAGCTCAGAGAAAAATCAACATAAAATGTACACAACCAAAAAATTTAAAAAAATATATACACCCCACATCAATGCGTCCTCTTCAAAAGGATATTTCTGATTTTTTAATTTATGTAAATAGTAAAAATTTTTACATGCACACAGATGTGTACAAAATGCAATTGAAATGATTTGTGATCAATTTTGAAAATTAATCAAAAATATAATTTTTCAAAATAGATTTAAAAAAAATATATATATCCCAGTTCATTCTGTGTAGATCATTTTTTTTTAAATTATAAATTTAGCATTAAATTATTTTATGTGCACACAAGCCATTTGTTAATTTGCAAGGACACACCTTTTATTAAATGCAATTTTGACACTTTAAATGATATTAGTATTTTTTTTTAAATATCATTAGAAAGACAACGTGATTCCCTACAATTTGATTTTTACTGCATGTCAAAATCTACAAGGCATAGATGAATTTTGAGGGCTTCAATTTAGTAAATGAGTAAAATATCGAATTTTCTTCATCAAATTTGGCAAAAAAGTGTTATCCATCTTCATAGATTCACCCTATATTCAATATGAAATATATACTGTTAAATGTTATTCATAAAAAAAGCATTATAAAACAATCCATTGCCAATAAATCTAGACATTCACACAAGTACATAGATTCATTTTATATGCCCAAGGGTTAGATAATTGTTTGGATAGTGTTTTAGTATTTTTGGGGTTGGTATATGGACATAGATGCAACATAAAATAAAAAGTGAATGAGTTCTCACCATTTTTATTTGAGAGAATGAGATTGAAAAGTGAGCAATCTCAAACCTTTAAATAAAGTTAGGGAGATCTTAAGGGCGTGTATGATGCAAGGACTATAATGGTTGTAGATTATTCTAAATAAATATATTTGTAAAGATGAAGGGAACTATGCAATTACAAAATGGTATATTTGTGACAATATGAATGGCACATATTTGCTAGATAAATTGTGGTCATGATTGCTATACTTGAATGGTGTTAGTGATGTTAGATCTATTGTAAGAAACTCAAAACTATGTTAAATAATGTAATGAATACTTTTTATTCCAATATTTTCCACGCTTTATATGATTAATAAGATCTTTTTTTATATATTATGTTGTGTTTGATAATTCAATAGTACTAGTTTTAATTGTTATATAGTATCTTGAACTAAACAAAAGTTAATTAATGAATTTTTTTATTAGTATTGATTTGCAACTCCAATTATAAAAATCCAATATATATGAATGTTATGTAATTGTTTGTTCTGATTGTGCTCAACATTTTTTCTGTTAGAATTATAGTGAGATTTATGAAAAAATACAATAATGTCAAATTCAATTATGAAATAGTGTATGATATTATATAATTTGGGTAAATGTTTTGAAATGTTGTATTTAATGATATTCATGATTAAAACTTAAACACAACTCTTGTGAATAACTCCATTGTTTCCATTGTCCAAAATTTGGTTCCACATGTGCCAACATCATTCTAAAATTGCAAAATTAGATTTGATTTGCATTTTTAGAATCTACGGTTGCATTTTTCTACTTTATTTTTTCACTTTCTAAATCCAAATTTAGAACTTTGGAATCCAATATTAGCATATTTGGAACCAGATTTTACATTTTAGAAACCCCAATTTCGATCTTTGGAAGGATCGATTTTGGCCTGTCTCCAAAGGGGCTTAAATTGAAATTAGTCCAAATTCAAGCTTAAACTGGAATTAGTCCAAATTCAATGAAATGTTCGTTAGTACAAAAATTAAATCCTAACCTAAAGAATGCACTAGAAGCATGCACAAAACCATCAATTATAAAGCAGTACATGGGTTGCCACAACTTGAGGATATAAGAGGTTATTATCCTCGAGATTTGAGGGTAATCTAATCATTCGAGGTGGATCCTTGATAATGAAGGGCTCCCAACCATCATTCTCTTATAGCAATATTGGAAACATCAATATGGCTCAAGGAATGCATGACACATTGGCATTAATAAAAGGTTGTGATACATCATAGTGTCAATCATTTGGTCAAGTCTAACTTTTCTCTCTCCACAAAGTTGGTTTACAAATAAACCTACAGAAGGAGAGTGCGTAGTTTGAGGAGTGTGATTGAGAAAATCACACTAAAGACATGGATGAGGCATGTATGGAAGGAAAGTGTACAAGAAAATAACACATTTGAATATGAACCAAGCAAAGAAAGTGTAGGGGTAGAATGGGGAGTACAAGACCACATGTAATAGTAAAATAACACGAGACAGAGCGCAAAACAATACGATGAAGAGAAATATCATGCAATAATGAGACTAAACTAACACATGGGACTAGAAACAACAAAGAAGAAGACAAAGATATAATCGAATATTCGAAATGCCAAAAGATGAAGAGTCAAGGAGTTAAATAGTTAGAGAAATTAGTAGGAAGATAACTAAGTGGGGTTAGTAGAATATATAAGAGAGTTCAACAAAGAGAAGAGAGGTGAGTTATAGATCTAGAGAGCTTCTAAGATTTGTAATGTTGTAAAATACATAATTTGTTGTGTTTTATAAATAAAGATTTATTTTATCCCCCTTTCTGACTATGCATATGGTTCTTGAATAAATGAGCGTGACTATTAGTGTTATTCTATATTTATGTCTTCTATGTGCCCACTAATTTGTAGGTTCATATCCATTCAAGTCAATGAAATTGAGATGCCATGCTAATTTTCACCGATTGGTACCAAAGTAAGGTTTGAGCTCTAGAAGATAGAGACTTGAGTTGAGACCTACTAAAAAATAAAAATAAGCTATGTGAGTGAATAAATGACAATGAGAAGAGGAAGGCCAATAGTAAACAACCAATTATATGGGTTAAGCAAAAAAAAAAGAGCACTTGAAAAGTAGATAGGGAAATATATATAGAGAAACAGGTGAAACAAAATTAGAATAATAAGAAGAGGAAGTGGAACAACAAGATGGTATGGTGTGGAATGTGAAGTTGATGAAGAGTAGGACATTAAAAAAAATGAAGTTTCTTATTATGGGGGAATCTTGAAGAAAAAAGAGTTGATAGATTGGCTCAATGATATGGAGGTATTTTAAAATTTAAATATGGAAGACCTTTAAGGGGTGAAATTTGAAAGTACCTAGTTGAAAGCACACATTTCCATTTCATGGGATTGGGTGCAACGTGAGAGAGTTCAAAAGAACAAGGAAAATATTTAAAGTTGGAACAAGATGTTGTAAAAATTGAGAGAATTTTTTCTCTATGGATTAAAAATATATCAAATTCCAATAATTTTAGAATTTGAGATACAAGGGATAAAGTGTGCATGAATATATACATGAATTTATAAATTGTCAATTCGATCCAAATGCAAAGAGGACATAAACTAGCGAGTTTCAAGTATGTGAATATACTATGTTTTTTTCATTCAAGATGAGATTATTTTACATAAATTCCATTTAGTAGAAGATGCTTTCCAGCTAGTAGTAAAAGTAGAAGAGAAATTGGAATAGAATACAAAATGACAAAGTTTTGGCAAGCACAAATAGTAGAGGAAGGGGTGGACAAATCCACACTCAAGTTGGAAGATTCAAAAGTAGAAAATATAGGATTCCGAGAAGGGCATGCATACCTCAACAAAGGAAAAGGCCAATAATTTTTCATAGGTAGGTGCATAGGATATGGTGGATGTAAGAAACTAGTTTATGTTACTTGTAGAATAGAGAGACATGTCTTTTGAATTCCTAAAGTGAAAAAATGCACTTAGAAATGAAGCTAAAGCATGTTGGAACATGGAGAAACTTCAAAGGAAACAATACAAATTTATGCTTTAGTGAAACAAGGCAAGCTTTGATGATGAGAAGTATCAAAACACCTATGAAGCAATAACATGCCCCAGAAGTAAAACATTTTTGTAGAAAAATATATTTAGAACCATTTAAGGGAGGATGCAAGTGTTGCAAATTGATTATTGACAGTGGAAGCACACAAAATATGGTAGCTATAAAAATGGTTATGAAATTGAATTTAGTATGTTATAGTTAGAAAGCCATGTAGGGTAGCATTTAACATAGGAGGCATCGTGATGGAGTGTTATCTGTTGCTATATCCATGGATACTTGTCATTTGTAAAGGGAAAGACATATGGTAGTATGAAAAAGTGAGGTACACAAAGGAAGGAAGAATACCTACACGACTTCAGAAATGGCAAGAAATCTTAGTTGTTTTCCCTAGAAGAAGAAACAATGGAAATCTTGTTGGCAATTTTTTTTAAGGGTGGTATACAATATGATATGAAGTGTTGTTCCTTGTTATCAAGGAAGGTGGAGGAGAGAATATATATGTAGGTTATCATAGAAGCCACAAAGTTACTGGAAGAGTACATGAAATTGCACATGAATATTTTCCAAACAGATTACTACTAAGAAGGAAAAGAGCACACTAGATTGATTTGATCTTAGAAGCGAGTTTATTGAATTAGGCTACACACATATTGAGTCTAATGGATATCATATAGTTGAACAAGCATGCCGATGAGGTATTAGGGAGATAGAAGCCCATTTGTAATACTACTGTTGATTATCATGAAGAAGGATTGCTAAATAATATACAATTAGGGATAGTTTCCGATTGTTGAGAATGCATGTCTTGATGGAATTTGGTAATAATGGATGGTTGACTACCAATAATTGGCCCTTTTGACGTCCTCAATGTCACTGAGAGGAAAAAAACATGATTATGAGAAATATTCCTTTGTTCCAAGCACAAGCTCTCAAGGAGTCATTAATAGATCACATAATTCTTATAGTAGCAAGATGAAGTTAAGTGATAAATAAATAAAATGAGAAGAAACACAAGCTAAGGTGGAAGAATTCCATCACCAATAAAATCTACATTTGACAAAATGATGTAAACCCACACAAACAAAATGTGCACACTACCTCCTTGCTTAAGGTACTTACTATTGAAAAATCCCATGTATCACCAAACTATAGTATCCTTTTAACACACCCACTTCACCTACATAACTAACATTTTGATCACCTATGAGTTTGGGCTTCATAAATTTCCCTAGGGCCGAACAAAGGATAATCGTCCTAACATGTTTTGTACCTTTCTAGAGCCTCTTAGTATCATGGAGCTCTCTAATATTAAAGAACACCAAATTTAGAAAGAGAGTGTTGTTAAGTAAATTTAGTGTCAATAAGGGAATTCTCATCATTTTATTGGTTTTCTAAAAAAAATCCTCCCAACATCAATGTCTTCATAATCCACGAGAAATAATTTCTCTCTTAACTTTGCTACAATCTTGCTCGAACCCCTTGTCTTTTCCTTTTATCTTTATGAATTCTCTCACTACACAAAATTCAACTATATATTACGACTCTCATTTCAGATTGGCATTGGCAAATTTCATCCTCCAAGGATCTTCTAGTGAACCAATTCTCCTACCTAGTGAACCAATTATCCTTGGAGGATGAAACTTGAAGTATGTCTCAATTTTGTCAAGCTACTGAACCAATTCTCCTACCTTTAAATGATTTTTCAATCTTCATTGTTATTTTTTTTCTTCAATCTGAAACTTCATCTCATTCCTCTTGCTTTTGTTATGATCCACTATTTTCAACTTATGTAACTTGTTGTTTGTTCTCTTATTCTTCTATCCTTCTTCCTATTTCATTTAGTTATATGTTTATTTGTTCACTATTGTTCTATCAACTCTTCTCGTCATTTCTTCTCACATGACCTCTTGCCTTATTCTTTGAGCACTTCCTCTTGTTCAGTATATTTTTCCGTGAGCATTAACCTTGCTTTTATACCAGAATTGTGTAGTCAAAGGCATGGATTGCTCAATACACAATCTCTCCTTGTGCAGTGGCTTGGAATGGTCCATTAGAATAGAAAGCATACTTAGACTAATAAATAACCACACACCAATCAAGAACCAAGCTACACAGTCATAAGGGAAAGCATTTGCTTGTCATATACATACATATTACAATCAAGTCTGCACTTTTTGTGTTATACTACTTTGCTTACAACTAAATCACCACTATTTCCTACTAACTTTGATACAATGACCTGCCAAATGACTCTAATGGCAACCCTATTTATTCTTTTTTCATTGACTTTCCAACATCATTTGCAACTCTTTGCTTTCCTTCTTGTTGCTTCATCTTCCTCTCTCACTACTAAAATACACATACGACTCTTTGGATGCTTGATCTTTACCGTATGCAATTATAATATATTTTCACCATGTTGTCACTATGTTCCAAGCTATTGTGCTCATCTCTTGTCACGCTTCTTATGCATGATTCTCATTGCAATTGTCATGCATGCTCCTTGACTCCTTGTTGTTCATATGAGGGCATCACCATCTACAATCTTCCATGCTAGCTATTGGCCTCGGCCTCCTAAGTATTGCATTGTTGTATCATGGTTGTAATTTGAAAACTGTCTATCCAAATCAGCTAAGGTCTACCTATTCTTGACTTTAGATGGATGAAGGTCATTAGCATGATAAGATGACCAACAAGATGGGAAAACAGTGAAACGCTATGATAAGGATTAATCTTTTGCATTTCACCATTATAAAGTTGGTGAGGGTTGGCGTTTAACATTAACAATCACAAATAATTGGGACAATTTTAAGCATGAAGGGAATTAAAGTTTATTAAAAGAATTGGAAATCCAAAATCCAAGAGAGAAACCAAAACAAAATTAGTAGTAAAATCCAAAATCCAAGAGGGACAATCGGTTTCTGCAAAACAATTGCAAGGTAAGAATGGCCTATGCAGGTCTCGAACCTGCGACCTTCGCGTTATTAGCACGACGCTCTAACCAACTGAGCTAATAGGCCATGTAAATAATGTTTGAATATTTCGATTGTTGATTTTATTTGTTACTTTGATGCAATTGATCAAACCAAAACCTCGATCTTAAGTGAAGACATTTCTTTCAGTTCAGCTTTGTTGAGATATGTTCACCCAAATCTATTTCCATTACTGCGATTTCAAATTTTCAAAATAATGTTTTATTTAGAGTGGAAATTATTTATATTTTTAATTTCAAGGAACATGTTGATATTATTTATCAAAATATTTCTGGAGGCAAATTGATGTAATCTTCTATCAAATTTTAGAAAATATGACACTATTTTAAGGGTTGCTGGTTGTTCTACTTATGGTTGTTCTACTATTCATCTTGTGGCTGTAGTTTAGTGGTGAGAATTCCACGTTGTGGCCGTGGAGACCTGGGCTCGAATCCCAGCAGCCACATCTTTATTATTTTGGCAATTTTGCGAAAATGCATTGAGATTTTATTTTGTTTTTCTCCATGTACCCTGTACTGGTTTTAATTCCAACATCGAGTCTTGGTTAGTTTGTGTAATAAAATTAATTACATTCTAAGTTGTGGTTTATAGATGTATCATTAACCTCTTTTCATTTTAAATCAAACAATTGATTTATTTTTATTTATTTACTTCTCGGCTCTTCTTAGGTAGAATAAAACCATTAATATTTTATTCTCGTAAATACTTATTTATCATCCATACCTTCCTGTTATTTTTGCTACTCAACTCAGAATTAATGGTTGGTTAAATTAATACTGTTATTCTCGTAATACTTATTTATCATCCATACCTTCCTGTTGTTTTTGAAAATTAAACTTGCATGGAAATTTCCTGCTCCCCTTAAATTTGCATATGAAAAACAGTTAAAACAGTAAATCTGCATCTCGTCTTTATGTTTTGCCTAAATTTTGACAAGCGCCGTGAATAAATTTCTTTTCATATAGTGTTTATTTTGAAATTTTGAAGGCACCTCTAATGGAATTGTATCAAACTAAACGCAACTGAAGAAACGTGAATTCATCCGCAGGTTTGAAGATTCCCTGTAAAAGTGATTCACGGTCCATTGAATATCTTACCAATGGCAATAACCTATAAAATGCAGCTTTTTTTATCCAGCCATTTTAAATTGGCCTATTAAACCAAAGCCATATCCATCCTGAAAAATCTGCAATAGAAACAAGATCCTCCACCTACCACAAGTGAAAAACAAATTGGCATCTATTGGAGCAAATCAGTCACCTATCACTCGTCTTTCAGATTCCAGAGCACCTGCTAAAAATAAAACCATGTTACTCAATAATCACATAGATCTACCATCTATCACTGACAATCACTTGATCAAATCAGCTCCCTATCACAGGTCATCCTAGGCACCACATGAGTCGAAAATACATTTATCATAGTCATCAATGTAAAAGACCCATCATCTCTCATCATGAGAAAAATCTGTCAAAACATATCATAGGTACAAGTGTTCATCTTATTCACAAATCTTCAATAAAAGAAGCAGACAAACTCCTTTCTCAAGTCCAAGTGCTTCTCCAAGCAACTTAGGATTTCACACCCAACGACCTCAACTAGGTCAAATACCTCTCCTAGGGGATTTTCAACTGAAATACAAATCTCCCTCTTACTCAAGAGTGATTTCAACTACAACTGCTCTGATACCATGTTAGAAATTTCATGTAATCGAGAAATTAATGGAAAATTGAAATCTCACCTTATTCTGAGAAGATTTCTTGGATCTTAGCCCTAGAATTTTCAGCTTTAGGACTGTTGTACTTTAAAATATGAGACAACGGTGAAAATATCACAATAATTTAATTCAAAATTCAAACAACCCCACACATCGTGGAAATTCAAGGAGAAAAGTTACCAAACAATGAGATGAGTTTCAACTCCTTCTCGGGAAACTTATCAGCCAATAACCAGATCTGAAAATGTACTTTTACAATATTATAACAACAGTAAACTCAACCCCTTCTAGGGCAACTTATCGGCGAATAACTAGATTTGAAAATGTACTTTTACAACAGTATAACAGCAGTAAACTCAGCCCCTTATATTCTTCGTAGATGTTAATAAACTTTGTTACTGGATGAACTAGCTGGGCTAGTCACCGATAAGCAAATGGGAAAAAGTGACCATTGTCACCTTAGTCACTTCCTCAAACTTCTTTGGAAGTCGGAACCTCCTAGGGGAGAGCCCTAATAGCAAGTCTGTAAGGACACTTAGACACCAAATTAAATCTTCTTTATAATGGGTTAGTGACCAGTGCCTTTATGGAGTCAATTTAAGAATGAAGAAGACATACTATATACACAAACATAAATCTTGTAAGTGCAGATCATCATATCATCTTCATTCAACCAATGTGTGTTATAAATGCATAAGTATGACAGTAATAAAGTAAGCAGTAAAAGAGACATTCAGTGTGTCTATTTTAACCAAGCTAGGAGTATTTATCTTTTGACAAATATATCATTCACCCAAGATCTGTTAATAATGGTCCAATTAATATACCTCATGGGCAAATATTACAACATTCACTTAACCAATTCTTTGTGCAGTAAGAACAAGTTTCAGAATGACATTAGTAGCAGTAGATGATTTTGGACAGTTTTGCATGCAACAAGAAAGTATAACAATAATTAGTATTCATATGGAACTCATATCACCTAACTTTATCAACATCATAAGTATTTATCCATAGTCTGATATATGTCCCTTTATGGCATATAAATACAAGTTAAGGTCATCCTTGAATATTATCTTCCCACTAACAGTAGTTTGAAATAAATAATCACTAACCTCTAACTTGTTTTGTATTGGCTTGTGGTAGGGGTACGATTGTTAGAGAGTGGGAGGAGGTCTGCAATAATATGTGACGACCTCCTGTTTTTGCTTGTCTACCACACTATTCCTAGTTCGAAGTTATATGGACCTGGCATATTTGACTCTATTTTGTTATATTTTATGTTCAAATATGTATTTTCCAGGACAATATCCCAAGATGCTTTAAACAGGTAAATTTTTGATATTTTTATTACCTTGTTTATCATTTTGATGGATTTCAATTCATAATTGAAAACTTTAACTTTTGATTAAATGCTGATCCTTTGTCAAAATCTTGTTTCCCGCATAGTTACTTTTCTGGTGGCTCGATCTCGTACCTATTCTGGCACTCACTGAGCATGTATTGATTGGTTCAGATATTTGGGGGATTTGTTCACCTGAGATAACTTATGGTTATGCATCCAACCATTTCCATGTTGACTATGAGCTACCTAGTGGCATTTTGTAGCCTTTATTTGCCAAAGATCGTGGACCTCAATCTTCAACAATGCGTGGATTCCAGAGGATCCGAATCCAATATAATATCTTGACCTATTTTCTACATTGGATCGGTTATTGGTTGTTTTCATTATCCGGGCTAAGTGTAGATCTTATGGGCAGGGTCGACCCTTTTCAGTTGTCGACCCATGATGTAATTCAAGCTATAAATATGTTTGTGAAACCTTAAAAGAGGGAGAGATGAGATACTGTAAAAATCTGATTACAAATTATTGATTGACTGCTGCGTTTTCTTCCTGAAAGTTCCAGTTTCAGATCTATAAGTGTTGGAGGCTGGGCCCACCTTCAACTCTTGTTGTTTATGCGTAGTTTTGTTTTCCTTTTATTACTGTAAGCAAATTTATATCGTTTCTTCCTGATACTGTCTTTTGTGTATATGTATGCTGGTAGCTTAACAAGATTCAGGATTGAAAATAGATGTGTGTTTATATTGGATTGGTTCGTATCAATAGGGTATTTAGTTCAGGGTTAACCTCAGCCTTTTTTGCAGATTTGATTGAATGAATTATAGGCTTGAAACCAATAGAAGAGTAGCTAGATAAGTTGGATCTGAATCCTTTCTTCTTTTGTTATGTTATAGTATTAAGAATTGAATAATTAAATCTTTGGATAGAATTTCCATAGTTTACAGAGTTTCCATAGTTTACATAGTTTCCATAATTTACAGCGCTTATAGAGTTTTAAGAGTTTAAAGAATTTGCAGCGTTTCTACAATTTATAGAGGTTTTAGAGCTTATAGAGTTCGTAGGGTTTTTAGGTTAGCATTTTCAGACTTGTTGCATAGAAGATTTGGATTATGTATTGTTTATTTCAAGATCTTAAGGAAGCTGAATGAGATTGTTAATATTTGGCAGTTTATTAACATTTGGCAGTGTGTATTTGCTAGTACATTGTGATTTCTGCTGTTCATTTATTTGTAATTATAGATTGAATTCGAAACTTAATAATGAAGTGTTAAATCTTGTAGTTTGGTTGGATTGGATTGAAACATAGCTCTGTCTATATATTTTCAATTCACTTTCATGATCACAGGGTATTGCTCCTTGATAAAAGGCAGATTCATTGCAGTGATTGTTTTGTGAATGATAGTGTTGGTATGAAGTAGGGATTGGTAGTCTTCAAAGTAGTAAACTTTCAATTCTTGTAGAAGAGCTATTATACTTAGAACTCCAGTGTGTATAAAGCAGATTTGTAGAAGTCGTTGTGTGAGATATTAAGATTGGTCAAACAACATTTCCTTTTGTAGACAGGTTTGAGACCTGGAGATCTCTTTTAACAAGTAGGATTTCTTCTAAGGAATCATTTGGTTGTTTAGTTGCTCTTTTGGAAAATAGTTTATAGTTAGTATGGTTTGAAACTGCTTTAAGATTCATTCATTGAATTTGGTAAACTTTTGATTTATGAACAGTATTCAGCAGGTTGATTCTTTTCTCTAGATTAGATTTAACAGTTTTTTATCTTGGCTGCTCAATAGAGTAGTTAGTTTTAGGAATTACGTTTGTGTGTGAGTAGATTGAAATTACCCTAGACATGAGCTCTAAACTATTTTATCTTGCACATAATAGGGTAGCAACTCAAAGTTTACGTGTCCCGGTCGATAATTAATTGAAGGTAAATTAACTAGTAATATTTTACCCAACAATATGTAGACCTATTGCAAAGCCATAGAAGGCAGGCCCTAAAGGATATTACAACCTAGGACAGGGTTGTTCATAGGCTGCTACAGCCTTGGGCCAACCCAAAAAATGGACCGAGGCTCCAATGAGGAAAATCAGAGGTAGGGGAGGTCCCCAAAGTAGTAGGCCGAGCCTAAGGAAAGGTTGATGGAGGTGGGTCGAGGGCTTGAGAGAGACCAAGCAAGCAGGCCGAAGATGGTACAACGGGCTAGGATCAAGGTCATGGGTTGGAGGAATGAGAAGAAGGGAGGTCAAGGTGGAAGGGAGGTCGAGGTGGAAAGAAGGGTGGTCGAGGATGAAAGAGGACAAAGGAAAGTTGGGCCGTGAGTAGGAAGAGGTGGACGGAGGCTGGGCGATCCCAAGAAGAGCAGGGTCGAGGGCTGTTGCAGCCCTAGCTAGCAGGACTAAGGGTGAAGGAAGGGAAGAAGGTGAAGGTCAAGAGTTGGAGAATGAAGGGAAAGGGAAGGAGAGGTAGAAAGGAAGTAGGGCGAGGGTTTAGGAGGAGGATAAGGGCACCGTTTTAGGGTTGTATGTAGCCTAAAACTAACCCTAATCTAACATGCAATGCAACCTACCTAACCCTAGAGACTAGGTTTTAAGAAAAAGAAGGGTTTGGGACAAAGGGTTTAGATTTTACCCTAACCCTAGGGAATCTAAGGAGGTGACCAATCTTCCTTTTGAGAATCCTATCCTAGGTTTGGAAACAAAAATAAAAGACCTAAGCCTCTAACCCTAGAAGGACTCCTATAAGGGACGTACTTCTACAGACCAAGGTGACTAAAGGTTGAAAAATGGCCTAAACAAGAAAAAATGCCGCTCTAATGGCTACCATTCAATCTATAAACATACATCATTCATCAACATTTAACAAAGAGAGATAAAGAAAAACCCTAGATACCTCATTGTGCAAGTGTTTAGCCAACAAATCATAGCATCACCTTTAGCAAGAGCATAGAACCAAAGAAACTTCAAGAAATTGCCATCAAACCCAGAAAATCATCTTCCTCAAGAGGGGCACATCACTTCCAAAGAGCCCTAGTAGGGTAAAATAAGTACATATTGTTTGATCCCATTTGTCTTATGTTCAAATGAAGCGAGAAGAGACTTATAAATAGCCTTCTCACACTCACTTTACAAATATAACCAGGCCGACATGCCTTAAAATGTCAATTTGAAATTATAAAATGTTAACTTAAAATTATAACATAAAACAATAAAAACTAATTAAAAAATAGCCTAAAGTAGACTTAAGGTAGGCTACTTGGGATATTTTTCCTAGGTCCCTAAAACTGCTAAAAATAAGCAAATCACTCTGAATGAAAGGCTGGAGTGAGCTGGAGGGAGGGTGTCATGCCCCATCTAACCCGAAAAATGTTGCAAATCCCTCAATTCCCCCCCCTCAAAGTAGTAGTACGTCTTGGGTGGAAGGATGACGTCATTTGTGGAAGGAGCCCAAGGAGAGAGTGCACCAGCCAGCTGAAGGTCTAGGAGGGTGGCTGAGGTGGCTAAGAAGGGAGACCAAGGTCTCACAGCTGAATCAAAGGTGATCTACCGGTGCAAGGAAGCAAGGTGTGGGGTCATGTGACCCAGTGATCAACTCCTAGGATCCTCGGACACCAACCCCAGGGTTAAAAACCCCAACGAGGGCAGTCAACAGTGCCATTAAGCCATAGTACTCCTAAAGGAAGGACCAAAGGACCCGGTCATGACAACCACTGCTGAATAACAACCCTCCTAGTAAAAAAATGGCCTCTCTCTCCCTGGGGCACATCTTAAGATGCGTTGGGTACAGGTGCAGTGTAATACACTCAACAATTTGCCCCTTTATTTATGTCAAATCAGCAAGACATAAACAATTGTAAATGACAATGCATAAAGGATAAATATAATTGATATTCAAATCTAGAAATTGCACAATATATGGACAACTGGAAACCTTATATATTAGCTCAAGATCTAGTACAAGTACATACCATAGCCTTCTCTCAAGGCTAGTACAAAAACTCCAACTATCCAAAAATATCTAACTAGGGTAAATCATCAAACCCTAGCTCAACCAAGGAGATCCAATGTGCACAAACATTTTAATTCATCCTCCAAGGCAAGACACCATTTTATCTTCTTCTTCACCAATCCACCCTAGGGTCTTCTCTCAAAACTTTAATATCCAGTCTCTAAGGATAAAACCATAACCTTAGAACTTCAAGATGGTCCTGTTGAGTTTTTAGGATAGTGCAGTTCATTAGCATTTATTTAATCCCATCATTACATAAGTATAATATGAACCATAACTAAACCATAAATCATATACATGTATGCAGGTGTAAATCAACAGAATCACAAGAAGATAGACAAGCACAATAGACACATGATTTATTCTGGGAAACCATGCCACTCGAGGGTGAAAAACCCAACAACCTTTTCACTATGATAATAGATTCATTAAGTACAAGTTTAACCATTAACAAAATCCCTTAATTACAAGGGTATAATAATTAGAAAAACACTTATCTTTTTCTTGTGTCCTTCATGAGCAAACCCATCTCATGAGGACAACCTCTTCACAAGAGGTTAGCTGGTCTTATCCAAGTATAGCAGGTTGCTCCATAGAAGACCTCTAGTTGTAGTAGATTTCTCACATACACAACGAGTTGATCCAATGTATATAAACATCTCACATATGCCTGCCAAACTGTTGCAAGGATAGAGGGCAAACTTCCTCATAATATGCCTAAAATCCCATGAGCTAAAACATAGGCAAGAGAGCCTTCTTAAGATGGGACAAACTATTGGGAGAGAAGACTTCTTTCAAGGTGTTGAATTGAGGTAGGAAGGGCATATCACATTACAAGGGTGCCGAGCTATTAAAGGAGTGAGTACAAACTTCTCCTTCTTGTAGCAAGCTGATTCAAGGGAGAGAATAGTCCTCTCATGCCAAACTAGTAAGGAGGCAAACTTCTCTTCCAATGGGCCGAGCTGTTACCAAGCAAGAGAACCTTCACATTTTATGTATCTCAATGAAGATTTGATCCTCTTATTTATACTCATCCATAACTCTTAAACCATCGTGACTTTTGGGCATTAGGGCCGACCTTCCTTTTTCACCTTTAAACTTCATTTAATGCACTTTCCAACCAACGTGACACTTTGCTTAGCAGGACGACTGTTAGGAACCCGTGTCAACCCTTCTCTTTACTTTGTTAGTATATTGTTGTTGGACACATATTCTTTGTAAGTTGTCCCATGAGTATATTGTATTATCCCACATTCATGGGGAGTAATAGTTGTTTAGATTAGACTTAGTATATAAGTACGTGTTGAGGTCAATGAAGGCATCCACGAGTTATTTGTATTGAGCTTGCTCAAAGGAGGTTGCCCCCTTGAAGTGGCCTGCGATCAATACATTCCTTCTATGTTCTGTTATTTCTGTTATACCGTTCATTTTCATTATTTATTGTAGGAGGTTTCTCTCATCTAGTATCAGAGCACTTTCTTGGGCTCCCTGGGTGGAATTTATACCATTTTTTTTTTCCGCAGTGGCTTCCCGACGTTGTGATTATTGCAGTAGTTCTTCTTCTTTGCATTTTTATTGTTCATTTCAATTGCAAGTTCAGATCAGGGAATAACCCCTATCTTCTTAACTGTGGGAAGTACCTGGGCATAGCTCTAAAACTCATTGTGAGGAGTACCACAAAAAACATGAAGTAGCTAGCCACTGAGAGGACCTGCTAGCAAAAAGGAAAATGGCCCCTACTTGATTGACTAGTTCCCACCCGTGAGGTAAACCAAGAGTTGTCATTTGTGGCAAAGCAGTTATCAGTTTTACCTGAGTCGTGGAGTGAGGGGTACTGCCCCAATATGCAAGCTATTAGATAGCATTGGTGGTTAAGTGAATCCCATGAACCTTTAGGAAGTCGAACATACCTGGGGTCCATATCTATTTCGAGTTGATAAATAGCAGATTGTATCTGTCCAGAGTCGACACAGATCAATTCCATTCAAAAAAAGTATAAATTTATGTTTTCTCACCATATCTTCTTTGCTTTAGCTCTATTTCCCATGAACATTCCCTGGAACCCCTCTAGTTCCATTCTACATATTTCTTTCATTGAGGACCCTATCCCAAATTCCACTTTCTGAAGCCAAAAATCCCACATTTGTTTGTTTTTAGGGTTTTCCATAACTTTTTCGATTCTCACCCAATCGCCTTGAAATTTTTCCACAATGTTTATTTTCTATTTCTGCTTCCTTGTCCCTCTTTGACAATTTTTCCCATTCTTTCACCCCGCGTCTAAAATCCCCATTTTTTGTTTCCCTATCTCTTAGAAAGTGTCCAAAACCTAGTCAAACCCCAGTTACCCATCAAAGTTTTTCCCAACTCCAAATTTTTATTTTCTAAAAAAAAAATTGTTTTTGTTTTTCTACCCATTGCCTAAAAAAAAACTCGTTATGGTTGTCACCCGCACAGGAGCAAGCAAACAAATGAAAGATGAACTTGTCGCGCTCAAGACCAATTTCCAAGATCTGGATGAAAAAATTATAGGCCTCCATCTTCAACATTCAGCCATGAACAATAGACGATGTCCAGAGTCTTCTGCAGACCCTGTGTTCTCTTCTTCCAACAATTTTCGTGGGCGACGCTTGATTCTTCTCGCTTCAATGGTGATGATCCGAATGGATGGATATACAGGGAAGAACAATATTTCAATTTGCATAACACTTTTGATGTCAACAAAGTCCCACTTGCATCCTTTCATTTGGAACATGAAGCCCTTCAAGGGTTCCATTGGTACATCAAGGTTCATGAAGAGCCAAAATGGACAAATTTTTGCCAAATCCACGATTTGGCCCTAGTGCTTTTGATGAATTCACAGGAGCACTCACTAAACTTCGTCAAACTGGCACTGTGAGAGAGTATCAGACAAAATTTGAGAAACTGGCCAACCACACAGAAGGATTGTCTGATACATTCTACAGTAGTTGTTTTATCAATGGTCTGAAGGATGCAATCTGATCTGAGGTTAAAATGTTATGTCCCAACAAAATGATTGAAGCCCTAGGGTTGGCTAAGTTGGCATAGGACGAGATCATAGCTCAATAGCTCTCCAAATCCACTTTTGTTCCATTCAGAAATATGGTTTCCCAAAGACCTCCAATCATGCCAGCTCCTAAAACCACTCCTATCAAGCATTTTCCTTAAGTCGGGATGCGGGCACGTAGAGAAAAAGGGCTTTGTTATAATTGTGATGAGAAATTCACCGAGGAACATAGATGTATTGAGCAAAAGATCTATCTCTTGGATGTAGATTCTCCGCCTGCAATTGAAATTTGTGAAGATACTCAGGATCCAGTAGATGATCATATCGACATTCAGCGGCTGCTTGTTGACCCTCCTTCTTAGGACGACCACCCAGAGATATCTCTCCATGCATTAACCAAAGTCACCACCCCACAAACCATGCGGGTCAATTGTTTCTTCAAGAAGCTCCCTCTTACAATACTCATTGATTCTGGTAGCACTCATAGCTTCATTGACCCTCGGATCGCCAAAGAAGCTGATTGTTTTGTCCATCCTTGCTCCACCTTTGAAGTCATGATTGCCAATGGGGGCACCTTAACTTGCAAGGGGAAGTGTCGCAATGCGCGTGTCTCTACTGGAGATTATAACTTGCGCTCCGACATGTTTTCCTTTCCCTTAGGCGGATGTGATGTGGTTTTGGGCGCTCAATGGTTACGCACACTTGGACCCATCTTATGGGATTTTGCTGAACTTTGGATGCAATTTTCATTCAATGGGAAAAAACACACATTGAAGGGCTTACAACCAAGGTCTCTCAACATCATCGATTCACATCACATGGAAAAGATCCTTAAGAAGAATTCACATGGTGTCATCACTCAGCTCCATTCCATTCAGATGCAACCATCAACAGTCTCCGTTACTCCCTTGGATGTACAACAAATTTTGGATCGATATACATGTGTCTTTCCTGAACCAGTGGGATTTCCACCTTCAATACCATAGGACCATAGTATTTCGCTCGTTCTTGGAAGCGTACCTCCCAACATCAGGCCCTATCGCTACCCGTTTCACCAAAAGACAGAGATTGAGATGCTCATTTGGGACTTACTAGAGCAAGGTATTATTCACCCTAGTACCAGTTCTTCTTGTCCAAAAAAAAGATGGGTCATGGCGCCTCTACATTGACTTTCGGGCACTTAATCACATCACAATCAAGGATAATTTTCCAATTCCTGTTGTTTATGAGCTTCTTGATGACCTTCATGGTGCTCATTTTTTCTCCAAGTTCATGAGGATGATTTCCCTAAAACGAATTTCCGCACACATGATGGCCACTATGATTTTTTGGTCATGCCCTTTGGCCTCATTAATGCTCCTTCCACATTCTAGGCATTGATGAATAAAATATTCTGGCCCTACTTGTGGAACTTCATTGTGGTCTTCTTTGATGATATCCTCATCTATAGTAAAACATGGTCTGAGCATCTCCAACATCTGGATCTTGTACTACAACTTTTCTGTGATCAACATCTCCATGCCAAACTGTCTAAATGTGTTTTTGGGCAAGAGGATGTAGAGTATCTCGAGCATATTGTTTCAACACAAGGGGTTTGTGTGGATCCTTCCAAAATAGATGCAATGAAAAATTGGATGCATCCTCAGACACTCAAGAGCCTTCGTAGTTTTTTGGGACTGACTAGCTACTACCGCAAGTTTGTCAAGGATCACGGGAAGATTGCAACTCCATTAACAACTCTATTGAAAAATGATGCTTTTACATGGACACATGATGTTGAGTGTGCATTTGACAAATTGAAACAAGTTATGTGTACCACACTTGTTCTAGCTATGTCCGATTTTTCCAAGCCCTTCACTATTGAGAGTGATGTTTGCGACAATGGACTTGGTGTTGTTCTCCTTCAATATGAACATCCAATTGCATTCACCACCAAATCCCTTTCCGGTAAGAATTTAGTCACCTCTACATATGAGAAGCAAATGATGGCTATTTTGCATGCAGTATAGAAGTGGCAACCATAACTATTAGGGAATCATTTCTGCATTAAAACTGATCACCAGAGTCTGAAATGTTTCCTAGAACAACGGGTATCATCCCCAACACAATAGAAATGGGTTAGAAAACTCATGGGTTACGACTATGAGATCAATTACAAGAAGGGTAAGGACAATCTTGTGGCATATACTCTTTCTCGCACAGTTGATAACCATGTTTTTCTTTCAACTAGTTCTATGCCTATTCCAAATTGGTTCCAATCTGTTCAGCAAGACTATGCCAATGACTCTTCATTATCTGAAATCATCCAACGGTTGGTTAATAACCCTTTTGTTGTACCGCATTACTCTTGGGATGGTGCTTCTTTGAGATACAAGGGTCGTCTGGTGCTTCCCCAGAGCACAAATCTTCAATAGGTTGTCTTCAATGAACTCCATGCTTCTCCATCGGTAGGGCACTCTAGGTTCCTCAAAACATATGAGCGGGCATGACGTAACTTCTTTTGGAAGAGAATGAAAAGATAAATTCAACAGATGGTAGCTGAATGTGATACCTACCAGCGTCACAAGGGTGAAATAACACTCCTGGGATTTCTCGAACCCTTTCCCATCTCTACACGAATTTGGAAAGATATTTCGATGGATTTCATTGAAGGGCTCCCTAAATCTGAAGGGAAGACAATGATCTTGGTTCTGGTTGATCGCCTCTCCAAATATAGTCATTTTTGTGCCCTCGACCATCCATATATCGCCTCCTCAGTTGCAAAAATTTTCATGGACCAGATCTTTCGTCTTCATGGAATCCCTTCTTCCATTGTCTCAGATCGCGATGCAACTTTCATAAGTCATTTTTGGACAAAACTATTTCACCACACTGGCACCAAACTGAATATGAGTTCAGGGTATCACCCACAAACAGATGGTCAGACTGAAGTTATCAACAAATGTTTGGAAACTTATCTTCGTTGCTTCACCTCTGAACAACAACATCAGTGGGCAAAGTGGATCCCTCTCGCTGAATGGTGATCTAATACCTCCTACCACACTGCATCTAAAATGACTCCATATGAAGTAATCTATGGTCAAGCACCACCAATGCTCCTTCCATACGTCCCCAATGGTTCACAAGTTCAGGCAGTTGACACAGTTCTTCGAAACGGAGATCAAATTCTTCACATTTTGCAGAACAATCTTCACATGGAAAGAAACCGAATGAAACAACAAGCCGATCAACACTGTTTTGAGTGCACTTTTCAAGTCGGTGATATGGTTTTTCTTCGTCTACAACCTTACAAGCAATTCTCCCTGCAACTCAAAGGGCATCATAAGCTTACTCCAAAGTTCTATGGGCCATATAAAATTCTTCAAACGATTGGGTCTATTGCTTATAAAATGGAACTTCCTTCTTCTCGCGTTCACTCAGTATTTCATGTCTCTTGTCTTAAGAAAGTTATTGGCACCAACATTAGAGCACAAACTATTTTACCAGAATTGGATAATGAAGGATCCATCATTTTCGAGTCGGAGGCCATCCTCAATAGGCGCACTTGTTAAGTTCGCTCTTGATCCATCACAGAGGTATTAATTCAGTGGCACGACATGCAACCAGAGGATGCCAGATGGGAACCACTCCTTTAGATTCAACAACAATTTCCACATCTAAATCTTCGAGGACAAAACTTTTCTAAGAGGGAGGGGATGTTAGGAACCTGTGTCAACCCTTCTCTTTACTTTGTTAGTATATTGTTGTTGGATGCATATGCTTTGTAAGTCGTCCCATGAGTATATTGTATTATCCCACATTCATGGAGAGTAATAGTTGTTTAGATTATACTTAGTATATAAGTACGTGTTGAGGCCAATGAAGGCATCCACGGGTTATTTGTATTGAGCTTGGTCAAAGGAGGTTTCCCCCTCAAAGTGGCTTGCGATCAATAAATTCCTTTTGTGTTCTTCTATTTATGTTATATTGTGCACTTTCATTATTTATTGCAGGAGGTTTCTCTCAACAACCTACTCAAGTGTCACGTTGGTTCTTCTTGTCAGCTCCTTGGATATTCTTGGGGCTTCCTCAATGTTCAATGGCCATCGAATTGACTTAGGATTATTCTCTTTATCATAGGAAAGGTCTCATGTCCAAGTCCCGTGGACGAGCACCACCCTTTGTAATATTACCACTTCACATGTATGTTGACCAACCATCTCGAGCTATGGTATGTGTGCATCCATACTTGGACATGTCTTGCACAACGAGGGATAGCTAGTCCCTCAAGAAAGCACTTCGATTCCTAACTCACGGTCACGGTCAACCCAACAATGTGAAGGTGTATCAGGTCATCTCATGACCACCCCACTTCATCCTACTTGATGATAGTGGATCCCACTCCATCCTACTCGATGGCAAGTAGATTAGGGTCTGTCACAAGGGTCTGTCACAAGCCATTTCATGACTATTCCACTTTGTTCTATCTCGACGAGTAGTGGATCCCACCTCATCCTTCTCGATGATAGGTGGATCATATCGCATAGGCTATAACCATATGGACAAGTCCTTAAGGGCTACAACCACAAGGGACGATGGGATACAACCCATAAGTCTCCCAACCACATGGGATACACCCCAAGGGATTATGGGCACCAACCTAGTGACGAGTTATCCCAACCACATTGGTCACACCCCAAGGGTTGTTGGGAACCCACCCATTGATGAGTCATTCCCACCACAAGGGATGCTAGGCACCAACCCAAAGAATCATACCAACACAACTTAGTCCATCGAGAAGTATCCATGTATAACATATCAGTCCATCAATATGTCCAACACAGATCAATCTATCAATCTGTGTTCTCCCATTCCAGGTATAATGTCTCACCATTTCTACAAACATCAACATGTCCAAGAAACTCCAAGAAGGCGAAGAAACCCTAACACCTCAAGAGACAAAGAGATAACAAGTACAAGTGAAGACTCCAAGAGAGAGAAAGAAGAGGGATCATCCCAACTTCTCCTCCATAAGAGAAAACCCTAGTTACAACAACAAAATCCAAATGAAGACTTCTCCTATAGACTTCATCCCTACTGCTAGATTCTTGAGGTAACCCTAGGGACTGCTTCGAAGAAGTTAAGTACAAAGAAAATAGTACAAATGATGACATGAATGGAATGACTCTCTCCTTTATTTATATGATAGGTAAGGGACACCAACAATACTATGTGGGTCTTAGCCCTTACAACCAACCTACAATTAGCCTTTGTCGGGAAACATAAGTGAGATGTCCACTCCAAAGTACATGTGTCATGCTCCAAGGTGAAGTTGTGCACAATAATGACTCCAAGGTGATGTAGCTATACAAGGAAAGTCCACACCACTCCTCCAGCCATCTCTAATACTTTGAACAAGAATCCAAGCTGCCCCATGACATCTAGGCTTAGCAACCCTCCTCTATGATGAAAATTGCTCCTCATCCCAAGTGGGCCACTCTCCAAGCAAGTGGTTCCTCTATGTGGCCATCATGAAGGGTGTCTACCAATCAAGCAAGAGAGATCCAACACCTAAGAACACCAACCTAGCACCATCCTAAGGTTAAGCATCCACTGAACAAGCTATCTCAACTATGCATATCCATCACATACCGTCTCTCATGTTGCGATCCATCTCAGACAATCTAGGGAATGAGCATACACCATGTACCCCAAATCTCATGAAGTATCCCAAACATGTTGTAAACACTTTTGGAGTAACTTGAAAACCTAACATTAGCAAGCCAGTAAGCTAGAACAAGTATAAGATAAACAAGAGGCATGCTTTAGGAAGAACATCCATTGTTTGTCACTTTTGCAAGAAGAAAGTCCACCGGGTTTACCACTATTGGTACTTATATGCATGCTCTTTTGTGGGAAGAAAGGCCATTGTGAGGCATCTTGCTGGGAGAAGAAAGCCACATGCTACAAGCCATATTGCTTTTAGATGAAGAATGGCAAGAAGAGTTCCCCAAATCAACAACATAAAAATCAAAGGCATATGGAGAAGACAAGCATTCCAATCATCCCAACCAAAGTCAATAACTTTTTCCACTACTACAAGTAGAGTGGACATTGGGAAACGAAGTGTTGGAGACTTCATCTAGAGCTTCACCGCAAAATTTGCATACCCAAGAGAGGAGTGTGGAGGGTGAAGAGGAAAGAGGATGAAGACTTTCCTGCATCTCCAACCTAAGGAGAAAAAGTTGTCCAAGGAGTTTAGAAACACAGGGGGTCTACATCACCATCAAGTAGGACAATAGGGTGATGCTGACATCAAGGGAAACCCCCATCCAATTGCTTCCTTTGTTCTTCCAAAAGAATATTTCCTTCTTGGAGATGTATTAAAGATTAGTGCATGGAGGTCAATGATCTTAGGGTTTCCTTGGAACTTCATGACATCCGCCAAAGCAAACTGGATATTGGATACATCATGAATGTTGTGATTGCATAAGGAGGTTACTCTAGCAACATTGTTGTAGAGACGGAGTGTTGGTAGCATGTGCACAACTGATAGTTGTTTCCTTTCCAAGAAGCAATTGATCTTAGTTAAAGAAGATAGTTCACACATCCTCTTGAAGAATTGATATGTGATGACATTGCTTGCTGGGGTCACACTAAACAAAAAGACCAAAATTCAAGTTGGCTTGGCTTCATTGACTACTAAGATGGACCGTCACTAAGACTGAGAGTGCAAGACACTTGCATGTTGAAAATGGGAGTGAATTATGTTTGAGGAGATTCGATGTGAAGATTGCTTAGAGTTGATATTTAGTGAGCAAACTTCATTGTGGCAACAATCGAGTTGGGAACTGTTACGCTTTTGCAGTTCTACAACATTCCAGCAGTGTGTTTGGTAGAGAAGGGCTCAAAAGGCCAAGTGTGGGGCTCTCTGTATATGGTTGGCCATGGTCGGGCCCATTGGTTTTACTCTTCGAAGTACTATGGCTTAGTGGCATTTTTTACTGCCCTTTATGGGGCTTTTAGCAATGGGGTTGGTGTTTGGGGCTTCTAGGTGTGGGGCATTGGGTTACATGACCACCACGTTTTTTCTTCCTTGAGAGTGATTATATTTCATATGGGGAGGTCATCCCTAGCCTTTCACCCCTATCATGCCCCACTTGGACCTTTCTTTGCAGTTGTTTAGACCCTCTCTAACTAGATGGACCCTATGACCTCATCTTGTTGATCAGGCCTCAAGCTAAAGCAAGGGGGATGTTGAGGGACTTTTTCATCACTTTAGGGTTAGTAGGGGCATAACGTCCTCCTTACGCTCACTCTTACCATCACAGGGAGGCCTTGACTTGCTTATTTTAGCATTTTTCATCATTGTATGCTAGTTTTAGGGTTTAGTCCCCAACACGTGGGTGGCATTCCCTAATTTTTCTTATTTTAGATTATTTTAGTATTTTTATTGTTTTAATTTTAAACTGACAAATTAAGACATGTATGCTCGATAAAAAAAATTAAAATCGTGTGCTAAGATGGATATAAATATCCATTCTAAGTTTATTTGTAAAGCACAAGACTTGGGATCAACACTATTATGTTACTTTTTTACCTTTCTTGGCCTCTCTCTTAGTGATGCGCACCTCTTGGATGATGTTCTCTCTTGCTTGAAGTGAAAATTGGAGTGTTGCCTAGGGTTTTCATGCACTTGCAAGGTTGATGCTAGCATTGATGGAAAAACGCAAGCACAAGGATGATCTAAGGCTTTTCTTGATCACTCCATTGGTAAAGTTTGGTGAGTTCATGCTTTTATGTGGATTGAATGGTAGTTGTGATGCTGCATTTTCTCTAAATTAGGGCTTCTTACTAACCTTTTGTCAACTTTTGCTTGGAAGAAAACGTCCTCTTGAAGGAGTTTTCTCTTGTTTAGGCCTTGGATCTTTGATTTTTCCCTTAATTAGGCTCTAACAAACCCTAGAGTTTGTTGCTGGATGGCCTAGTTTGGAGGCTTAAAGAAATATTCCAAGAGGGAGGTTGGTCACCCATCCCTCATGGCCTAGGGTTTGAAGTGACACTTCAAAAACCCTATATCTCATCATTTTTATCAAATTCTAAGTATTTCATATCTAATTATTTGCATTTGCATGGTTAAAGTAGGTTAGATTAGGTCTGCATTTCTTAAAATAAGAAAAAACCCTAAAAACTAAAATAAATTCGAAGTCCTAAAATATATTTTTTTGAAAAATTTAAAGCCTTAAGGGGTTGCGACCTCTTCCTTTTTGCCTAGAGCCTTGAGGGTGTCTTTATCTGGGTTGGACCAAGGCCTTCAACTGCTTCCACAACAGTAGGGCATACCCCTTTTCCTTGTTGTGAGAGGCCTATTAGCCTCGGTCTCCTTCAAGGGGGCCTTTTTGTGTCCTAGCAAATTTTCCTGGGTGGTTTGCAAGCCCTTAGGGGCTGACATCATAACTGCTGCCTCCTGTCATAGTTAGGACAACCTAAAATATCAGACCACCTTGTTCCCAAAGGCAGAGTTCTTAACTAGTCTGGGTAGTCAATGATATGATTTTACTATAGCAATTGAATTGGTCTTGCATTATGATAAGTTCACACAGTGGCTGACTCAAAAGTGTATGATGAAGTGCTCACTTTGGTAACTGTTTATATCTATTGCTTGGTTGAATGCCTAAACTGGGTGGTAAATGTATGACCATATATATGCAAAATTAACTCGTTGTTGCTTACACTATTTTACTAAGTGGGATGTCCTTGAAGTGCTAATTATATTGCTCACTGTCAAACATTGATGTCCTAGTTATACATAGTGGATTGTTACTCATTTGTGATACAAGTATAATACAAGGTTGAATTGAAAGAATCCTATTGCCACTGTGTCAGATGTTATGCATACTCTGATTTGAATGACAGAATTTTTATATCCATTGGTATCGATAGCTACAATATTGTATGACTAATAAATGATGACCCTCTTTACCATTATGTGCTGATATGAAACAATTGAGGATTTATTATATTAGTGCTCACACTTCACAAACACCTAATTGGAATTACCTTTTTAGTATGTTTTCTTCATTCTCTAATTGACTCCATTGAAGGCACTGATCTCTGGTATAAGGAAGTTGGAGGGGCTCTCCCCTTGGGACAACACTTGATCCCAAAAAAGTAGAGAAATTGAACAAAGGTGAAAGTAGTTCAAGTCTCTCATGTGATTGCCATTCACTAGCAAGCCCAGCCTGTGAGTTTAAAAGGTAACAAGAACTAAATACAGAACCATAGCTAGGAACTAGAGCTACAAGCCAAAACCAGAGCTAGAGCCAAAGTTAGCATTTTAGCTTGGAGCCAAAGTGAGAGCCATGTTCCAAACTCTAACCAACTGAGCTAAAAGGCCATATGAAAAGTTTGATGTATTATTTTGCTTGATGTATTAGTTGTTGTTAATTTTATGTCAATAGATAGTGCCATTACCATTATTAAAAAATCTCAAACCAAAACCCTCGATGTTGATTGAAGACATTTAATTCAATTCAGTTGGTTGAGATATATACCCAATTCTATTTCCATTTCAGGGATTACAAAATTTTCAAATTAATACTTTATTTAAAGAGGAAATTATTTATATTTTTAATTTCAATGAAACGATATTGTTAAAATTGATCTTATCTTATCTATTTTTTAGGTTAGCGTCAATCGAGACACCAATTTGGTGTATGAGACCCCCTTGTTTTTGGTACAAGGGGCCCCCTCTGTGCAACGATTTAAGTGCTAAAGTCTACAGAGGTGTACATACCCTACCCCCTTCAGATTTGAACCTATGACCTCCTAGGAGGAAACACATGTTCTTAACCATTAGGACCACTCGGGCTGTAGGTCAAAATTAATTGTGGAGGAAAAATGGCGTAGTCTTCTGTTCAATTTTTAAAAATATGACACCATTCTAAGCCGTGGTGGTTGTGGGTGCAAATATAGTCGCGTTCGAATCCACAAGCAAAAGGTTATAGCCTTGTGTTTTTCTTTCTCCACTGTGATCTTATTAAACATGGATTTAATAGTGTTTGTGTATTTTTCATCTTGTGGTTGTGGCTGTAGTTTAGTGGTGAGGATTCCACGTTGTGTCCGTGGATATCTGGGCTCAAATCCCAGCAGCCACACTATTTTTGCTGGGAATCCTTGCAGATGTTGCCCAAAGTATGCTGTTTGTTTTGTTTTTCTCAATGTACCCTGTACTGGTTTAGTTCCTGTTGTCCGCCGATTGCACACCAGCAGCAAAAATCTTCCGAAAGCTGTCTCCTCACTTGAGAAAGTGGGAGAGGTGTGACCTTGGGGGCAAGCACAGAGCTAGGTACTGTCACCTACTCCTAGCTCCTCCGTTTAGGCTAACTCCTAACGAAGCCAAGGGGGGTAGTCCCTACAAAAGAGTTTCTATGGCTCTTAAGTTGTTAAAGTGTTTTGATTAGTTGCGGATGCGGATGGGTGTTGTTTAGGAGTTATTATGATTTGAAGTGTTTGTTTATTATGAATATGACACTAAATCAAAAGCAATCCACGTTGCTAACAAGAGATTACAAAGATAAGCAAAAATTCTAGACTTTAATAGTGCATTCAGAGAAAGAAATTATGATAAACCATAGACCATTGATCAAATAATATGATTATGCAAATTAAAAAGGACCAGTGCCTTATGGAGTCAATGAAGCTAAAATGCGCTAGAGAATTAAACACAAGTCTAGAAATCAAGCTAGTGAATGTTAGGTGATGCGAGTGCTCTTGCTAGATTTTACGAGTTTTTTGTTTGTGATCTTCACTTATGGTGGCTGGATGTCCTAACCGGTAATACCTTCAGTGGCTCCGTTCGAAGACATGACGGACCTGTCTGGGGTCAAAGGTAAGTGTTCAATAACTTAACTACCAGTGCCCAGATTAGGTAGCCCGACGCCCACACTTGGAATTTGCCCACATGCCTCGGTATTTATTGAACAGTGCCGGTGCGTTGGTTATGGGGAAAAGTTTTAGTTAAGTTCCCCTTGTGGGGTTTAAAGATCCAATGCCGTTTCTGGGTATTCCGATCGAAGATCGGTCAGAGCATACTCCGGCAAAGGGGGAAGGGGGTTAATTAATTAAAGGGATGTGAGTTGCGAATTTTATTAAGTTAATTAATTAAAACTCTCCGACAGAGAGCGCTCTTGACCTCGTTTTATGACAGTGGTTCAAGAGACTTAGTTAATCTATATGCTTGATGCAAGGATATGCAGTGGGAATGCTCTCCGATAGAGAGTGCTCTTGACTTGGATTACGGCAAGTTCAAGAGACTTTCAATATTAATTGATTAACTTATTAAACAATGAAAAGACAACTCTCCGATAGAGAGCACTCTTGATCTACCTTATGGTGTGATTCAAGAGATTTGCATAGTTGATTTACTTAGAATGGTAGACTTTTATAAAACAGAGTAATCAACTTAATTAATGATCTCGAAGTGATGAATCAACAATTAGTGATCTAAGCATGAGATATAATCAATGATGAAAACAAGCACTAATCTAAGCATACACACAACACAAGCCTCCCCAAATGGGGGAGGATGAGAGTGGGGACTTAAAAACCCCACTCAAACACAATATTTTTTATTAAACTTTATACAAAGTGCCTTAAGGATTTTAATCCTTGAAAGGACTTTTCAAATGAAAGCAAAATCACTCTACTTAATATTAGGACTTGTGTAAAAAAAAAGGAGAGTACTTTTACTTTTACTTTTACTTTTAACTTTTCTCAATACTTTTCAAAAAAAAGGGAAGAGGAAGTTTGAAAGAGAGAGAAAGAGCAAAGCGAA
Source organism: Pseudotsuga menziesii (assembly GCA_001517045.1). Taxonomy (NCBI): domain Eukaryota; kingdom Viridiplantae; phylum Streptophyta; class Pinopsida; order Pinales; family Pinaceae; genus Pseudotsuga; species Pseudotsuga menziesii. The sequence continues at coordinate 849,839 of LPNX010533859.1, read as the reverse complement.
AAGAGGGCTGAAACAAAGGAAGATGAGGGAAAGAAGGCAAGAAAACGAAAGGAGGATCAAAACCAAAGAAGGGGAAAAAAGGGGCAGCCAACTATGAAGCTAAAGGAAGACAAAAATTTAAGAAAAAGGGACAGCGAAAAAGAAAACAAATGGCTGTCATAAAAAATGAAAAACAGGACAGCGAACAAAAAGTGGACAAAAAGGCCACAAACAAGGTTGAAGAGGGCCCAAAAACTAGGGCAAAAAAGGGGCAAAAAGGAAGGAAAACTAGGGCATGCTAGGGCTGTCCAAAATGGAGAAAAGGGGGCTATAAAACAGTAAAAAAAAAAGGGCAACGAACAGTCAAAAGAGGGCTGTCCACAAGGAGGAAAAAGAGAGCTGTCCAAAGCATGAAAAAAGGGATGGAAACTAGGTAAAACGAGGGCTGTTCAAAGAGAAGAAAGAGGGCTGCAAAACTGAGTGAAAAGAGGGCAGCGAAGAGTAAAAAGAGGGCTGTCCACAAGGAGGAAAAAGAGGGCAGCGAAGAGTAAAAAGAGGGTTGTCCACAAGGAGGAAAAAGAGGGCAGCGAAGAGGAAGGAGGAAAGGCGAGCCAAACAAGGCAAAGAAAGGGAAGCCAAAAGATGGAAAGAAGTAAACTAGGGCTTCCTAAGTAATCGGTAACCAAAAGAATTTGAAATTACGGATGGAACCCAAGAGAGAGAGCTAGACTCCCAGCTTTCTTTTTGTATTTTGGAGAAGAAGATCTTTGTAGGTCCTGCAATGAAAGTGTTAGATTAAAAAGGTTGCTTGAAGCCTGGGATAGAAGCAGCTGAGCTCACACCCTTCTTCAACCTGTGAAGCCTGAAAACACACTACAACTCAACACAAAACGTGAGATCAAAATCCA